>CANIUD010000317.1:0-502865 GCA_947470075.1 Closterium sp. Yama58-4
CCTCCTTCTCGTCCTCCTCCTCCTTCTCGTCCTCCTCCTCCTTCTCGTCCTCCTCCTCCTTCTCGTCCTCCTCCTCTTCTCGTCCTCCTTTTCCTTCTCGTCCTCCTTTTCCTTCTCGTCCTCCTTTTCCTTCTCGTCTCTCTTTTCCTTCTCGTCCTCCTTTTCCTTCTCGTCCTCCTTTTCCTTCTCGTCCTCCTTTTCCTTCTCGTCCTCCTTTTCCTTCTCGTCCTCCTTTTCCTTCTCGTCCTCTTTTCCTTCTCGTCCTCCTTTTCCTTCTCGTCCTCCTTTTCCTTCTCGTCCTCCTTTTCCTTCTCGTCCTCCTTTTCCTTCTCGTCCTCCGTTCCTTCTCGTCCTCCTTTTCCTTCTCGTCCTCCTTTTCCTTCTCGTCCTCCTTTTCCTCTCGTCCTTTTCCTTCTCGTCCTTTTCCTTCTCGTCCTTTTCCTTCTCGTCCTTTTCCTTCTCGTCCTTTTCCTTCCCTCACCTTCCCTGCCTGTATTCTCTGTGCCCACCCAGGTGGCTCCAATTCTCGATCGCCGCATGCTGCGCTTCTTCCTGCCAGCACTCACCTTCGTGGGTCTCTACTCCTTCCTCCCTCACAAGGCAAGTGTTGAGGTGCCTCAAAAGATAGCACTCACCTTCGTGGGTCTCCACTCCTTCCTCCCTCACAAGGCAAGGCAGGACGCAAAAAAGTAGTCTCAAGAATTATCTGCACCGCATTCAACTCATGCCTCTTTGTTCCACCTTCCTCATTCCGCCATCCTTTCCTTCTGCTTTTCATTAGCGTGGAACGGTGGAATAAATAACGGTAGAATATAGAGGCCCACATCTGTCCTCGAGTTTGCTTCCTCTCCTCATCTCTCACCACCCCCTTGCACCGCTCGTTCTCTCAGGAGCTCCGCTTTCTCTTCCCGGGTTTGCCGCTCTTCCTGCTCTGTGCTGCCCGTGGTCTAGTAAGACTGTAAGTGCCATCCGTTTTTTTTTAGAATTCTCAAAAAGCATATTCTTCCTCCTCTCTGCTGCTCCTGCTCTAGTGAGACTGTGAGTGCCAACAGGCTTCAGTCCATCCGCCTGAGCTATGTTTGAGGCACCTCAAAAATAGCCCCGGGTTTGCCGCTCTTTTTCCTCTCTGCTGCGTCCGTCCAAGTAAGTTTCATTTTGCCCCTCCGTCTCTCACTCTATTCCCTTAACACTACTCTACACTTTGTCCGCTCCTGAAAAGACTCCTGAGAAGCCTAAGTAGTCATCTGCTTGCACTCTTTTCTGAAACATTACTTATTCAGCTGCTCAGCCTACTTCCTCTCCTTCCTTATGCATCTCCCTTCGCCGTTCCCTGGCCGCGCACGAACCTTCCAGGCAGGTGCTATTGCGAGCGACAGCTGGCAGAAGCGGCGTCAGCAAGACACTTGGCAGAGTCGCACGTCCCCTTGTCCTGCTTGCCATGGCTGTCAGGTGAGTCGACAAATGCCCATTTTTTAGGCACCTCAGAAAACTGCTTGATCTGGCTGTCAGGCAGGTGCTATTGCGAGCCACAGCTGGCAGCAGCAGCAGTAGGACCCTTGGCTTGGCTTGGCACAGTCACACGTCCACTCACCCTGCTTGCTATGGCTGTCAGGTGAGTTGATGACCTTGCTTGATTGCTCTCTTCTAGTACTTTAGTGACTTTTGAGTCGTCTCAAAAGCAGCATTAGTAGGACAGGACCTTTGGCAGAGTCGCACGTCCCCTTGCCCTGCTTGCTGTGGCTATAATTTCTTTCCCGCTTTCTGCATCCGCCCTTCCCCTTCCACCTTTCCCTCTCCCTCTCAAGCTGTCTCTCCTCCCCTTCAAGGAGATCTTTCACGTGCTCAAAAGGCTGAGACATCCTTCCCTATATTTCTCCTACTCCCTCAAACCCCCTGTTCCCATGCAGCTGTCTCCTCTCCTCCCTCTTCGCTCTCCCATCCTACCGAAACAATCCCGGCGGCGCTACTGCGATTCTTCCCATCCTGATTCGTCATCTCCATCACATTCTCGTCTTTCCCCATTGTCCATCCAACCCCTTCAATCAACCCCTCCTCTCCCCATGCAGTTGTCTCCTCTCCTCCTCTTCGCTCTCGCATCCTACCGAAACTATCCTGGCAGCGCTGCTGCGATTCTGCTCCAACAAAAAGGTCCCTCTCTGCTCCTCGCTCCCTTTCCCTCCCATTTGCTACTCTTGTCTTTCTGTCTTCGACTGCAAAGTTTCAAGTCCACTCTACACCGCCTTCATTTCTTCTCTTTTCTGCCCCGCCCGTTTTCTTCCCTCTTTTCTCACCCGTTCTTCCTCATCCCTCCCCTCTGGCCCGCCTCTTACCCCCCCCCCCTCCTCCCCCTCTCTCTGTGCTCATTCTCCTAGGAACGCCAGTGGGCTACGAGCCAGGTTCAGTGCATGTGGACGTTTAAGGCGCCTCAGAACTCATCTTTCTCTGTCCTGCCTCTCAACTCCACCTCTCCTCATACCCCGTGAACAATAGTAGACCACGGGCCAGGTTCAGTGCATGTGAATGGTAGAGGCTCCTCAAAAGTCGATTTTTGAGGCGCTTCAAAAAGCGCCTCAAAATTCGACCACGAGCCAGGTTCAGTGCATGTGGATGGTTGAGGCACCTCGAGTCTTTGAGGCGCATAAAAACGCATCGCTCCTCTCTCTCTCCCGCCTCTCACTTCCCTCTCTCTTCATACCCCGTGAACGCCAGTCGGCCACGAGCCAGGTTCAGTGCATGTGGACGTGCTTCCAGCCATGACCGGATTCTCCCGATTCACCCAACTGCCAGCGCCCTGGAGGTCTGTTTTTTAACCATGCAGATTCAGTAGTGAAGTTTTTGTCACCTAATCACCTGACTTATCACCTGACTCATCACCTGCCTTATCTTCCAGGTAGTGTTGATTTAGTCGCTTTCGTCACACTCTTCCAAGCTCACTTCCCAACTCTTCCTCACACCCCTCCACAGCTAATCTACTAGTACATCTGCGTCACTTTTGAGAAATCTCAAAGTTAACTAATCCAGTACAAGGGCTGCATACGATCTCAGCTTTCTTCTGCACCTTAATCCCATCTCCCTTCCGTCTCCCTTCCCTGTCTCCCTTCCCCATCTCCCTTCCGTCTCCCTTCCCTGTCTCCTTCCCCATCTCCCTTCCGTCTCCCTTCCCTGTCTCCCTTCCCCATCTCCCTTCCGTCTCCCTTCCCTGTCTCCCTTCCCCATCTCCCTTCCATCTCCCTTCCCTGTCTCCCTTCCCCATCTCCCTTCCGTCACCCGTCCCCATCTCCCTTCCGTCTCCCGTCCCATCTATCACCCCCACATCATCACAGCTATTCCAAGCAGGAGGGCCTCACTCTTCCCCAGCTCTCGCACTCCAACTTTTCCTACCTTCTCAGGTGTGTATGTGCTTGCAGTTTGTCTCTTCCTCCTGCCTCACTTCCCTGCCTCACTTCCCTGCCTCACTTCCCTGCCTCACTTCGCTGTCCCACTTCTATCGCACATCCCTCGCACTGCCCTCCCACTCTTCTCATACTTCTCCCACCTTCCTTCCTCTCATTTCCCTGCCTCATTTCCAGCCTGCACCTGTCCCTCCGTACTGTCTCTTCATCATCCCATCCCATCCCATCATCCCATCCCAACCCATCCCATCCCAACCTATCCCATCCCAACCCATCCCATCCCATCCCATCCCATCCCATCCCATCCCATCCCATCCCATCCCATCCCATCCCGTCCCATCCCATCCCATCCCGTCCCATCCCATCCCATCCCATCCCATCCCATCCCATCCCATCCCATCCCATCCTGTTACCTCGCTGCCTCACACCAATAGGTTTGAAACCATGTATCGCACCTTAAATAATTTCCGTCTCCTGTCTTCCCTGCCCTCTCTCTGCCCTCCATGCTCCCTTCACTCCCACCCTCCACTGCCCATCCCTCGTCCCATTGTACGAGCCTGCTGTCCATGCTAGTGGCTTTGTGCGCATGAGCATCACCATCCAGTGAACACAAATGCCCTCTTTCTTCTCTCCTTGCTCCCTCTGCCCTCCCTGCCCCCCCCTGCCCCCCCTGCCCCCCCTGCCCCCCCTGCCCCCCCTGCCCCCCCTGCCCTCCCTGCCCTCGCTGCCCTCCCACCAGTGCCCATCCCTCGGTCCCTTCGTATGAGCCTGTTGCCAACGCCACTGGCTTTGTGCGCATGAGCATCGGCACCAAAACGCTCCTCCGCATGCCTCCTCTTCGCATCCCCTTCCCTGTCCTGGTAAGCTCTTGGTTTTCTAAGAATTTTTAACAGCCAGATTATCCTCTTCTCACTCTTGATAAGCTCTTCTTCCCTCCCTCCTCTCCCTCACAATCCTTCCCTCCGTCGACGTTTGGGAATCCTCAAGCTGTGTTACCCTACTCTACTGTAGCTTCCACCCAAACCACCCACTTTCCCTCCACTGGAGAAACTGTCTCTCACACCCGCTTTTCTCTTTCCCCCTTCATGGCACCAGGAATCTAACCCAGAGTTTCCATTCACAGAAGAGAAGCTGACAATAAAAGGAACAAGCCACATATACTGGTATAGTACCTCCAACTTCCAAGGAGATGCACAGTGGCATCTCTACAGATAATGACAGTTTTTCCACTGTGGCCCATACGCCAACTGCCCTCCCCTCCCCACCCTTTTCTCCCCTCCACCCTTCACGGCACCAGGAAACGGAACCCAGAGTGTTCATTCACAGAAGAGTGTTCACGGCGCAGAAGACTTAAAGCTCACTGTCCTCCCCTTTCCGCCTTTTCCCCCATTTCTCCCTTTTCTCCCCTCTACCCTTCATGACACCAGGAGACGGAACCCAGAGTGTTCATTCACAAAAATGGCATTCACGGCGTAGAGTAGAGGACTGAAAGCTCACTGCCCTCCCCTCCCCTTTCCGCCTTTTCTCCCCTCCACCCTTTATGACTCCAGGAGACGGAACCCAGAGTGTTCATTCACAAGAAAGAAGCTGCCAGGGAAGAGAGAAAGCCAGATGTAGTACCCCCTGAGGGGGGCGCCGCAACAGAAGATGCTGAATCTTCTTCCGCTGTGAATCTTGAGTCGACCGGAAAGTCGGCACCAGAGGGTGGGACGTTTGAAAGAGAGGATGCTTCCAGTGAGGGTGGGCGAGGGAGTGAGAGTGGGGGGAGTGGGGAGGGGAGAGCACAGGGTGAGCAGGAGGAGCAAGAAGAGGGGCAGGAGAGGAGGGAGGAGGTACAGGACGAGTTGTGACATCGTTCTGAGATGATGAGCTACAGGATGAGCTGTGGTTACTATCGTTGCTGTGTCCCGACTCCCGAGCCGCATGGCATTGGATTGGGGTTTGGTTTCTTGTGCTCGAGGCTAGCTGACGTGACAGGCCATCGAGTTTGACAGCCAGTCCGACTAGACTATAGCAATCGCCTGCCCGATATAAACTTCAGAGGATTCTTCTTACATATGGTAAATGATTCGCACAATAGCTTTCAGGTTTGCAGACAAAGATCTGATAACCACTAAGTTTGTACTGTACCTACCGCAACTAAGTGTATTTGCGATACAGATGAATCCAACTGCAATAACTTAGATAGAGCAAGTGTTGCTGTTGCCAGCAGCACAAATGAGAAAATGCAACCCATCCCTGCACCATCTACACCACCCAACCCCTTTGATGTCATTTACAGTCACGCGTCGTCACGCAGTCCCATCCCAACCGAATCCAATCCAGTCCAACTCAATCCAACCCAGTCCAATCCAATCCAATCCAAACAGACCCAGCGAGCAACCAGAGCCCCAATCACAGCCCCCAACAATGAGCAATCTATCAAGCTCCTAGCCAATCCCCAATGCAACTAACTCTCACGAGTAGGTAGACCTGTTAGACAGCAAAACATGAGAACCCCAATGGGGGGCCTCTCCAGTCCAGTCACAGCGCAATGGTTGCTGACAGCCTGGCAGAATCTGTCAAATGTTATACCCTGTTGTGGGTCATGCTATATGGGGTACAAGCAGTTAGGGTTAGGCATGTGTACCCCAACCCTATCAATCCTACTCATTCCGCTGTAGCTACTTGTCAAATGTTGTAGCCTATAGTGAGGTTTGTCTTAGGGGGTACAAAACTTAGGGTTAGCTATATGTACCCCAACCAACATCAATGCATCATCCATTCTTCATTTTGACATGGTATCAGTTAGGTTAGGATCCTGTGGGATCCCGTTCCTCCGTTCTCCGTTCGAGCCTCCCGAGCCTGATCCTAGCTCTCATTCGTCCCGGTTCCGTTGTTACCGCGCGTAGTGCCGCGCCTAGCGCCCTTTCCCCCTCGTCGCGTCCCTTTCCCCCCGTCGCGTCGCGCCCTTTCCCCCAGCCGAGTCGCGTCCTTTTCCCCCCGTCGCGTCGCGCTCTTTCCCCCCGTCGCGTCGCGCCCTTTCCCCCCGTCGCGTCGCGCCCTTTCCCCCCGTCACGTCGCCCTGCCCCGTCCCGTCGCCCTGCCCCGTCCCGTCGCCCTGCCCCGTCGCGTCGCCCTGCCCCGTCGCGTCGCCCTTCCCCGTCCCGTCGCCCTGCCCCGTCGCGTCGCCCTGCCCCGTCGCGTCGCCCTTCCCCGTCCCGTCGCCCTGCCCCGTCGCGTCGCCCTGCCCCGTCGCGTCGCCCTGCCCCGTCGCATCGCGCCCGCCCTTTCCCCCGTCCCGTCGACCCTACGCCCTGGCCCGTCGCCCTAGCCCGTTCTTCCGCTGCGACTAAGTCCCCCCCCCCCCCACCTGAACCCTAATTTGCCTCTTACCTCCTGCTGTTACTCGCCTGCTCGTTCGCGTTAGTTCTCGCTATGGCGACTCCGCGAGTTCTTCGTTTCGACGCTGACGGTAGACCTCTTGACTTTTCCGTCTGGCTTCTTCGCGCTCGCCAAGTCCAGGGGGGCAAGACCCTCTGGTCGCACGCTACTGGTGACCTCCCCGAGCCCCCCGAGCCTGCCGCTTTAGGTCCTGCCCCTGACGATGCTGCTACGGCTCGCTTTGCCCGTCAGCGCGCTGACAGGACGGCTTGGACGTCGCGTGACGCTGCGGCCTGCATCGCACTCAGCAGCCTCCTCCCTGAGTCAGAGGAGGTCCACTTCACTCAGGTTCGCACCGCTGCTGCGTACCTCACTGCGATTAAGGCCCGCTACTCTACTCCCGCTACTGTCTCTCTTGGCCGTCTTTTCCTCCCGTTCCTGTTTCCTGATCTCGCCTCGTTTGAGCGCTCTGCTGACTTGATCGCTCACCTCCGCTCGCTCGACGCTAGTTACCGCGCTGCTTGCACTGAGGCACAGCTTGCACTGCTTCCTCCCCCTATGGCGATTACTATCTATTTCATCGCCACTAGCCTCCCTGACCGCCTTGCCTCCGTTCGCGACGCGCTTCTGCTGAAGCACCCTAGTGAGCTCACCGTCGATGTCCTTGAGTCTACACTCAAGGACGTCGAGAGCAACCTTCGCTCGGTAGCCGCTGCCTCTGGTGCTGTGCCCCCCCCCACTCTTCCACGGGTGCACAGTCCCGCAGTTACCCACCTTTACTGCCTCACTTGCCACTGCCGCTACTGACGCGACTGCAGCTGCTGTTACGACTGCGTCGCGGTCCCGCGGTAGGAGTGGCAAGAAAGGCGGTTCTGGTGGTGGTAGTGGAGGTGGAGGCGGAGGTAGTGGAGGTGGCGTTGCGCCTGGCGGCGGTGGAGGTTCAGGGCCTGGAGAGGCGCCTCGTGCAGTGACTGGTGACTCCACTGCGCCTGCTAGTGGTGGCGACGCCCGAGTTCGTCAGTCGCCTCCTGTACTTCCTGCCCCGGTTGGTGGAGCAGCGGCGTGGTACCAGGCTCAGCGTCAGCAGCAGCTTCTGCAGCACCAGCAGCCCCTCTCCTCCCAGCAGCCTCAGCAGCAGCAGCGGCAGCAGCTGGCTCCAGGGTCGGGGCTGCGTCAGACCCAGCGTGGTGCTGCTTACACTCCCTGCACCTACCAGGTTCTGACAGGCCCTCGTCGTGGCCACCCTTGTGGCCGGTTTCACCCCCCTGGTCAGTGCTTTGCTCAGCTCACTGACACGGTTCGTTTGGTCTACGGGGTTGGTGCTCCTGCCCCTGACTGGCTGCCTCTTGTTCAGCGCTACGGCTCCGCTCTGTGGGGCATGTCTGCTGAGCAGTTAGTTGATCTGATTGGTACTCCCCATGCTATGTATGCTGTTGTTGACTCTAGTGTTTCTGACTCTGCTTACTCTGGTGTTGTTAGCTTAGGTGCTAGCCTTGCTCAGTTGCCTGTTGCTAGTGTAGGTTCTTGTGTAGACTCTAGTCCAGCGGCTACCTCAGAGGACGGTTCGCTGTCGTTCACGCTGGACTCTGGAGCCTCTCACTGCTTCTTTCGTGACAGCACGACACTTACGCCTCTTCCTGCGCCTGTTTCTGTGGCGCTGGCTGATCCCACTTCGGGACCAGTCACTGCGCGTCACACTACCACCTTGCCGTGTCCGGCTGCTCCTTCTGGGTCTCTCACTGGGTTTCACGTCCCCTCGTTCTCCCGGAACTTGGTGGGCGTGCGACCCCTCGTGAGTCAGCACGTGGGTGTGTGGTTTGAGCCTTCTGGAGAGACTGCGGTGTGTGTTGACGGGGACTCTTACCAGCCCCTCGCCACTTTTGCTGCTGAGCCGGGCTCCGGTCTCTACACTCTTCACACTGGCCCGCGCGCTCAGCAGCGACTGCAGCAGCAGCAGCAGCCGCAGCAGCAGCAGCAGCAGCAGCAGCAGCAGCCGCAGCAGCAGCAGCGGCAGCAGCCGCAGCCGCAGCCACAGCGGCCGCCGTCGCAGCAGCCACTCCTCCCAGTTCCTGTCCCTCCCCCTAGTCTCCTCCCTGCGTCTCACCAGGTGGTTCCGTCCCCTCAGGTTGTCGCGTCCAGTCCAGTCGCTGCGTCTTGCTCCTGTCGGTCGCTTGCCCACCCCACCGTTCTGTGGCACCACCGGATGGGACACCCTTCTCTTCCACGTCTGCGTGCTATGTCTAGTCAGCGTCTGGTCTTAGGTCTCCCGCGTGTCTTGCCGTCGCTGCCGCCGTCCCTTGCACCACCGTGCGGTCCTTGCGTCGAGGGTAGGCTGCGTGCCACCCCTCACTCCTCCTCCCTTCGTCCGGCCACCGAGCCTTTTGAGACGCTGCACTTGGACGTCTGGGGCCCCTCTCCTCGCCCTGGCCCTGAGCGTGAGCGTTTCTTTTTGGTGGTCGTTGACGACTACTCCCGCTACACCACAGTGTTCCCCCTGGCGAGGAAGTCTGAGGTGACTTCTACGCTGATCAGGTGGTTGCTTACCACCCAGGACACTCGTGGTCGTCGTGTCAGCTGTCTCCACTCCGACCGCGGGGGCGAGTTTCGCTCCGGCATTCTCGCTGGATTCTGTCGCGAACAGGGCATTCGTCAGTCCTGGACGCTTCCGGAGTCCCCACAGCAGAATGGGGTTGCTGAGCGTCGCATAGGCCTGGTCATGGAGATTGCCCGCACCTCCTTGACTCACGCCCGTGCCCCCCATTTCCTGTGGCCATACGCGGTCAGGTACGCCGCGCACCAGCTGAACCTCTGGCCACGCGTCTCTCGGCCGGAGGCTTCACCGACCAGTCTTTGGACAGGGTCCCCTGGTGTCGCGTCGAGGTTTCGTGTCTGGGGGTGCTTGGCTCTTGTCCGCGACACCTCCGCGGACAAGCTCTCGCCTCGCGCCGTTCCTTGTGTCTTCCTTGGTTTCCCTGAGGACTCCTCTGACTTCACCTTTTACCACCCACCCTCTCACCGGTTCTTTGACTCCCGTGACGTCCGTTTCGAGGAGTCCACCCCGTACTACGTCAGGTACCCCAGTCGAGGTCTCCCGGTTCCTCCTCCCCCCCTCTTCCTGACAGCCGCTCCCCCGCCTGCTCCCCCGGTACAGCCTCCCCCCCCTGGTCCAGCCCCGTCTGGTGTGTCTCAGGCTAGCCCTCCCCCTTCGGTAGCCCCCCCTGTACAGCCTCCCTCCCCACAGTCTTCCTCGCCGCCTCCTGCAGGTGCTCCCTCTCGGGAGGTTGGTCCTGCGACTGTCCCTGTACAGGTCTCTGGTTCTGGGGGTGCTGGAGTTGGAGCTGAGCCGCGGGTTGCAGAGGACTCTTGTCTTCCGGGGGCTGGTACTGGTCGTGCGGAGTCTGGGGGTGCTGGTGCGGAGTCTGGGGGTGCTGCGTCTGGGGGTGAGGGTGTTCCTTCGGTTTCTGGAGAGCCTGGGTCTGGAGCTGGTGTTGGTGCTGCCTCTGGGGGTGGTGTGCTTGGTGCTTCGGAGGTCGACTCTGGGGCTGCCGCTGCCCCGGACACTACTCCTTCCCCCCACCCCTACCCGACCAGGTTCCAGGCTCGTGTTCGCCGTGCTCGTGAGGAGCAGCTGGAGTTGGAGAGAGAGGAGAGAGAGTTGCAGCGGCTCGAGGAGCAGGAGCGACAGCAGCAGGGGCAGCAGCCGCTGGAGCAGCAGCAGCCGCAGCAGCCGCAGCAGCAGCAGCTGCCGTCTCCTCCTCCTGTCTCGGGTCTTCGGACCCTTGGTCTCCCCTCTCCCTCTCCTTCCTCCTCCCCCTCTCCTCCCGTCTCTGGTCCTCCGCTTCCTCCTCCTGACCCCTCTCCCGCTGTTTTCCCTCGTTCTCAGTCTTCGTTGTCCCCTCCTCCTTCTCAGACTTGGGCCTCTCGTCGCTCCCCTCGTGCTCGTCCCTCGTCTCCTGTTCCCTTCACTGACCTTCGTACTGCCTTACTTCGTTCTAGTCCACCTCGTCCGTCTCCGTCTGTGCTTCCGTCTCCTCCTGAGTCGGCTCTCACTGCGTCGCTCCCTACTCCTGTCACTGACTACTACCGCACGTACCGTCCTCTTCTCTCTCGTGTTCTCGCCTCGCTTGTTACTCACCCTCGTGCCTCTGTGTCCTCTGTGTCCGCTCTTACTGCCGCAGTCACTGACTTTGCCTCTACCCGCCGCCTTGACTTCGCCACCGCTCTTGTGGCTGCTCCTCCTTCCAGTCCTCTGGCCGTCGGGGGTGTGTCTGCCCTTGGCTGTGACGCCCTAGAGGACAGGCAGTTTGAGCTAGAGTTCCTGGCGGCCGCTTCCCCTCATCTCTGTGCCATGCTCCTCGCCCCTGAGGGTGACCCCGACGCCCTTGACATTCCGACTCCTCGCACTTACGCTGAGGCAGTGTCAGGGCCTTGGGCCTCTCAGTGGAGAGCTGCCATGGACGCAGAGATGGCCTCCTACAGATCCACAGGCACCTACGTCGATGAGGTTCCCCCTCCGGGGGCGAACGTAGTCGACGGCATGTGGATCTACAGGGTGAAGCGGCCACCGGGATCTCCTCCGGTCTTCAAGGCACGCTACGTGGCTAGAGGTTTCAGTCAGCGCGAGGGAGTTGACTTCTTTCAGACCTTCGCGCCCACCCCGAAGATGACCACTCTTCGGGTGTTACTACACGTAGCAGCACAGAGAGACTACGAGTTACACTCTCTTGACTTCTCTACTGCTTTCCTTCAGGGCAGTCTTCACGAGGAGGTCTGGTTGCGTCGTCCCTCTGCCTTCACTGGCTCTTTCCCTCCTGGGACCCAGTGGAGGCTGAGGCGACCGGTTTACGGTCTTCGTCAGGCTCCTCGTGAGTGGCACGACACCCTGCGTTCTACCCTGTCTGACCTTGGGTTCCAGCCGTCTTCTGCTGACCCGTCGCTGTTCGTTCGTCGTGGCCCCACACCTTTCTTTGTTCTGGTCTACGTTGACGACCTTGTTTTCGCCACCCCTGACAGGGTTGCTTTGGCACACGTGAAGTCCGAACTGCAGAAGAGACACACCTGCACTGATCTTGGTGAGCTGCGCCACTACCTTGGCCTGCAGATCACCAGGGACAGAGCTGCTCGCACCATTACACTTTCACAGTCGCACATGGTGCAGCAGGTCCTTCAGCGGTTCGGGCTTCAGCACTCCACAGTACAGCGCACACCTCTTGCTGTTGACCACAGACTCACTGGACCCTTTCCTGACGAGCCGTTCGAGCCTAGTGGTCCCTACGCAGAGCTTGTGGGTTGCCTCATGTACCTGATGACTTGTACTCGCCCGGACCTCGCCTTCCCTCTCAGCGTTCTTGCGCGCTTTGTTGCGCCAGGGAGACACCGTCCTGTTCACTGGACAGCAGCTGTGAGGGTGGCGAAGTACCTAGCGACGACGTCAGGCGTGGGGCTAGTTCTTGGAGGGCAGCAGTCTGTCGTACTTACTGGTCACTGTGACTCCTCTTACGCTGACGACGCTGAGACTCACAGGTCTACTCAGGGGTACTGTTTCAGCCTGGGTTCTGGAGCTGTTTCCTGGCGGTCCACGCGCTCCTCTTCGGTCTCGACCTCTACAGCTGAGGCTGAGATCTACGCTGGTGCCATGGCGGCACAGGAGCTGCGTTGGTTGACCTTCTTGCTCACCGACCTTGGTGAGCGGCCGAGCTCTGCACCGACCTTGTTCACTGACAACAAGGCGTCTATTCTCCTTTGTCGAGAGCCACGACTGGAGAGCAGAGTGAAGCACATTCACGTCAGGTACTTTCTTCTACGAGAGTTGCAGAGGCGTGGACAGGCTCGCTTTGAGTTTGTGGAGTCCGAGGCCAACACTGCAGACATCTTCACCAAGGCGCTTCCGCCTTGTGACCACCAGAGGTGCTGTGTGCAGTTAGGCCTTGTTGACACTGGTTCTCGTGTTGCTTAGACTTGAGTGTACTGTTTACTTTGCTTTCTATATACCTCTGTTACTTCTTGGACTGGCCTTGTGGCCACTGTTGTTTGTGCTCAGACTGTGTGGTGACGTTGTGATCCACCCTGAGCTTCGTTTCTTGGACTGGTCTTGTGACCGTACTCGTTTGGTTCTGCTAGACACCCCTCACTTAGGCTATGGGGGTGTGTCAAATGTTGTAGCCTATAGTGAGGTTTGTCTTAGGGGGTACAAAACTTAGGGTTAGCTATATGTACCCCAACCAACATCAATGCATCATCCATTCTTCATTTTGACACTACTTTCTGAGATGGTATCAGCTAGGTTCCTCGCTCCTAGGCCCTAGGTTTAGGGTTTCGTTCCTTCCCTAGCTCGCCACACACGCCAGCGCGCTAGTGCGCTAAGCCCTAAGCCGCCAGCCAGCCAGCCAGCTGCCCCCTAACGCGCCACGCCGCCGGTCGACCTGCAGCGCGGCCTAAACCCTAGCCACCGCGCCACCCGCCCGTAGGCTCGCGCAGCCCGCCCGTAGGCCTGCCCGTCGCCTAGAACGCCTGCAGGCCCGCCCGTCGCCTAGCCCGCCCGTCGGCCCGCCCGTCGCCTGGCCGCGCAGCCCGCTCGTCGACCCGCAGCGCCGCCCGTAGGCCCGCACGCCGCGTCGCCCGCCGTCGACCAGCTGCGCAGCCCGCTCGTCGACCCGCCGCGCAGCCCGTAGGCCCGCGCGCCGCGTCGCCCGCCCGTCGACCGGCTGCGCAGCCCGTCCGCCACTCAGTACGCCGTGCCGCACGCCCCATAGCGCGCCGCGCCGCCCACCAGCCAGCGTACCGCGCTGCCCACCAGACAGCGCACTGCGCCGCTCACCTACCCACCTACATGCCTCCCCGCCTGCCCACACGTTACTGATTGTCTCTCCCCTCCCGCGGCTGGCAGCCGAGCTCTCTCAGTCTCGCCCTCTATGGCGACCTCCCGAGTACTTCGTTTCGACCCTGAAGGGCGACCTATAGATTTTAGCACGTGGCTTACGCAGGCGCAGCGCCACCTTAAGAGCCAGCGGCAGGATGGCGTGCACTTGTTCGCCCACGCATCCGGTACTCAGACCGCTCCCCAGCAGCCTAGCCCGCTGCCCACTACCCCACCGCCTAAACCTGAGCAGGAGGCCGAGTACCAGCGCCAGCTCCTCGCTCGCGACGTGTGGGAGTCTCGTGACGCCGCTGCCTGCCTCGCCCTGACCGACCTTCTCCCGCCGACAGAGGCAGTCCACTTCGCTCAGGTCGAGTCTGCTGCAGATCTGTATAAGGCTATTGTTGCTCGCTACTCTACTCCCTCCTCTGCGTCGCTCAGTCGCCTCCTCGTACCCTTTATCTACCCTGACCTCGCCTCCTTTGAGACTGTCTCTGACCTCGCTACTCACCTGCGCTCCCTTGACGCTCGCTTTCGCGCTGCTTGCACTGAGGACCAGCTTGCCCTTGCCCCGCCCCCTATGTGGCTCACTATTCACTGGCTAGTCACTCGCCTCCCTGACCGCCTAGCCACAGCCCGCGATGCGCTTCTTCTGAAGCACCCCACTGAGCTTACCATCGATCTTCTTGAGACTGCTCTCTCGAAGATCGAGAGTAACCTCCTCACCGTTGCCTCTGCCTCTTCCGCGCCTCCTCCTCGTCTTTTTGAGGGGTGTGCGGTACCACAGCTTCCCACCTTCTCTGCCTCCCTTGCCACTCCCACGTCTTCTGCCTCCGAGGAGACGGCGGCTGTTTCTGTCTCTGGCGGACAGAAACGTGGCAAGGCCGGCAAGAAGGGCGGGAAGGGCGGCGGGGGTACTGGAGGTGGTGCGGGTAGTGGCGGTGGCGGTGGAGCAGGTGGTGGGAGTGGTGGTGGGGGTGGCTCGGGACCTGACGGCCCTCCTTTCGACGGTGGAGTTTCCATTGGTGGTGAGGGGCTCCAGCAGCAGCAGCAGCCGACTCCTCAGCAGCTGCCACCGCCTGGACAGCAGCAGCGGCAGGGACAGCAGCAGCAGCAGCGACAGGGCCAGCAGCAGCGCCTACCGCAGCAGCAGCCTCAGCAGTGGGGCCCTCCGCAGCAGTGGGGCCCTCCGCAGCAGTGGAGGTCTGCGGGTCCCCCGAGCACTGGGCGCGGTGGCGCCCCCTCCAGTCGGGGACCTCGCGCGGCCGGCCGCGACGTTGGTCCCTGTGAGTACTGGATCCTTACGGGTCCTCGTAGGGACACGTACTGTGGCCGCCCCGACCACTCTGCTGCACGCTGCTTCAGTCGTCTCGACGACCTCTACCGCTTGCACCACGGCCCCTCCGCTCCCCCGCCGCCACGCTGGGGGACGCTGCTTGCTCGTGGTATTGCTGTTTTTGATATGACTATGGATGATGCTAGGTCTTATGCCATGTATGCTGATGTTGACTATAGTGCTCCTGGATCTGTGTACTTGCCTGTACCTAGCTTAGGATCTTTGCCTGTTGCTAGAGTAGGTGCTAGTGTAGGATCTTGCTTAGCTACTAGTACAGGTACTCCCTCGGCGGACACGTCTCTCTCCTTCACACTGGACTCAGGAGAATCGCACTGCTTCTTCCGCGACTGCACGACTCTCTCTCCGCTACCGGCGCCTGTCCCTGTAGCACTGGCCGATCCCTCCTCGGGACCGGTCATTGCGACTCACGCCACTACTCTCCCGTGCCCAGCTGCTCCTTCTGGTTCCCTGACCGGCCTCCACGTTCCTACGTTCTCTAGGAACCTGGTTGGTGTGGGCACCTTGGCGAGACAGCACGTCGGTGTCTGGGTTGAGCCTTCTGGTGACACCGCAGTCTGCGTCGACGGTGACACGTACGCCCCCTTGGCCACTTTCCGCCAGGAGCCGGGCTCTGGTCTGTACACCCTCCGCACCGACCCCCGTCAGGTTCCCCCGTCCCACCAGGTAGCCGGGTCCAGTCAGGTTGCTGTGTCAGGTGTAGTTGCTGCGTCGTGCTCGTGTCGGTCGCTTGCCCACCCCACCGTTCTGTGGCACCACCGGATGGGGCACCCGTCCCTTCCTCGTCTGCGCGCCATGTCCAGTCAGCGTCTTGTCTTAGGCCTCCCCCGAGTCCTCCCGCCACTCCCGCCGTCCCCAGCTCCTCCGTGCGGTCCTTGTGTCCAGGGTCGGCTTCGCGCCACCCCTCACTCCTCCTCCCTTCGTCCGGCCACCGAGCCCTTCCAGACACTCCACTTAGACGTCTGGGGCCCCGCCTCCCGCCTTGGCCCTGAGCGGGAGAGTTTCTTTCTGGTGGTCGTTGACGATTTCTCTCGGTACACCACCGTGTTCCCTTTGGCGAAGAAGTCCGACGTGACTTCTACGCTGATCCGGTGGCTGCTCGCCACCGAGGGCACTCGTGGTCGTCGTGTCAGTTGTCTCCACTCCGACCGTGGGGGTGAGTTTCGCTCCGGCATTCTCGCCAGATTCTGTGCTGAGCAGGGCATCACCCAGTCCTGGACTCTTCCAGACTCTCCACAGCAGAATGGGGTTGCTGAGCGCCGCTTAGGCCTGGTCATGGAGATCGCCCGCACCTCCATGATCCACGCCCGCGCGCCCCATTTTCTGTGGCCCTACGCGGCTCGGTACGCCGCTCACCAGCTGAACCTCTGGCCTCGCGTCTCTCGGCCAGGGGCTTCACCGACCAGTCTTTGGACAGGGTCCCCTGGTGTTGCGTCGAGGTTTAGTGTCTGGGGCTGCTTGGCTCTTGTCCGCGACACCTCTGCGGACAAGATCTCGCCTCGTGCAGTCCCCTGTGTCTTCCTTGGTTTCCCAGAGGGCTCCTCTGACTTCACCTTTTACCACCCACCCTCCCACCGGTTCTTTGACTCTCGTGACGTCCGTTTCGACGAGTCCGTCCCCTACTACGTCAGGTACCCCTCTCGAGGTCTCCCGGTTCCCCCCCCTCCCCTCTTCCTGGCTCCAGCTCCTCCTCCTCCCGCCCCTGCTCCTCCGGTACCCCCCCCTGTTCCCGCTCCGTCTGGTGTGTCTCACGCTACTCCCCCTCCCTCGGTACCCCCCCAGGTCTCTCCTCCTTCCCCACAGTCGTCCTCACCGCCTCCGCAGCAGCCGTCGGCGCTTCCTTCACCGGCCACTGCGGACACTGAGGGTGTCGGTGCTAGCGGTGAGGGCTCTGGCGGTGCTCGCTCTGGGGGTGCTGGCGTTGGAGCTGTTCGTGCACCTACAGGAGCGGCCAGTTCTGGGGGTGCTGGCACTGGCGCTGAGCGTGCACCTGCCGCAGCTGCCCGTTCCGAGGGTACTGGAGCTGGTGGTGGTGCTGGAGCTGGTGGTGTTTCTGGAGCTGGAGAGTCTGGGGCTGGTGCTGGTGCTACTGGGGGCACCACGCCTGGGGGTGCGGGTACACCTCCTGCAGGTGCAGGTCGTGCTGCCGCGGGGGGTACTCGCTCTGGGGGTGCTCAGCCGGGTGCTGTCGACGGCGGAGCAGGTTCTTCTTCGTCGTCTCCTCACGCTACTCCTCCTCCTCACCCTTACCCGACTCGCCACCAGGCCCGTCTTCGTCTTGAGCGCGAGGAGCAGCAGCGTTTGGAGCGTGAGAGGTTGGAGCTTCAGCAGCGGGTGGAGAGTGAGAGGTTGGAGTTGCAGCGGGAGCAGCAGCAGCAGCAGCAGCAGCAGCAGCCGCAGCAGCAGCAGCAGCCGCAGCAGCCTCCGCCCCCTGTTTCTGGCCTTCGGGCCCTTGGTCTCCCCTCCTCTCCTCCTGTGTTTGGTCCTACGTTTCCTCCTCCGGACTCCACTCCGGCTGTCTTCCCTCGTTCTCTGTCTCCTCCGTCCCCCACTCCTCTCGCCCACACTTGGGCCTCTCGTCCTCCTCGTGCTCGTCCCTCGTCCCCTGTCACTGACCTCCGTACCGTGTTGTTTCGTCCTAGTCCTCCTCGTTCTCCTCCGTCGGCCCTTCCTCGTCCTCCTGAGTCTTCCCTCACTGCCTCCCTGTCCACTCCGGTCACTGACTACTACCGCACGTACCGCCCCACTCTCTCTCGTGTTCTCGCCTCTCTTGTTACAGACCCTCGTGCCTCCCCTTCCTCCGTCGCGGTCCTCACTGCCACTGTCACTGACTTTACTGCTACGCGTCGCCTTGACTACGCCACTCGTGTTGTGGCCGCTCCTCCTGTCCGTCCTCTGTCCGCCGGGGGTGAGTCTGCCCTTGGCTGTGACGTCCTAGAGGACAGACAGTTTGAGCTAGAGTTCCTGGCAGCTGCTTCGCCTCATCTCTGTGCCATGCTGCTCACTCCTGAGGGAGACCCCGACGCTCCTGACATACCTACTCCTCGCACTTACGCTGAGGCAGTGTCAGGGCCTTGGGCCTCTCAGTGGAGAGCTGCCATGGACGCAGAGATGGCCTCCTACAGGTCCACAGGCACTTACGTTGACGAGGTTCCCCCACCAGGGGCGAACATCGTTGACGGCATGTGGATCTTCAAGGTGAAGCGGCCGCCGGGATCTCCCCCAGTCTTCAAGGCACGCTACGTGGCTAGAGGGTTCAGTCAGCGTGAGGGAGTTGACTTCTTTCAGACCTTCGCGCCCACCCCGAAGATGACCACTCTTCGGGTGTTACTGCACGTAGCAGCGCAGAGAGACTACGAGCTACACTCTCTTGACTTCTCCACTGCCTTCCTCCAGGGCCGCCTACACGAGGAGATCTGGCTGCGTCGTCCTCCGGGCTTCACTGGCACTTTCCCGCCTGGGACCCAGTGGAGCCTCAGACGACCGGTCTACGGTCTCCGCCAGGCACCCCGTGAGTGGCACGACACTCTCCGCTCTACTCTCTCCGACCTCGGGTTTGAGCCGTCTTCCGCCGACCCGTCGCTGTTTGTTCGTCGTGGGCGCACACCTTTCTTCGTTCTGGTCTACGTTGACGACTTGGTTTTTGCCACAGCCGACACAGCTGCACTGGCGGAGGTGAAGTCCGAACTGCAGAAGAGACACACGTGCACTGACCTTGGAGAACTGCGCCGCTACCTTGGCCTGCAGATCTCCAGGGACAGAGCCGCTCGCACCATCACTCTGACTCAGTCACACATGGTGCAGCAGGTCCTTCAGCGGTTCGGGCTTCAGGACTCCTCTCCTACACCCACTCCTCTTGCTGTAGACCACAGACTCACTGGGCCTTTTCCTGACGAGCCGTTCGAGCCCAGTGGTCCCTACGCAGAGCTGGTGGGCTGCCTCATGTACCTGATGACGTGCACTCGCCCGGACCTCGCCTTCCCTCTTAGCATCCTGTCTCGCTTTGTTGCGACTGGGAGACACCGTCCTGTTCACTGGGCGGCGGCTAAGAGGGTGGCGAAGTACCTTGGCGCGACATCAGGCATGGGGCTTGTACTTGGAGGGACACAGCCAGTTGTACTCACCGGTCACTGCGACTCCTCCTACGCCGACGACGTTGAGACTCAGAGGTCTACGCAGGGTTACTGTTTCAGCCTGGGTTCCCGAGCTGTTTCGTGGAGGTCTACTCGGTCCTCCTCGGTTGCGACTTCTACCGCAGAGGCCGAGATCTACGCTGGGGCCCTTGCTGCTCAGGAGCTACGCTGGTTGACCTTTTTGCTCACTGACCTTGGTGAGCGGCCGAGCTCTGCACCGACCCTGTTTGCTGACAACAGGGTGTGAAAAGAACTAGGCAAGAATGATGCATTGAAAGAAACAGTTGGGTACAAGTAGCTAACCCTAGTTGGGTTTGTACCCTGTATTGGCTACCCCACTACAGCCTACCTACATATAAATAACACATTACAACTTAACACACCCCCATAGGCAAAGTGGGGGAGAGCAAAGGGTCACAAGACCAGTCCAGCAAAGTAAAAAACAAGCCCAGGGTGGATCACAACGTCACCACACTCCGAGCACAAACAAAGGCCACAAGGCCAGTTCACATGTAGTGCTAGATATAGAACAGGACAAGCAGCAAGACAAATATAAAGTACAGTACAAAGAATGTCAAGCAGTCAGCAAGTGACGAAACGTGGACACAAGGCCTAAAGAAGTACAGTGCCGCTGATGATCACTAGGCGGGAGCGCCTTGGTGAAGATATCAGCAGTGTTGGCCTTCGAGTCCACGTACACAAGCCGAAGCTGACCGCGCTGCTGAAGCTCTCGAGCAAGAAAATAGCGAAGAGCAATGTGCTTCGTCCTGTGCTCCAGTCTGTGCTCCTGACACAAGGCAAGAGCCGCCTTGTTGTCACCGTACAGAACTGGAGGAGAACTAGGCCGCTCTCCCAAGTCAGTCAGCAGGTAGGTGAGCCAGCGTAACTCCTGTGCAGCCATGGCTGTGGCGTAGATCTCAGCCTCACAACTAGAGCCGAGAACAGAAGAAGAGCGGGTGGACCGCCACGAGACAGAACCAGAGCCAAGGCTGAAGGTGTAACCCTGTGACGACCGCTGCGTAGCCAGGTCGTCCACCCAAGAAGCGTCCGAGTGACCAGTGAGGACAACTCTGTCGCGTCCTCCAAGCACCAGCCCCATGCCTGATGTACTGCACAAGTAACGCAGCACCCTCTTAGCAGCCTCCCAGTGCTCTCGCCTGTGTCTCCCAGGCGCAACGTAACGAGCAAGGATGCTAAGTGGGTACGCGAGGTCAGGTCGCGTGCAAGTCATCAGGTACATGAGGCAGCCTACAAGCTCTGGGTACGGGCCACTCGGCTCTACGGACTCGTCCGAAGGTGGAGCTGAGAGCGAGTGGCTGGTAGCCAGAGGTGTGGCCTGTGGTGAGGAGAACTGGAAGCCGAAGCGCTGAAGGACCTGCTGCACCATGTGTGACTGAGTCAGGGTGATGGTGCGGCGAGCTCTGTCCCAGGTGATCTGCAAGCCAAGGTAGCTGCGCAGTTCACCCAGGTCAGTGCAGGTGTGTCTCTTCTGCAGCTCCGACTTCACACGAGCGAGTGCCTCAGTGTCAGCAGTAGCAAAGACCAAGTCGTCGACGTACACGAGGATGTAGAACGGCGGCAGCGACGTGTCTGTGCGCAGAAACAGCGACGGGTCAGCAGTAGACGGCGCGAACCCAAGAGCCGCAAGTGTAGTCCTCAGTGTGTCGTGCCACTCACGTGGCGCCTGGCGGAGACCGTAGACTGGCCGGCGGAGGCTCCACTGGGTACCAGGAGGAAACGACCCAGTAAAGCCAGGTGGGCGGCGCAGCCAGATCTCCTCGTGCAGGCTGCCCTGCAGGAACGCTGTGCTGAAGTCAAGAGAGTGAAGCTCGTAGTCACGCTGAGCAGCAACGTGCAGCAGAACCCGAAGAGTGGTCATCTTTGGGGTGGGGGAGAAGGTCTGGAAGAAGTCGACCCCCTGACGCTGACTGAAGCCTCTAGCAACGTAACGAGCCTTGAAGACAGGGGGAGAACCTGGCGGCCGCTTCACCCTGAAAATCCACATGCCATCGACGATGTTCGCCCAAGGAGGGGGAACCTCGTCGACGTAGGTGCCTGTGGACTTCCAGGATGCCATCTCTGCGTCCATGGCTGTCTGCCACTGAGAGGAGTAGGGACCCGAGATCGCCTCTGCGTAAGTGCGCGGAGTAGGGATGTCTAGTGCATCCGGGTCTCCCTCAGGGGCAAGCAACCAGGCCACGAGATGAGGTACAGCAGCCGCGAGAGAGTCAAAGTCCTCCTGCCTGTCCTCAAGGACGTTCGTGCCAAGAGCACACTCACCCCCGACGGACGGAGGACAGACAGACTCAGACCCAGCAACAAGACTGGCGGCGTAGTCGAGGCGACAGGCAGCAGCAAAGTCGACAAGCTCAGCGACCAGGGCAGACGCAGCAGAAGACTCAAACGACGGGTCAGTGACAACAGTGGCGAGAAGACGCGTGACAGTAGGGTGGGCAGCACGAACACTGTCAGACTCAGGGTCGGGAACGTCAGGAAGAGAAGACGCAGGAGGAGACGGTAGGGGGACACGCTGTGGACCAGTGGAAGGACGAAGTGCCATAATGTGCGTGCCAGGAACAGGAGGAGGACGCGGACGCGCGACACGACGGCTAGTGGGACCAGTGCGAGCAGTGCGAGCAGCGCGAACAGGCGAGGCAGGACGAGACGCAGGCTCACGACGCTCCGTAAGCGAGTCCGGCTGTGCAGTATAAGGCACAGGAGCAGGGAGGGGGGAGCCAGGCTGAAGGGGAAGGCCAGTGGAAGACGGGAGGGAAAGAACCTGGCGAAGCACCGTGTCAGGCGGCGGCAAAGCCGACGGCGACGGAGGAGCGAAGAACAGGCGCGACGGCGGAGCTCCGCCAGCACCTCCAGCACCCGGAGCACCAGAAGCACCTGGACCAGCACCCTCCGCCGCAGCACCCCCCGAGTCGGCGACGTCAGCACCAGAGGCCCCAGCAGCGTCAGACCTCCCCTCGCCAGCACCTCCAGAACCAGCAGGACCACCGTGTCCAGAACCGTCAGCTCCAGCGTCGTCAGCTCCAGCAGCTCCAGTACCGCCAGGAAGAGCACCCCCAGGCTCCGTAGGCTCAGCAGCAGCACCCCCAGGCTCAGTACCCTCAGGCGCAGTACCCCCAGGCTCAGCACCCCCAGACTCCGTACACGCAGGCTCAGCACCCCCAGTCGTAGCACCCCCAGGCTCAGCACCCCCAGGCGCCGAACTCCCAGGCACAGTACCCTCAGCTCCAGCACCCGCAGTCCCAGCACTCCCAGGCCCAGCACCCGCAGGCTCAGCACCCCCAGGCTCAGCACTCCCAGCAGCACCACCTGCAGCAGCACCTGAGTCACCTGTGACCTCGACAGGCTCAGCGACGGGAGGAGGGTCTACCTGAGAGACACCTGAAGGAGCAGGACCCTGAGGGGGAAGGGGGTCTACCGGAGGGGGACCAGGAGCAAGGAAAAGCGGCGGGGGAGGGAGGGGGGCAGTGCGGTAGGGGAAGAGACGGTAAAAAGGGACCGACTCGTCAAAGGTGACGTCCTGAGAGGCGAAGACCCGGCGCGAGGTGGGGTGGTAAAACTGCCAGCCCGGCGCGTCAGGGACAAAGCCAAGGAAGACACAGGGAAGTGTGCGGGAGGAGAGCTTGTCCGCGGACGTATCGCGGACAAGGGCACGAGCACCCCACACCCGGAAGCGCGACGCATCGCCAACCTCCCCCGTCCAACGCAGTGTGGGCGAGGTCTCCGGCAAGGAGACACGGGGCCAGAGGTTGAGCTGATGCGCGGCGTACCGGACAGCAAACGGCCACAGAAAATGGGGAGCCGCCGCGTGGACCAAGGAGGTACGAGCGACCTCCATGACCAGGCCAATGCGGCGCTCAGCAACCCCATTCTGCTGTGGGGAGTCCGGAAGCGTGAAGGTCTGCTCGATGCCCTCCGCCTGACAGAAGGTCCTCAAGAGATCGGAGGAAAACTCACCACCTCTGTCAGAGTGCAGACGCAGGACAGGAAGATCCGTCCGGAAACGGCGGCGGAGCTGGAGACGAACTGTGCGGATCCAAGGGATCAGAACAGCAGGGACCTCACCCTTGGTGCGCAAGGGGAAGACCGTGGTGTAACGCGAGTAGTCGTCGACAACCAGCAAAAAGTACCGCTCACCGCCCTGGCCACGAACGCGGGCTGGGCCCCACACGTCCAGGTGGAGGGTCTGCAGAGGAGCCTCTGTCGGGGGGAACGAGGAGGAGTGAGGAGCGGCGCGCTGCCGCCCCTCGACGCAAGGAAGGCAGGGTGGCGCAGGCGAGGCAGGGAGGGGAGGGAGGGACCTGGGAAGACCAGACACAAGGCGGCGACGGTGCATGCCACGGAGGCGTGGCAAGGAGGGGTGACCCAGGCGGTGGTGCCAGAGAAGAGTCTGGTGCGACAGGGAACGACACTCACAGGCGTGGGCCACTAGACCTGACGCGGACACCTGACGGACAGAAGCGACCTGAGGAGACGCAGTGGTCAGTGTGTAGAGACTCGACCCCGGCCGACGGGTAAACGTGGCCAGGTGACGGCCGGTCCTGGAGCACGTGCAGATCGCCACACGCTGTCCTCTAGGGGTAAAGGTGTCAACCCACTGATCCTGGATGACAGCGTTGCTCACCAGGTTCGTCGAGAACGAGGGGAGGTGGAAACCCGACAACGAGCCAGACGGAACCGCCGGAAAGGGAGCACAGTGGTGGACTGGGCAAGGACTGGGCCCCCAGAGGGGTCAGCCAAGGAGACTGGGACCGGTGCAGGAAGCGGTGTGAGCTCAGTACTGTCACGAAAGAAACAGCGGGAAGCACCTGAGTCAAGGGTGAAGGTGTAACAGGCCTCAGCCGGTGCGGTACCTGAGAGAGCAGTCTCTGTGGGTGCTGTACCTGAGAGAGCAGACTCGCAAACAGCCGGGACAGCACTGGAGGGAGCAAGTACAGGGGGCACCATACCAGAGAGAGCAGACTCACTAGTACCCAGGGCAGCGGGCTCTATACCTGGGTCAGGCGGCACACACAAGTAACAGTCTCCCTCGGCACTAACAGTCAATGCATACATGGCAGCAATAATAGCATCATAGTCAAGAGCAAAGATATCAACACCAGCCCTCATGAGCTCAGCCCAGCGGGGGCGCTCAACATCCTCGCCCATCTCCTCACGCCAAGCGTCGTCAAGGCGGGAGAAGCAGCGGTACGGGGTGTGGAACCTCCCACACGTCTGTCCCTTGCGGTCACCTGTGCGAATGACATAGGAACAGCGGCCACTGCCCCCCGACGTCCCACGCTGAGCAAGCCACTCACGAAGCTGCTGGGTCGTCTGGGGACGCTGCTGCTGCTGGGAGCTCTGGCCCGAGCCGGTGCCTCCACTCCGACCTCCGCCGCCACCACTACCACCGCTCCGACCGCCACCGCCACCACCGCCACCGCCGCCACCGCCGCCGCCGCCACTACTGCCACTGCTTCCTCCGCCGCCCCCGCCTCCACCGCCGACCCCACTCCCACCAGCGCTCCCGCCACCGCTCCCTCCAGCACCGCCTCCCCCCCCACCTCCCCCACCTCCTCCCCCCCCAGCGCCACCCCCGCCACCCTTGCCCCCCTTGCCCTTGCCGGTGCGGCGCCTCCCACCAGGAGCAGAAGCAGCGCCAGCAGACTCAGCACCAAGGAAGTCAACAGCAGCAGCAGCAGCGTAGGAGGGAGCGAGGGGAGAGGGAGAACACCCCTCAAAGATGGGGGTGCGAGGAGCGCCACGAGCAGCACCGACAGCTACAATGCTCTTTTCGGCCGCTAGCAGCTGCTCCTCTAGGAGGGCGACTGTGAGCTCAGTGGGACAGCGAGCAAGGAAGTGGTCTCGAACTGAGCTGAGGGTGTCAGGGAGACGGGTGACTATGAAGTGGAGTGTCCAGTACAGTGGAGGGGGATTCTTAGCGCAGAACTCGGTGGGAAGGGCGGCACGCAGGCGAGCATCACTAGTGCGAAGGTGGGTGATAAGATCGGCGACTGTAGCAAAGGTGGACAGCTCAGGGAACAGGTACGGCAGCATGAGGCGGCTAAGCTCGGCTGTGGCAGGCGAGGAGTAGCGAGCAACGACAGCATCGTACAGGGCCTTAGCGGATTTGCAGTCGCCAAAATGCTCGAGCTCAGCTAGCGGCAGGTGACTGCGAATGGCTAGGCGAGCAGCTGCGTCACGAGTCTGCCAGTGGGAACGAACACTAAGCTCAGCTGTGGCAGGAGGGGCAGGTGCAGCACCAGACGCGTAATCATAGAGCGACACATGCTCCTTGCTATCGCTCAGAAGGAACAGCTGCAGGTCATCCAGCCAAGTGGCGAACTTCACAGGGCGGCCCTCAGCATCGAACGACAGCACACGGATGGAAGCCATAGCGACTGTGCGACTGAGCAAAGGAAGCTGCCGCAGCGCTGCAGGTAGGTAGCTCGGCGGGAAGCGCGGCGGGCGGGCGACGCGGCGAGCGGGCAGTGCGGGGGGCGGGCTACGAAGCGGGCAGCGCGGTGGGCAGGCGGCGCTGCAGGCGGGAAGTGCGGCGGGCGGGCTGCGAAGCGGGCAGCGGGGCGGGCGGGCGACGCGGCGAGCGGGCAGCGCGGCGGGCGGGCTGCGAAGCGGGCAGCGGGCGGGCGGGCGACGCTGCAAGCGGGCAGCGGGCGGGCGACGCTGCGAGCGGGCAGCGCGGCGGGCGGGCTGCGAAGCGGGCAGCGGGCGGGCGACGCTGCGAGCGGGCAGCGCGGCGGGCGGGCGACGCTGCAAGCGGGCAGCGAGGCGGGCGGGCGACGCTGCGAGCGGGCAGCGCGGCGGGCGGGCGACGCTGCGAAGCGGGCAGCGGGCGGGCGGGCGACGCTGCAAGCGGGCAGCGGGCGGGCGGGCGACGCTGCGAGCGGGCAGCGCGGCGGGCGGGCTGCGAAACGGGCAGCGCGGTAGGCGGGCGACGCTGCGAGCGGGCGGCTCGGCGGGCGGGCGACTCTGCGAGGGGCGCGCGAGGGCGCTAACGAGAGGCGCACGAGGGCGCTAACAAGGGCGCGCGAGGGCGCTAGCGAGGGCGCGCGAGGGCGCTAACGAGAGGCGCGCGAGGGCGCTAACGAGGGCGCGCGAGGGCGCTAACGAGGGCGCGCGAGGGCGCTAACGAGGGCGCACGAGGGCGCTAACGAGGGCGCACGAGGGCGCTACGAGGCTAGGGCACGGGGTAGCGTGGTAACCGCATGCGAGCGGTGGTGGGCCCTTAAAAAACGGTCGGTAGGTCCTAGGGACCTCCTGCTCTGAATACCATGTGAAAAGAACTAGGCAAGAATGATGCATTGAAAGAAACAGTTGGGTACAAGTAGCTAACCCTAGTTGGGTTTGTACCCTGTATTGGCTACCCCACTACAGCCTACCTACATATAAATAACACATTACAACTTAACACAGGGCGATGATTCTCCTGTGTCGTGAGCCTCGACTGGAGAGCAGAGTGAAGCACATCGACGTCAGGTACTTCCTCCTTCGAGAGTTGCAGAGACGCGGGCAGGCTCGTCTGGACTTCGTGGCCTCCGAGGCCAACACTGCAGACATCTTCACCAAGGCTCTTCAGCCTTGTGACCACCGCCGGTTCTGTCTGCAGTTGGGCCTCGTTGAGACTGGGTCGAGTAGACTGCAGTAGTGAGTGCTTGTCTCTTGTCTTTGCTTGTACAGTATATATCTGCATATACACTCTTGAACTGGCCTTGTGGCCGCTGTTTGCGCTCAGACTGTGTGGTGACGTTGTGATCCACCCTGAGCTTTGTTTTGTCTTTTGTTTGTGACTGGTCTTGTGACCTTAGGTTGCGTTTCTTGTTGCTTGGCATTCCCCACTTAGGCTATGGGGGTGTGTCAAATGTTATACCCTGTTGTGGGTCATGCTATATGGGGTACAAGCAGTTAGGGTTAGGCATGTGTACCCCAACCCTATCAATCCTACTCATTCCGCTGTAGCTACTTTCTGAGAGAATCTAGCATGTTTCAGGCGAAAGCAGCAAGGCAAAGACCATGTTTAGCTGTCTCGAATCATGCTGAGCACATCAAGCTAACCTCCTCCAATAAATTATAAAACAGCCCCAGTTGACACCCCAGCCCACCCAACGGGAGCGGTCACAGGGTCACAGGAGGATCACGAATCACAGGTTCAAGTTGTTGACAGCCTGGCAGAATCTTGCGAGGTCGGGGGAGAGCAGCGAGGCTGGCAGCGTGTGGCAGAACTCCTCTGGTGCCAGCTCCCGCACTTCAGGCGCAGGCGGTGCTGGCGTCTGGTGAAGGGGATGGGTGGATTGGGGGGGACAGAGGGGGGTGGGTTATGGGTCAGACTTGAGAAGCGTGCAGCAGAACTTCTCTGGTGCCAGCTCCCTGACCTCGGGCGCAGGCGGTGCTGGCGTCTGGTGACGGGGGGTGTGGAGGCGGGAACAGAGGGAAAGGGTCAAGAGTCGGGGGAAGGGATATGAGTCAGACTGAGGAAGCATGTGGCAGAACTCCTCTGGTGCAAGTTCAGAACTCCTCCCGCACTTCAGGCGCAGGCGGTGCTGGGGGAGGCAGCGTCTGGTGGAGGGGCGCATGAAGGGGATGGGTGGTGAAGGGGGGGACAGAGGGGTTTGGGTTATGGGTCAGACTTGGAAAGCGCGCAGCAGCACTTCTCTGGTGCGAGCTCCCTGGCCTCGGGTGCAGGTGGTGGTGCTATGGGAGGCAGTGTTTGGTGGAGGGGATGTGGAGGTAGGAAAATCACCATTAAACAGTCAATATAGAATATTTCGTAGAAGAAGCCTCACCTGGGTTGCTGTGGTGGTTGCTTGCAGCGTCAGTTCAGGGAGAAAAAAAAAAAAAAAAAAAAAAAAAAACGGTTTACATTTACACTGGTGGCAGTCACGGTGCCTTGCACGGCGGTGTTGGTTGCTTGCAGGGGCAGCAGCAGCGGGATGAGCGTGAGTCCAAGCCCCCCCACGAGCACGTTCCTCAGCAGATCCGCTTGCTCCTTGAGGCTGTCCCTCTCTCCCTCTCTCCCCTCTGATAGCGCTGCTTGCTTCGACTGCAGCAGAGGGGCAGCAGGTGCTTCCGGAAACTGATCCAACACCTCAAAATAGGTCAAAGCTCACCTGGGTTACACTGGTGGTGGCAGTCACAGTGCCCGGGTTGGTTGCTTGCAGGGGGAGCAGCAGGGGGATGAGCGCGAGACCAAGGCCCCCCACGAGCACGTTCCTCAGCAGGTCCGCTTGCTCCTTGAGGCTGTCCCTCTCGCCTGATAGTGTCGCTTGCTTCGACTGCAGCACCTGCATCGTTGCTGATAGCGATGCTAATTCGGAAGCCAGCTTGGCCGCCTGGTGGGAGGGAAAAGAGGGGAGGGGAGGGAGGGAGGGGAGGGGAGGGGAGGGGAGGGGGGAGAGCGTGGAGACGTGGGGAGGGGAGGGAGGTGGGGAGGGGGGTGGGTAGGGGAGTGGGGAGGGGTGGAGAAGGGAGGGAGGGAATTGGAGGAGGGGGAGAGATGGAGGAGGTAGGTAGACGAAGGTGGAAAGCAAGAGACAAGAAGTGTGGTTGTTTTCATATTCGTTTTCTCATTCATTTTCTCAGACATTTACCCACTCCCTTCCTTTGGGTCGATTAAGAGTCACTCCTTGCCTCCAGACTTTGTCTTACCCATCAGACATCCCCCCTCGCTTTCCCTCCTCCCCATTTCCCCTTTTCCCCATTTCCCTCCTTCCCTAAACCCTTCCCCCTTTCCCCTTCTTCCCCTTTCCCGTCTTCCCCCTTTCCCCCTCCCCCTTCTTCCCCCACCTGTGAGGGCTCCAATGCGCTGCTCCCAGCCTGCACCTCCGATTGGAACGGCAGGTCGAACGAAGATGGCAGGTTCGGGACCAGGCCCGGCACTTCCGAGCCTGCGGGCGGGTCCATACTGAGCACCGTTATCAGCTCCGCGCGCGTGTCTCCGCGCAGCCCCCGCTCCCGCGCAAGCGCGCGCAGGGCGGAAAGGGGCTGCGCCTGCAGCTGGCTTTTCCACGTCTTACTCGGGGACGCGGGCGCGGGTGCGGAAGGGGGAGCGGAGGCGGAGCGGGGTGGGGGGGGGGCGGGAGGCGGAGCGTAAACGCGGGGGGGGGGAGGCGGAGGGGGAGAGAGCGGATGGCGCAGTGCCGAGTTCCGCGACTCTGGAATAGGGGGTATGGGAGGGGAGTGAAGGGGCGGAATGGAGAGCGCGGAAACGGCGGAACGGGCGGAGGGGGCGGAAAGGAGAGGAAGAGAACAGAAAGGGGACGAGCTACTCCACAGCGCCTCGATGTTTGACTTCCGAAATGTCCCCCTCCCCCTTCCCCCCGTCCTCCCCCTTCCCCCCGTCCTCCCCCTTCCCCCCGTCCTCCCCCTCCCTCTCCCCCCCTTTCCCCCTCCCCCCCCCTCAACCCTCCGCGCTGCCAACTCACAATAGGTCTTTAACTAGTTGCGCCTTGCTCCCCGACGCGTTGAGCCCTCTGCTCCGCGCCATTGCGCGCAGCTGCGCCAGCGGGAGCACGTCCAGTTGCCGCTGCCGCTGCTGCTGCTGCCCCGCCGCGCCCGCTGCGCTGGCGGAAGCGGACGCGGGGGTGGAAGGGGGAGCGGAAACTGCGGAGGCGGAACTTGCGCTGACGTTTCCTGTGGACCTGTTATTTCAGGGGGGGAGGTGAGGAGTGGAAGAGGGGGGAGGGGGGCGGAGTGGGGAGGGTGGGGTGTGTGGGGGGGGGGGGGGGAGGGGGGGAGGGAGGGAATGGGGGGTGGGGAGAAAAACAGCAAGGGGAAGGGGGGAATGTTACGGCGGATTGCGGAATGTCTCAGCACGTTGGCGCAGGTGAGGCGAGGGCGGAGAGGGCGGAGAGGGCGGAGAGGGTGGGAGAGGGCGGAGAGGGCGGAGAGGGCGGAGAGGGCGGAGAGGGTGGGAGAGGGTGGAAGAGGGTGGAAAACGGGGAGTGGGCGGAGTGGGCGGGAGAGGGAGGAAGCAGAGAAAATAAGATCCGAAACGGCGCGCAATGGTACACGGCACTCCCGAGACGGAGCTAGCAGGAAGAATCTCGGGAATGCCGTGAAGGCAGAGGGAAACTGCGATGAGAGGGGAGGATTGCTAGAGGACACACTGGCAGACGGAATCAAACAAAACCAAACGGAACTAGACGGAAGCAGACGGAGCAGACGGAACCGAAGGGACGGAGCTGAGCAGAACAGAACAGTAAAGAACGGAGCAGGGCAGAGAGATTTTAAAAAGTCCGTTTTTTTTTTTTTTTTTTTTTTAGACAGAGGGGGCACCCACGTCAGCAGTGTGATGAGCTCTGCCCGCGTGTCGCCCCGCAATCCACGCTCTTTCGCCAGAGCTCGCAATTCCGCGATGCTCTTGCTCTCCAGCGCTTTCACCGTCCACTGCTGCTGCGCGGCGCCGCCTGCCGCCGCCGCGCACGTGACGTGGCGCGCCGCGCATGTGACGGTCAACGCGCGGGAGACCTAGGAGAGAGCGGAGGCGGGAGCGCGGGAGGGGATGTGGGAAGTATGTTGGGTAAGAGAGCGCAGAAAGTGGGGGGTCGTGAGGATGATGTGCGGCAGCGAGAGAGTATCTGCTGTGTGACTACGAGAAATGAAAACGAACAAAAAAACAAAAAAAAAGGAACTTGATAGGCTCCGCGGCTGTTGCGTTAATCCGTAGTGACGCGAGGCATGGTGCGTGGTGTCATCTTATACTTTTTGCGGGTATAGTGGTATCAATCGGTACGGAATTTAAGGCGCCTCAACAAGATTCGCCGAATCTGATACATGGCGGCGCCGGCGACCAGAATAAGTATACCGCAAATTATCTTCTAAGTTCATCTACTGTAATACATCATTACTAATCTGATTACGAGACGCAAGGTTATTACCGTAGCAGCCATGGCGTAGTTGTGGCAGGAAGGAATGAGGAGGACGGTGAGATGCTATCAACGAGTCGATCTGACACCGTTGAGTTAGCGTCGTGTGCGCTAGGCAAGCCACTGAAATGAAGAAGCAACGAGCAATCAGTGTGGTCGGGTGAGGGCGCAAAGCTAATCACGCGGTGTTGGGTGGAGCAGTTAGGGTGGGGCGCAATGGGTAGAGCGAGAAAGTGGGGACGAATGAATGTCGTGGCGAGAGAGAAAGCGGAGTGTGTGGTGTATGTGCGGCCAGAGTGGCCGTGAGTGTGTGTGTGTTCAGCACAGTGCAAAAAAGGATTGCAATCGATTTGAACCCCCCCAGATGAATGTGTGAGGCGAGAGAGCGAGGAGGGGGGGTGCTGTGGTGGTGTGGGTTGCGGGGAGAGAGGTGCGCGCGGTCTGATCTGACGTGGCGTTTTGGGTTCGGCGCATTGTGCGACGGACGACGACACATCGCCGAGCCGTATCTGCAGAGCCAGCATGAAAAAAATGTTTTGCCCCTAATGACTGCTTTTTTCAACTCAAATTTTTAGAATCTGTAGAAAGACCTACATTTGCTTTCGCACTTAGGGATACGGGCGGCTGAATGGTTCATTTTAGCATTTGTGCTTACTTAACTTACTTCACTGTAGTTTTCAGATAACAAAATGTTTTTTCTGTTCTGCATTGTCAATTTTCAGCACCTCCACGGAGCCGCTGAAGTACATGCTGAACTTTCATGTGACCGACTAGAGAGAAGCAACATAAGCTAGCCACGTCATCATCCCCTATGGATCTTGAATCGATCGAGCCATAGGAGATATGGCCTTCCTGCCAGGTGGTGTGGCACTGGTGGCTCTTTGTCTATCCATGCTGGCACATCAGAAGTTGTTTGAGCAGGGTGGGTTGTGTTTCTGAGATGGTGGGGGGATTGTACAGACGGTGCCCATTACAAGAACACCAGGTAGGCGGGCGGCATGTGAGTGAAACGAGTTTTTTGCATTTCGCTCATCCGCCAAAACTTTCGCCAAAACGTGTATCCTTGTTGTTTGCGCACTGTAGATGTTGACTTCCGCACATAGATGACTGTAACGAAAATTTCATAATGTTCAATTCAGTCACCTCACTGGTAAATTTGTAATTGTGGTAAGCATTTTTTTTTGTGATAGGGTGAGCATCGACTGTATGAGGGTCTGGGTTCACGTCTTCAATCCCTTCAGTCAGGGACTCTGACCGACCCTTGGTTTCATTTTTCGGTACACGAAGATCGCAGAGGCAGGAATGGTTTTCGTCAGTGCAAGATCCTTTTCGCCGCCCTTTTCGCGAATCTGGTGCTCCAAGCATCAGGCGGGAACGGTTCGAGAAAAAGAGAGGTGCAGTGCGGTGCCCCTGACGAGTCCAGTCACACTACCCCCTTACTGTCATCGGAGCGCTGATCTGTATTCTAGATGCCTGACCGCGTATTGCTTGTTCGCAATCTAGTTTAGTTCTTGTCCTAGGAGAGGCAGTCATAACTGTAGGAACAACCATTAGAATCTGTTTAACTCCTCCCTTCACGATGCCAATCGGATCGCCGATCCAACGGCTAACCGATGAGCTGCTTTCTCGTATACTCGGTCTTCTTATTCGACCTGATGGTCAGCTGACGCACGCGCTAGTCTGCAAGCAATGGCATCACATCGCCTACCGCTTGCAAGACCAGATCCACCTGCGGGAAAACCTCCGTATGTGTCCACTTCGGCTCGTTCACCTTCTTTCATCGTTCGTTAACATCGGAAAGCTAACCATTAACTTCGGCAGCCTTACCTCCGACTCTCCTTTTTTATTCTCTCGCCTCCCTGACGTATGTCCTCATCTGACAAAGCTTCATCTTGACTCGATAGCACACGGATTCAGTCGAGCAGATGTTACCGGTGTAAGTGAGAAGAGCCTGACGTTCCTGTTCGAGGGGTGTACTCAGCTGCAAGATCTGTATCTGGATTGTACGGAGCGTGCTGCTATTCCTCCGTCGATCGGCCGACTCACTCTGCTCAAGAACCTACACCTCAGGGCAAGCGTCACTCGTCTTCCAGACACTTTTACCGCATTACAATCTCTCAGAAGCCTTGTGCTGGCAACTCATAAACTCGAAGCTTTGCCTCCAGATTTCGAAAAAATGGTCCGCTTGGAGTCGCTTCAGCTGCACTGTTGCCGCTTCGCAGCGCCAATTCCAGAATATTTCGGCCAGCTGGTCAATCTGAACCGTCTATCCGTGGGTTACTGCGCGATGATTCAGCTGCCTGCCTCTCTTACCAACCTCTCTAATCTCGTCCTTCTCGAGATCGAACGGTGCACGGTTGTTCTCCCGTCGCTGGTCAATCTTCGTCGACTCCGGACGCTCGAAACCCTAATTATGGATGAAGTGACGAGAGTGCGTGACCTAATTGAGGCTCTTGATCATCTGCGGCAGCTCAAGACTTTAGTTGTCAAGCGCTGCGGTGATATCACGTCTTTACCCGAGTCTCTTTTCCTCCTGCCTTCACTCACCAGCCTCACCCTTGACTTGCCAGAACTTTCAGTTCTGCCCAGCGATATCGCGCAGTTGTCCAAGCTACAGACACTTATGCTGGATTTGAGGAGTCTCACAACCTTCCCTGATTCCATCGCTCTTGTTACTACACTTCAACGGCTCTCTCTCGACAATATCTGCAACCTGACGGCCCTGCCCGAGGAGTTCGGGCAGCTGATTGCTCTAAAAACGCTGTCCCTCAACAGCCTTCACCAGCTTACGCACCTGCCTGAATCCCTCGGGCAGTTTACAGTTCTTCAGGCTCTGAATCTCGTGGACTGTAGGCAGCTGCAGCAACTCCCAGACTCCCTAACCCAACTATCTTCTCTCGAGCATTTGAACATTACCAACTGTCGGAGGCTCACGGTGCTGCCAAATGGTTTGGGGAGCGGTTTGAAGCGGTTACGGCATTTGCGGCTGGAATACTGCACGGCTCTCACCCACCTTCCTCCATCCCTCTCCTCCCTGACGTCCCTCGAAACCTTTCGTCTCATAAATGCGAAACGCTTCGAAGGGGCCCTAATGGACGGCTTCTGCTCCTTGAAAAGCCTCAAGGACTTAGTGCTTCGAGACATGCCACGACTATCCGCCCTTCCCGCTTCCTTCTCAGGCGTTTTTTCACTCACCAGCCTGGAAGTGAAGGATTGCCCTAAAGTAACGGTCCTGCCTGAGGGGATTGGACGGCTGGGTTCGCTCGAGGAGGTCAAGATCGTGCGGATGGACAGCCTAAAACGTCTCCCTGCGTCGCTTGTGGAGATGCCGCGGCTGAGGGTGTTGGAGGTGCGGGCGTGTGGTGGGCTCAGGGCGTTGCTAGGGGATGAACTGGTGCTTAACCGTTCTTCTTCAGTCACCAACAGCGGCACCCGCACCACCCGCAACACCAGCAGCGCCAGCAGCGCCAGCAGCGCGATGCTTCCATCCCTCCAGAGTCTCGACATAAAATCTCTCTTGTTCGAAGCCCTTGGCCCGTCGCTTGGCCGGTTATTCTCTCTAACGAAGCTGAAGCTTCGCGGAATGAACAGCCTTGTATCTCTCCCTGACTCCATCTCTCAACTCTCGCTCCTGAAAGAACTCCGGATCAGATCGGCTATTAGGATGGAGGCGCTGCCGTTAACCCTAGGAGGGCTGTCAGGTTTACGGGTCTTGCAGCTGGTTCGTCTTGTCTCGATTCGCCACCTGCCCGAATCTCTCGGGCAGCTGAAGATGCTTGAGACACTGTATATATCAGAATGCTACCAGCTGGCGCAGCTTCCAGGGTCCTTCGCGGATTTGTCCATGTTACAGTCCTGCGTTCTTAATAAGCTGGGGATTTCAACTTTTCCGGATGAGATCTGGAAGCTGTCTTCTCTCCAAGAGTTGGTGATCCTGGGGTTAAAGCACATGCACAGGTTGCCAGAATCGGTTACTCAGCTGCCTCAGCTGCAGGTGCTGCGAGTGAGTGAGTGCAAGCGGCTGGCTAAGCTTCCGTCCTCCTCTCTCCGGAACATGTCGACTTTGCTTGAGTGTGACTTTAGTGAGTGCCCTTTGCTCTCACAGCGAGACACGAGGGGGCTGCCTCCGAGGGGAGGGGAGGTGGATGGGGAGGGGGGAGAGGGAGAGGGGGGAGAGGAGGCAGAAGGGGAGGAGGCAGAGGGGGAGGAGGGAGGAGACATGGTGAGGGAAGGGGAAGAGGCGGAGAGGGAGGCAGCGGAGGAAGTGGATAGTGGTGGTGAGGATTGGGAGATTTACCATGGACATGGCATGGACAGCGAGGATGACACCGATGATGAGCCAGGCTGGTGGGGTGCGAGTGACGACGAGGAGGAAGAGGAGGAATGAGGAGCAAGTAGAGAGCATTGAGTATACCAATTCATCTTGAGTTCTGTGTTGTGGTATAAAGAGGGCCCGTTTAACCAAGTTTCCATGAATCGTCCGCATATTTTGTTGATGTTTTGGATCCATGTGAAAGTAGGACAAATTCATTATCCGCCCTTTTTTTCCTGCTGCAATTGGACAGTGCAGCGTTTTCTATTTTGTTGTGCTTCTATGTAACGAGTTTCGACATTATCGACAAGTGTTGTGGTGTGGAACTGTCCCGACAAGTCTTCTCTCCAGCATGCACGACTTGCGCGAACCATGGAAAGTGGATCGCCCATACACAAGACGGTGGGACTGTGCTGTGAACAGCTGTCACCTGGTCGGTAGAAAACCCGTTGCAGATTTTTCATTCTGCCCGAAAATGCGGGCATGTGGTGTAGTAGAAGGCCTTGGCTGCCTCATTTGGAATTGTGATGTGAATATGGCCATACAGCCATACAACACAAAGCAACTGGAGGTAGATCCGCATCCAAGTGGTGCATTATCTGTAACCCAAGGCAGCCATGTCATCCCGCAGGTCGAAGATACTGTACCACCAAGAGCAACTTGTGTCCAATATATTACCGTACTGAAACGCATGAGAACATGATATCAAGTAGTAGTACCGTGCATAACACCTACATTCCAACGTGCAAAGTCGTGGATGCACCACGCCATAAATTCCACCACGCTCGATCGAGATTCCCCGCGCATGGCTGACTCATCGCAGTGATGCGCAAGCTATAGGCTCTTCCGCGGCGCAGGGTCTCCTTTGGCTCACCGTTTCAGGCGTGTCACTGCGGCGCACAGCATTTTGCGGAGGTGGCACATGCCCCGCCTCTCATATCCTGCCACTGTGCCAATGAAGCGGCGAAGAAATCCTCAACCAGCGCACGGCGCCTCCGCTTTGCCAGCATCAGCGTCAGGTGGAATTTTCCCACAGCGCAGCGATGAAATGTGGGCCAAAAGGCAGAGGCGGAGAGAACGTGCCGTTACAAGTTCGCAACTTCGCTCGCACCCCATGTGCTTGCGGTACGCGAACGTCTCCGACTCGAACGAAACATTTCCCCTCCCCCGCCCGCCTGTGACCAGTGACCACCAGTCTCCCCACATGCGCTCCGTATGGTCCTTGCCGTTCGTTCCGTCCGTCCCCCCACCGCATCGCAGCTGGCGCGACGACGAGGCATCGGCGGAAGGTCATTTCGCGGTTTCGCTACACCATCCGCCCGAACGTCGCACCAACCAAATGCTGCTTCTTCACTCCACCCCCACCGCATCTGTCGTTTCCGTGATGCGACGCGCCTCCACTTCCCCCACCAGCGCGGATTCGCAGGCAGTCAGTCAATTTCCCCCGAAACCCTACCCAGCTGCGCCAGTTCCCTCTTGTGACGAACAGGCGAGAGGGTGACTGAATTCGGGCGACTCGCGCGCTGTTGCGCACAGCAGAATGGCAGCAGCAGCAGATCGACAGCACGGCAAAGCCGCAGCATTGACGCGCACAACTGTACACGTTATCCATAACCAGCACGACCACGCACGCAGATCAACCTAACCCAACCTAACCCCAACCAACGCGCCTGTTCCGTTGAACTTGGCTTGGCCTGCGTGCCCTGTCCTACCTTTGCTAGTTTATAACGACAGGTCGAACAAGGCAAAGCCTTCTTCTCCCCTTATTTTTTCCGAGCTTGCAATCGTTCCGGTGTGGTCCTAGGCATTTCTCCATCATGAAGACCATTCCCATGCGAGTCTCATGTCCCACAATATCCAGATTAGGACGGAAGAATGTCACGCTGTCCCCCAAGTCGCGGTCTCCCGTGGCTTCCTCCTCTCACATCTCTCTAGCTCGCTCCATTCCCTCCGTACGATTGCTCTCATCATCATCTTCCCGTTCTCGTTCCAACTCCTCGCGTCCATCCTCGTTACGAGCCGTTTCTTCCTACGAAAACTTGGCTCTCCTCGAATCTCCATCCTCCCTTGCTCTCGCCATACCCGCTCTCTCCTCCGCTTCAAGGCGATGGCTCAAGACGCGCGGTCCCAGTCCGTCTCTCCGGCGGCAGAGCCGGTCGAAGAGAATCCTAACGAGAAGCTCCATGGCGCCCGCCGCTCCCGGCGGGTGCTGGCAACCGCAGTCCCCCGCCACAGCCACCACCACCGGCAGTCTCAGCGCCGCGCCCGCCGCCAGTGCCAGCAGCAACAGCAGCAGAAGCAGCAGCAGCAGCAGCAGCAGCAGCAGCAGCAGCAGCAGCAATAGCAGTCTGGCGACAGGAGAACCAGAGGCGGCGAGCCTGTCGCCGCGCACGAGTAACGCTGGAAGCGAGTCGGCGGGGTTTCTATCCTCTCCGCGGACCTTTGCCCCTCCCCTAGAGCCGCAAACCCTTGCAGGGAAATGGCTCCTACGGCTGCTTGCGTCGGTTCCGGCTATGGTACCAACTGCGGTCGATGCCGAGTTGCGAAGATTGCAGGAGGAAGTGGCGGATGGCGAAGGTGCTAACGATTTTAGCGACAGAACCAGTTTCGTCGACGAATCCGTTTTCGCCGTTCTTGGGCGCGCAAACGGCGCGGCCGCAGAGTCATTGGATTCAATCCAAGGAGAATCTATAGAAGAAGTTCGATGGGCGGATGAGGCAAACTTACTACAAAGGTACAACTCTCACTAATCGTAACAGCTAGTTTTAAAGCCTAATACCTCCGGGCCCCTTCCTCTAAGACAGCTCGTTGGGATATCAAATCCTCCTTTACGTATTGTTTTCCCGTGGCCATATTCCATTCCGTGCTGATTCTTAAACCTAATTCCGTCCCGGACAGAAGTTGGGCGACGCTGAATTGGACTTGATCCTGTTTTGATTCGCCTCCCTAATCCCGTTCGCTTGTTTCCTGACATCGTCCGCTTGCTCCCTCCACTCGCACGGCAACTATTTCTAAGCCGCTCGTTCGCTGTTCATTTCCTTCCTCTTGCGTGTTTCTCCGTAATTTCAGCCGCATCTGGCGCCTCCAACGCCGCGACCAACATGACGAGCTTCAAGAGCTTCTATACGCGTTAGTAGCGCTCCAATTCGTTTCACAAGGCCACACGCCGCTTCTCCGCACCTTGCCTTTACTGCCCGCGCTTCCGCCTTCTCCATGGCAGCGAGGTAACACTTACAATCGAGATAACACCAACAGCCGCGCAGCCAACGCTAACTCCAACAGCCGCGATAACACCAGTTCTCCGACGGCAGCTGTTAACTCACCCGTACCTTTCTTGGCCAATCAGTCCGCCGCCGTGACTCCCGCCGCTTCAGCCGCCGCAGCTTGCTGCACGGGCCTGCGTAAGATGCTCTCGCCGACTGTCCGAGGAATGGTTTCGCGACACCTGGCGATGGTTATGGCGAGCCAGCTAGAGCAAGCGCCACGTGGCGTTCCCACCAGCGGGAACGTCGAAGACAAGAGTAGCAGCAACAGCGCGAATAGCGGTAGCATTAGAAGCACTAACGCGGGAAACAGCGGCACGAGCGGAACTAGGAACGTCGGCGCGGTGGCACGGCCGTACGGTCCGGGGGTTCTAAAGAGCTCGCGACTGCGGTTAGGTCAAATCTACGCATCGTCGATAACCTACGGGTATTTTCTCCGACAGGTTGATTTACGATTGGAGCTCGAAGCGTGCTGGCAACTCAACCAAGCGAGTCTCTTGGAAGGAATGTTGCTGTTGTCTGGCGGGGAAAACTGCGAGCAGCAGCACCACCACCTGCAGCAGCAGCAGCAGCAGCAGCAGCAGCAGCAGCAGCAGCAGCAGTTATCTGTTAAGCTAGCTCTAGAACGAACTAGCAGACCAGTAGCGGGAGAGGCGGCGGAACCCGCGGGTTCCGCAGGAGCAGCTTCTTCCGTCGTAGCCTCCTCTCCAGATGAAATCCGGCGAGCGTTACCCGGTCGTGAGCTGCCAATCCACCAGGACAGGCAGGTTACCAGCTCGCAGGCTAGGAAAAGTGCTGATTCGATTGGGTCTAAAGTTGGAGCGGCCCAGATTCAGCGGAATTATTTGGAGCGCTGCTGGCAGGGGGCTCGTGATGGGGCCGCGGGGGGCGCGGGGAACGCGGGAAGGGGAATGCGGAAGGCGGATATTGGCGCTTACTTGCGCAGGATGGACCCTGGTTTGGTTCGGCAAATGAGCAAGATCCACAGCAGGTTAGTTTGTGGCTCTGAAACATTTGTCCTGCCCTGTTCGGTTCTGTCAGATTATGTTCAGCGTTTTTCCCTTGTCGCCTTCTTCACTTTTACCCGTTTCGCTCCTATGTTTGTGCCATGCCTCTCTCCTTTGACTCTCTTTTGCTACAATTGAAACCGCTTTCCCCTTGGTTCTCATTGTCATTCGTCCACTTCATAGCTAACCATGTTTCCACTTCACCTCACTCTTCCCCTCCCCCCATGTTTGTTTACAGGGAGTCGCTTAGGGTGATTGAAAGGCACACTGAAGCACTCTTCGGCCCGCCTGTGTGGGAAGAGCGGGCCGACGGTTCCCTGGCAGTGCGTGATGAGGTGGTGTGGCTGACTGCGGGTGGCGTCGAACGGCTGGTTCTGGAAGCTGTGGCTTTTGGGTGTGCTTTGCAGGATGCTGAAGAGTATGTGCACTCTATTCACTCCATCCGGTGAAGACCGAGCTTCGAGAAAGCTAAGGAAAATTTGTGGATGCAGGGCGTGAGGGAGAGGTTTGAGGATGCGACGAGTTTTGCAAGATGTAGATTGTGGTTGGCATTTCCAAGGCTTCATACAGCTCTGGCTGGCATTCCAATCCAATAAGCATTGGAAAGGAACAGCTGTGGCTGTCATGATTATTGCGCTTGTTTCGTGTTGCGCTTGTCGTCGTCCACAGGCCTTCCCACCACCCTAGACTGTATATATTGTCCTCAGTTGCATTACATGGGTTGCAGCTGCAGTGTTGGGGGTGTTAGCTGGTGTGATACCATGCATGTGTTTAGCATGTTAATATTGGTAATGATTATGAGATGGTACAGTTGCCTTTATTTAGGCCTAACATCCTGTTTCGAGGGATGTGATACACTACAGCACATTGCATCCACAGTGCGGTGCTGTGCGATGCAAGTGCTTGATTGCTCGTTCTCACTCAGAACACCTGAAATGTGCCAAGGACATCGTTCTTGATCGTTATAGAACCTTTTTTAACCGTGCTAAAAGCTTCTGAAACCGTTAGAAATGACGGACCCGCCCCTGCGTTTTCATGGGCCATGGGGATCGCAAGTGTGCAAGCTGATTACAGAGAGGGACTCCCTTGCAGATATATAGAGCTCCAACCAAGCAGGTAACCAAGCTCGAACTTACCTGAATTCGACAAACGCCGCTTTCTTACAGAGTTTTGAGACGTCTAATCTCTGATATGCCCTGCTCTCCCGCCTCCCGCGGGCTCCGCTTTCGCTCCGCGCGTCCGGTTCCGCATTCTTGCGCATCCCCCGCGTTAAAGCTTTCACAAACGCGGGCCGCATACGCACGCGTTTTCCGCTTGTGCGCCTTTTGCTCGTTTCCGGATGCGCACGCAACGTCCGCGTATCCCGCGTTCCCCCTCCTTCCATTACCTCCGCCTTTTCCCTCCGCACGTCGCGTTTTCTTACCTCCGCAAGCGGAGCTGATCAGGTTTACTGAGAGGGGGTTTTGCGGAGTAATCGCCCGCACGCGCGGCTGCGCCAGCCGTGGCGGAAGCGGAAACTGGCGTAGAAGCCTCCGCGGAGGTGATAAGCGGGAGCTGGCGCGGCGAGAGGCGGAGCAGGCGCGGATGCAAGCGGAATCGGCGGAGGAATCGGCGCACTTAGAGGGGAATGGGGAATTCGGAGATTTCCCAATCACCCTAGGTCTGTGTGCGGAGAATGGCGGATTCAGAGCATCCTCCTTTTCCCCATTCCTTTTCCCCCAGTCTCCTCCCTTGGCGGGAAGTTCCTTTGCAGTTTCCGCTTCCCCTGCTCCCCCCTGCGCCCCTCCCTCCAACCTTATGGCTTGCGCCTCTCCCCCCTGACATCTTTCCCTGGGTTCCCTTATGGTGCATGTCCGCATGATCAGTATGTAACAAGCAGGGCCTCGTTCTACAGTCTACCTGTCTCCAAACATGTGTCTCTACCTGTCTACCTCTCTTTCCACCTTTTTGAACCAGTCTCTTGACTCTTTTTTTCTCGCCTGACACTGTATGCTGTCGCCGCTTGCATGTCGTGTCGCTTGCACATCGTTGCATTGGCTGAGATGTCTCATAGCCGCCCCTGCTGCTCTGTGTGTCGCTGCATGTCTGCATGCATGTGTGTGCATGCCCATAAGCATGCGTGCCCACATGCATACATGCCCATATGCATGCATGCCCGTATACATGCGAGCCCCAATCTTCCATTACAGGAGTGCGTGCATGGCCGGAATGGAACGAGGGGGCTCTGTTTGTGGATAAGATACAACTGGACACAGCACAAGGTGAGAGACACATACATGCGTGCTCATATGCATGCATGCCCATCTACATGCGTGACCCAATCTCCCACCACAGGAGTGCGTGCATGGCTGGAAGGGAACGAGGGGGCTCTGTTCGCGGATAAGATTCAACTGGACACAGCACAAGGTGCGAGGGAGAGGCAAAGTGTGATGGAGGGACGAGGTGTGAGGGAGAGGCAAGGTGGAAGGGAGAGGCAAGGTTTGAGGGAGGGACAAGGTGCGAGGAAAGGAATCACAATGTGTGGGGGAAGCACAATGCGTGAGGCGTCTAATACACTTCGCCTTCCTCCTTGAGCCCTCCGCCTTCTGCTATTTGGCCTCTGCCCTCTGTTCTCTGCACACGCCCTCTCTCCTTCTCATGTTCTCTTCACACCACACACCCCCGTTTCCCCGTGCTCCCATGTTTGTGTGCGCGTGTGGTTGTGGTGCATGGAGTATGTATGCATTTGCGCATGTGTGTTTGCATGGATGCACACATTTTCACGTGTATGCATGTGTGCATGCGTGCATGTGTGTGGGTGTGCGTGTGCGTGTGTGCATGTGCATGTGTGCATGTGTGCATGTGTGCATGTGTGCATGTGTGCATGTGTGCATGTGTGCATGTGTGCATGTGTGCATGTGTGCGTGTGTGCATGTGTGCATGTGTACATGATTGTTCAAACCCTACAGCCAACACATCTGTGCTAGACTTCTACTGCAAACGCTACCCTCATTCTGCCTCCCGTGAAGGGTGGGTTTCTAAGAAATCGTTGTTTTTTTTCAAGGGTCATTGCTCCCTTTACGGGTGAGTGCGTTGTCTTAAAAGGCATCCATTCGACAAAGTTATTTATTAAGGCACCTTAAAGTGAGCCATTTTAAAAAAATAGGAGTGTCAAGTAAGGGTCTGCATTGCAATGAGTGAGTGAGTGAGTGAATGCATGCATGCACCCAACGGTGCTCTTGTCATGTGAAATCCACGCCCTTTTTATTGCATGTCGTTGATTCATTCATCTGGTGTGTGTGCGTGCGTACATGCGTGCATTCGTGCGTGCGTACATTCGTGTGCATGGGCCACATGTAATGATGGCATGATGGCATGGTGGCATGATGGCATGGTGGCATGATGGCAGGACAGGTGGCTGGATCGCATCGGCAACGGTCAGGTGACTCCTCCTCTCCCACTGCAACTCCCCCCCCTCCCCCCCCGTTCGCACCCCTTCTCACACCCTCCTCACAAGTTCTCACTCGCAAATCTCATCTCGCTTGCACCGGTATCAGTACGTCAATTCTGCGTCTGTCTCTTTGTCTCAGTAACTCCCTTGCCTTAATCAATGTCGATAGTCTTTGTCTTTGTCTTCTATTCTCATCCCATCCTCAATCCTCATTCACCCACTGATAGTCACCAACCCATGCACATCAACACTCCTCATATGCTCACCCCATCACACACTCACCTCCTCACTCACTCACCTCCTCACACATTCACCTCCTCACACCCTCACCTCCTCACCTCCTCTCATCCTGGCATGTCACAGGTGACACTCAATGGAGTACGAGTTACTGACGCCGCCATCCCGCTCAGGTACTACCAGGCCATATGTGATCCTCACGCTTCGATGAACAATATGCTTGATGAGCGTATTCTTCATCGAAGCGTGAGGCTTTATGTGCCCCTCACGCTTAGATGAAGAATACGCTCTTCAAGATTCATGCCAGGAGGCTAGTAGCCTTCCCTAATCCTTTTGCACCCTGCACATTCCCTGTGCGCCGCGCCCCATGCCCCTCCCTCCCTGCACGCATCCCTCTCATCTCTCCCTCTCAGCTCTCCCTGCCCTTCTCCCTGTCATCTCAGCCCATCGGACTGTCTCTGCTACCACCGCACGCCATGGCAGGAGCCTTTTGCTGTGCCCCACTCTCCTCCTCCCCACCCCATGTATCACATCCCGCCCTGCCTTCTCCCTGTCATCTCTCCCCTTCATCTTTCCCCGCTCCCTGTCAGCCCATCGGACTGCCTCTGCTACCACCGCACGCCATGGCAGGAGCCTCCTGTTGCGCCCCGCTCTCGTCCTCTCCACCCCATGTATCACACCCCACCCTGCCTTCACCCCCCACCCTGCCTTCACCCTGTCATCTCTCCCTCTCCTGTCAGCCCATCGGACTGTCTCTGCTACCACCGCACGCCATGGCAGGAGGCTGATTCTTGTGCCTCCCTCACTCCCTCTCCCCTGCTCCATGTATTACCACCCCCCCACCCTGCCTTCACCCTGTCATCTCTCCCTCTCCTGTCAGCCCATCGGACTGTCTCTGCTACCACCGCACGCCATGGCAGGAGCCCCCTGCGCCCTGCCACTTCACTGCTCTCTTTCAGGATGCACACGTGGTACGTGGTACATGGTACGTACGTGGTACGTACGTGGTACGTGGTTAGTACTGCTTACGAGACGCGCTCTGAGATGCCTCAAATCACGTCTCGTTGCACCCTTGCGCTGAGACCACCCTCGCCCTCCTGTGAACAAAGGTGACTTTTGAGTCGACTCAAAAGTCACCATCCTCGCCCTCCTGTGAACACCTTCTGTCAAGCCTTAGAGGTGTGCAAGTGCTGAGAGGAGAGGAGTGCACACTGCTCTCTTTGCTCGCCCTTTCCTCACCATTTTCCCTTCCCTTCCTCCTCGCCCCCCTCCCACTCTTCCCCGTTTCCCCCTTCAGCTGGTGCTTTCAAAGCCCAGCGGGCTGCAGGTGCTGAGGGGAGCGCCCTTCCACCAGCGCACGCTGCTCTCTCTGCTCGCGCTGCATGCACGCAACCAACTGGTACCAGTGCAAGCAACAGAGGCAGAGGTAGCAGCAGCAGATGCGAATTCTAAGGCGCCTCAAGAATCCTTTCTGCTCGCGCTGCATGCACGCAACCGACTGGTACCAGTGCCCCTGCCGGCTGCAGAAGTAGAGGCAGCAGAAGGGTCAGCAACAGGGGAAGCAACAGGGGAAGCAGCAGCACAGAGTGCAGCATCGAATGGGGCGTGCGCAGCAGACAGTGCGAGCCAGCAGAGTGTCTCTTTGAAAGCAGACAGCGAGGATTTCGGACAACAGTGCGGGCAGCAGCGTGGGACAGATTCGGCTGCAGGCAGCGTCGATGCACGGGAGAGTGCAGTGTTAAATGGCACAATCACACGCGCAGTGGCAGGCAGCGCCAGTGCGAGCGAGCTGAGCGTCCCTCTGAAAGCAGACAGCGAGAAGGAGCAGCAACGCAGAGGACAGCAGCTAGAGTGCGGGATAGACTGGGCACGAGACACAACAGAGCCGGTGCAAGGAATGGCCTCTCCCGCTCACAGGATAGGCCGTGGCACGTCAGGTACTATTTCCTGTCAGGTACTCGTGGGGGGAAGGTTTCTTTGTGCTGACTTCCCTACAGTCATGCTATTTCTTGTACATGGGATGGCCTTTGCTGCTCACAGAATAGGCTTTGGTCTTCGAGGTATTTGCTGAGTTCTTTGTGGCATGGGGGAAGATTCCTTTGTGCTGACTTTCCCACAGTCATGCGAATCTGCAGATTTTTTAGTTTTCTTCTTTGATGGTTGCCTCTCCTGCTCCCAGAGTAACTCTCGCAATCACTAGTGTTGCCGTGCTGATTTCTTGCCACTCGCTTCCTCCCCCCCTCCCTCAACTCAACCTCAACAGGTCTTCTAATCTGCGGCATCAGCGCTACAGGCAAGGCTAAACTGGCGGCCGACTTTGCTTCTGCCACCACCAGTGGTGATGCTGCTGCGGATCCCTCGCACCGCAAGGGACCCCGGAGGAGAAAGGTCAGAAACAGAAACAGCTGCAGTGGGAGTGGCATGACCAGTGGGACCAGCGGGAGCAGAAGGACCGGCGACAGCAATGAAAACGGCAGCAGCAGCAACGAGAGCGGCAGCAGCGGCAGCGGCAGCGTTAGCAGCAGCAGTAAGGGCCGAGGCAGTGGCAGTGGAAGTGCAGACAATGGCAGTGACAATGACAACGGTGACAACATAGAAAACATAGACAACATAGACAGCATTCATGTCAACGTTGATATCAACAGCAGTGGCAGCAGTGACAGCAGTGGCAGCAGTGGCAGCTGCCCACGCATTGTCAAGTACTACAGGGCTCTCGTGCAGGGGGTGGTGGTGCCCGATGAGGTGAGGTGCAGTGCGGTGCGGTGTGGTAAGAGGAGGTAAGGTGAGTGTTGGTTGGTTTCAGGTAACGACGTGGTGAAGGCTCATATCCCATCTTCCCATCCCTCCTTTCACTCCATCCTCCCTCCCTTCCTCCCATTCCCCCATCCACCCAACTCATCCTCCCATCCCCCATTCCTGCGAGCAGCAAACAGTGCGGGTGCCCATAGGTCGAGTGCGGTACGGTGCGGTGGTAGGAGGACTCTACATGGCGTCCCCAACAGGTGTGTGACATGTGCGCTAGACATCATTTGCGTGTCATGTGCGCTAGACAGCATTTGCGTGTCATGTGCGCTAGACAGTCTTTAGACGCATCCCTCCATCCCACTACACCCCTGTCATGCACTGTGTGCGTCTGCATGTGCATCTGCATGTGCATGTGCATGTGTATGTGCATGTGCATGTGCATGTGCATGTGCATGTGCATGCAAGTTCATGTTCATGTGCATGTGCATGTGCATGTGCATGGCCTGCTCTGCTCTCTGCACACTTCAACAAGGCAAACCTGCAGTGAGTGTGCTGCGTGTGCTGCATCGGCACGTGCACGCCAACCAAACCTTGCTCGAGGTAAGCAGTTTCTCTCATTTGAACCCAACGATCCCTAAAGCCCATATCCATCTGTTAGGAAGAGATACCCATATTCTCTCTTCATGCCCATCTGGCATTTGTTACGTGCCTCAAAAAAAAAAAAAAAAAAAAAAAAAAAAAAAAAAAAAAAAAAAACTCTACTGTTTTCACAAGAACTGCAAGCATACATCATCACCATCACCAGCACCACCAACCTTTCCCCCCCCTCCCCCCTCCCCCCTTTCCCCTTTTTCCCATCCCAGGTGCGCATATTCTCGGGCCGCGCCCATCAAATCCGCATTCACTGCGCTGCTGTCGGCCATCCGCTAGTTGGTGGGTGCCTGTTTCTCTCTGAGACAAATTTCCCCATGCATTCTGTGTGTGTGTGTGCGCGCGCCTGTGCTGTGCTCCCGCAATCCGCTGCATCACCTCACAACAATTGCTGGTCCATCTCTCTTTGTCCCCTTCCCTTGTCCCAACTTCTCCTTGTCTCACAATCACTGCATCTAGGGGACCCTCTATAAGTCTCTGGGGGCATTCCAGTCCCCGTGACACGGCCACTTCCTCAGCACAGCCCAGCCCAGCACCCGCTTCCTCACCTCCTCCCCTCCTCACTACCTCTCCCTTTCCTCCTCTCTCCCTCACTCCATCCAGGTGACCCTCTCTACGTCTCTGGGGGCATTCCAGCCCCTGTGACACACTCGCTTCCTCAGCACAATGGCAGTAGCAGTAGTGGCGGCGATGCTGGCAGTGGTGATACCTTCCGTGGCAGTAGAATTACTGGCGGTGCTGGCAATAGTGATGCTGGCAGTGGCAGTAGCAATACTGGCAGTGTTGATGGTGCTGGCAGTGCTGACAGTACTGGCAGTGCGAGTGCCATCAGGCCGGGAGACACAGGCTATTGGCTGCACTCCTTCCGATGCCTCTTCCACCATCCCACGTCTAACCAGGTCTGCTCTTCTTTCTCCCGCCTTCTCCCACCTTCTCCCCCCATTCCCCCCACACCTCCTCCCAGCCCGTTCCTCCGCCTCCCCACTCTTCCCGCCTAACATGTCCTGCTTCCCCCATGCCTGTGTCTAAGCTATGCCCCGGTTGCAATCTCGGACCTATGGTGTTCCTCACACCATGGTGCTCAAAAGGTAGTGTTGTAGTCTGCTCATGCTCTTATCGGTTTGTCTTATAGGGGTTCTTAACTGGCTGCCTTTCTATGGCTATCCCATACCTCTCTGCTCCATTCCCCTATGTCTGCTCCCTGAATGTTTGCTTCCTCCATACCTCCTCTGCGCCCCTGCCTTCAGGTGATTCGAGTGGTTGCGCCTCCCCCCCCTGCCCTGCGCATGCCACACGAGACACTCGCCTCCTTTCTGCCTGCATGCCAAGTCATGCCACCCGATGCCTTGATGGATCTATGGCATAGTTAGTGTTCTGTAATTTTTGGAAAGGAGGTTGCAGGAAAGTTGTTGCTGGTGCCTTTGAAACATGCGGCCGAAATTGCAGAGACTTACGGACAGTGTTCAGCTTAGACAATTCATATTGGACGTATGATGTTGAGATTATTTGTCCAGGAATATAAGTCTGGATTGGTAGTGCAGATTTTACACGGAAAATTTATCAACATAAATCTGATTTACGTTTTACATAAAGGATCTCATCATATCAATAAGCTATGTAGACATGTATATGCAAATGAATCTCGAACCAACCAGTTCGTCCGTTCATCGCATGTTCCCAAGAAGTTCGCTGACAGAATCCCAGAGTGCTTAGTTGACGTGGCAAATTTGGTGCTGAGGGGGCATTGCCCCATCTGTATGCCTCGCGGCAAAGTTGGGAGGACTTCTGGTGTACCAATGGAATCGGTGTCCATTCCACGTGTACCCTCGCTGATTCGTTTACGCTGGATTGCGATTTTCCCATACGAAGTTCAGAGCTATGTGTGTGATGCTCCCCAGACACGCTGCTTGTCGCACGACCTGCTGAGCAAGGTAGTCATTTTTGGTGGCATTCTCTGATCAGTCTGTTGACAGCAACCCTGCTTCCTCTTCGTTATCGTCAGACGATTGCACTGCTACAATGGCGGCCATTGCGTCGTCCTCCGCCGTGCGCGTTGCTGCCTTCTCCCTGAAGGCCAACAGCCAGAAGAAGCTCAATGGCAGCAGCTTCGTCGCTGGCGCGCCCCTCCGGGTGTCGTCCTCCGCCATCTCCTCCCGCTTGACAATGGCGGCGGAGGCTCCCGAGGGCTTCTCTCCTCCCGAGCTGAAGTCTGATACTCCCTCCCCGATCTTCGGTGGAAGCACCGGTGGCCTTCTCCGCAAGGCTCAGGTCGAGGAGTTCTATGTCATCACCTGGGAGTCTAAGAAGGAGCAGATCTTCGAGATGCCCACCGGTGGTGCCGCCATCATGAGGTCCGGCCCTAACTTGCTGAAGCTCGCAAGGAAGGAGCAGTGCCTCGCACTCGGTACACAGCTCCGCACCAAGTTCAAGATCAACTACCAATTCTACCGAGTGTTCCCCAGCGGTGAGGTCCAGTACCTTCACCCCAAGGATGGTGTGTACCCCGAGAAGGTGAATGCTGGCCGTGCCAACGCGAACGTGAACCTCCGCTCCATTGGCAAGAACGTTGACCCCGCAGCTGTGAAGTTCAGTGGCAAGCGCGCCATTGATCTGTAGATTGTCTGTGATGGTCTCCCTGTACATGCGTGTCAGCTAACTGTGTTGGACGCACGTATGGGTTATGTAATGAAATCATACTTGTTTTTCCCCTTGATTCAATAGATCCACTTGCTCAATTCCTCCAATCAAAATGGTGGCAGTGTTTGTTCAGTGCCCAGTTACCTGGTCACAAGAAAAAACTTTCCTCGTCATCTCAGCTTCACCTTAATCTTCAGTACCTTGGCACTCATTTTTTCTGAATAGATCCATATTTCTTAACCACCCGAAGATCCGAAGCTGACAGTGATATGGTAGCCTAAATAACTCGTATGGTAGCGCATTGTTTCAGCATATTCAGTGTTGATAGTGTGGAGTCGTCAAATGATTTACACTGATCCCCTGCTTGTTTTGAGCTGATTTATATCGGGTCCAAACCGAGCTGACTGAGTGGTCCCATCCCAGCCACTATAGCCCCACACCTGTTTTCTCGTCCAATAGACCTGGATGTGTTGGCAGTGAGTCAACAAGGCGACCACTGACCACTGATCAGAACCCTACCCCATTTTGGCGGGGGTTGCCCCAAGGCTTTCTTCCAGAACGTAAATTCGGGAGTTTCTAGTCGCCTGATTCTAGTCCCCCCCGCGATCCGCTGACAACAAATATGTGGAATTCCACGACATCCCAATGTGGACGACAAACCCACGCAATATTCACCTCGGGAATCCCGCAACTGACCCCAACTTCCAGATTTCAGAACCACGCGCAACTGAACGCCTGTTCGCCTGCCCGCCTGCCCGCCTGCCCGACCAGCCTGCCCCTTTCCAGTTCTCGCTGACCCATGCCCTGCTGTTCACGTGCCGTCGCTCCAAGCTGTCGGGGATGAAGTTGCGGCGCCGATCCCCGGCTGCGGATTCCGGAGCGGAACCCCCTCTTTCCCCCACCCCACCCACCCATCCTCTCTCCATGCGGAAGGTCCGCGGACCGCCACCCCCGCGCCTGCAACTGAAGCTCCGCAACCTCACCTGATCTGATCCAGTAGCGGAATGGATGGACGGATGGAGCCAAGTTGGGTGATTGGCTGGCACCTCTCACACTCTCCCCACGACTTTTGCCGGGGATGTCTTTTGGGGCAGAATCGAGGGCCATTCGTAGTGGTTTGATTTGTTTCGGTTCGGTTAGATCTGGTTTGGAGGCTACAGTAACTCTCCCGTCCACCTCGGTAGTACCCTGCACCTCTGACTGGTTGTAGAAGGCCATTTCACAGAAAGGGCAAGTACGTTTGCGAGCACAAGACCTTTTAGGTCCTAGAGTAAATTTGATGTTGACAGTCAGGTGTTGGTTCCAGAGCTGCTGCTGTTAGTGTATGGTTTCTCAACGCAATGCTACCGTCTCCACCTAATTCTTGAACTGGCACCTCGACACGTTATTGGTGTTGTAATCTAGTCTATCTCACGCTGACTGCTCGTCAGATTATACTGCTTCTAGAGGCCCCGGCCTGTGAATTTATACGCGGGAAGTTCCCGTCAGTGAGCGACGTTTTTTACTGTCGACTTTTATTTCGTTCGTCGTGGGCCGTTGAATTGGCGACAATCTTCGGAGTTTATAATATCTGACGCTTAGACCTCTCGCTCTTGCGCTGATTCTGTTAAGCATCAGGCACGTACTATCGCGTCGTCTCACCACGTTTCTAGCGACGTCCCCTAACCGCTGTCATTCTCGTTATAAAAAATGCCTTCAACCAACCGGAGAAGCCGGCGAGCGGAAAGAAGGCGGAGGCCTGGTTCCGCGCTCCGCTGTCTGCGCGCGCGCATCTGCGCGTACTGCCTACACGGGCTCACGCCCCACTTGCGCAAGGCGGTCGAGTACCTGCTTCTTCTGATCGCGGTCGCGCTGCTGCTGCTGCTCTTTTTCATGCACTCCACGTTCGTTCACCAGGTAGGATCCCCCTGGGGGCAGCTTATGAGGCAATTCTGACGCATGCTCCAGCACCTCCTCCTCCTCCTCCTCCTCCTCCTCCTCCTCCTCCTCCTCCTCCTCCTCCTCCTCCTCCTCCTCCTCCTCCTCCTCCTCCTCCTCCTCCTCCTCCTCCTCCTCCTCCTCCTCCCCCCCCTCCTCCTCCTGCTGCTGCTGCTGCTGCTGCTGAGATTTCTGCCTCTGGCACTTGCATCTGCGTGCGACGCGCGTTGGTTCGTACATCCCCTCCTCATGCCCTCTCCATCCACTATCCGTCCCTTCCCTGTGCCTGCCCCTATTCCCCGCCTCCCCTGCGCTGACCATCCCTTCCGCCCACTCCTCCCCTCAGCCGTCGTGCGCGGCGGAATTTGAGCCAGACGACGGCCCTCAGCCGCAGCTTCTGCTGATTAAGGTGCGCACCCTCCGCGGATGAAGTAGCGCTTTAGCTCTGCTCCGCGGATTGCGGCACGTTGCCCCGAGAGGAAAGGGGAGGAGAGAGGAGAGGGGAGGGGGGCATGGCGAGGAGAGGAGGGAGAGGAGAGGAGAGGCGAGGAGAGGAGAGGAGAGGAGCGGAGAGGAGAGGGGAGGAGAGGAGCGGAGAGGAGAGGGGAGGAGCAGGTCTCGTGCGTTTGCACCGTTTCTGACCCTCCGTGCTTGCACCATCCCCTTAGTCTTCGCGCGTGTGTTCTTTCACAGGATATCTGCGCGCCAATCAATCAAGCAATCCGTTCCTTTCCCCGCTCGCTTTTCCCACTCCGCCCACCGGTGCGCTTTCCCGCCCGTTTTCCCGCCCGTTTTCCCCATCCGCGCCCTCCCTCCCCATCCGTCCGCGCGTTCCCCCATCCGCGCAGATCTCCGGAACCGGCCTGGGCTTGCTCCGCCACGCGCCGTTCCTGCAGCTTTCCACCCCCGCGGCGCAGCGCGAGGGGATAGGCGTAGCGGGGGACGCGCGTAAGGGCGCGGGGGAAGGGGGCGGTGGCGGAAGAGATGCATGGGTTGCGGGGAAGGAACAAGGGGGGGGCGGCGGAGAGAAAACAGTTGCGGGGGGAGGAGTAGCAGGATCCGGTGGGGGAAGAGAGACGGGGGAAATTGAGGGGCAGTGTGGGGTTGGGGGAGGGGGGGAGGGGTTGGAGGGGAGCGGGGAAGCGGGGAAAGCGGCAGGCATGGGGGTAACGGGAGGAGAAAGCAATTCGTGCAGCAATAGCTGCAGCAGCAGCCGGGTGGTGGGATACGCGGAGGGGGTTCCTAACCCCCAGGAGCAGCAGGAGCTATCCTCTGTTCCCAGGAGCGGTGCCTCTGTTCCCGAGCAGCCGAGTCCCGCCGCTATGCTCGCGGATAGCGGAATCTGCGATCCCCAGGGCGGGTCTAAATCACCCTGTGGTGGCGCCAACGCTGCTGCTGAAACGAGTGCGGAGAGCTGTGCAGGAGGGTTGGGGGAGTCGGGGGGGTTGGGGGGGTTGGGGGGAACGGAGCCTGGGGTAGGGGGGGGTGGCGAGCCGGCAGGGGGGGCGGCGGGGGGGGGGGCAGCCGCGGCGGGGGGAGGGGGAGCGGGGGGCGGAGCGGGGGGTTGGCAGGGGCGCGGGTGGGCGCGCGTGGGGCATGCGCTGAATGAGGGGCTGCTGCGCGCGACGCAGAGGCGCCTGCGCGTGGACGTGCAGCTGCTGTGGCGCTTCCTGCAGATCCTGTGCCTGCAACTGGTGTGTGCGTGTGGTACAGGCTGATATGGGATGTCTGGGATGTTACAAGCGAGGAATAGCGTGCAGTGCTGTGAGTGGTGTGGTGTGGTGTGGTGTGGTGTACGATGGGAAGCTATGGGTTGGGCTGCGTGGGTTGAATGAGGCGCGTGGACGTGCAGTTGCTCTGGCGCTTCCTGCAGATCCTGTGCCTGCAACTGGTGTGTGTGGGATGGGATGGGATGGGATGGGATGGGATGGGATGGGATGGGATGGGATGGGATGGGATGGGATGATAAGGACGGTACTGGGAGTGCATTGGGAGCAGGGGGAGAGTGCATTTTGTGGCGTCTCAAATATTCACTTTATACACGGGGAGTGCTGGTGAGGATCTGCGTCCACCCCCATTGCTGCCTAAGGGCCCTTTGAGACATCCTCGCCCTTACAAGCACACAGCCCCATCCTCTACCGCCTCATCCCTTCCTTTTCTCCCTGAATCGGTGCAGAGAGAGGGGTTGAGGGGTGCTGCGTCCACCCCCATCGCCACTGTCACCTCGGGACGCAACCGATCAGAGCGCCTGGCCCACCGTGAGATGAGATGAGATTGAGTGGGGATGGGATGTGTGCAGTTTTGGGGTGTGTGCTTTGCTGTGTGCTTCTGTGCTGCTGTGTGGTGCTGTGTTCGTGCAGTGCAACCATCACCTTGGGACGAGAGTGCCTGGCCCACCGTGAAGATATCTGTGTGGTGTGATTGTGATGCTATCTGTGTGTGCTGCTATTGGTTGCTATACTGTGCGGTGTGGTGTGCGGTGTGGTGTGTGTGCTGCTGTGCGGTGCTGTGCACTTCTGTGCTGCATTTTTTAGGAATATTTCGTTATGTCATACCTCATTGTGTAATATGCTGTATCATATCCTTCGCCTTCTTCCCTTCTCGTATGCATCCCTTCCCTCCCTCCTTCGCTCAATACCCTCCCTCCTTCGCTCGATACCCTCCCTCCGCTCATCCCTTCCCTGCTCCTCCTCTCCCTCAACCCCAATCGCACATTCCATGAATTTCCAGGGTCCATTCCCGTCTCACTCATGTTCAGCCTGTCGTCTCACTCCCTCTTCCCATCCCCATCCATCCCCATCCAACCATCCCCACCCATCCCCACCCATCCCCACCCATCCCCACCCATCCCCACCCATCCCCACCCATCCGCATCCATCCCCCCTGCCTTCCACCAGTCTTTCCCGAGTCGCTACGTACGCGTTTTGAAGCGCCCCTGTTCGTTTACACGGAAGAAAAGGTGTGTGCCATGCTTGTTGATGTCTGCCCTTCTCACTCACTCCCCTCTCGTCATCCCCTCCCATCACCCGCCTCCTCCGTCATCCCACTCCCATTTCTCCTGGTCTCCCTCCGCGTCTCATCTTTTCCCCTCGTTTCGCATCCCGGCCTGCGCAGGCGTATCTAGCAATGTCAGAAGCGGCCAAGGAGATGGTGGGAGTGAGATCAGTGAACAAGAGCATCCCTGCTCACAACCGCTGCTTCGGTGCCTGGTGGGTGCTTCAGCTGCCAGCTGGTGATGGGGATGGTTTGGGTTGTGGCGGTGATGAGCATGGTGGGGATGGGGACTACGGGGTGGGTGGGATGATGGAAATGGTGTTGGTAATGGGGTTGGATAAAAAGCTTACGAGCGTTAGAGTGTCTGAAGTGGATTCGGTGTCTGTCTGGGAAGAAGGGATCTGTGGAAAAGAGATTGTGTGCGAGAATATCTAGGTTGTGTGAGTGTGTGGATGAGATGAGATGAGACTGGCTGTGGTGTGTTGTATTGGAAGTGACTTGTCAGTTTCTCCTGCTTGTTGTCACCTTTGTAGCCTTTCAACTCCATGTTTGCGTGCCCAACAACCTTTTCTTCTTGTCCGCATGCATGTGGGTGCATGCATATGCTTTGTCGCTGTGCCTGTCACCACCACGCTTGCGCGCATGAACAACACATGCACACCTGCACGCATGTGGCAGGTGGAATGGAAGAGTGTGTTGGTGGATTTAGTGGTGGGATACGGCACTATTCTCATGAACTCCCTTGTCTCTGCGCCTGTCACCACCACCCATGCACGCATGCACTCATGCACGCATGCACACATGCACGCATGCACACATGCACGCATGCACTCATGCACGCATGCACACATGCACCACATGTGGCAGGTGGAAGAGTGTGTTGGTGGATCTGGTGGTGGGTTACGACACTATCCTCATGAACTCCCTCATCTCCTCACGCGGAAAAGGTACGAGCATTTTTTTTTTTTTTTTAAGAATTCTCAATGATCGCATGTGTGGTGGATGGACAGGACGCCCTTTTTTGTTTGACTCAACTTGAAAACGGAACAAGAAGGGCAAAACGGGAAAAGAAAGTCGAACGTGTGAGCACGCGGGCTTTTACATGGTCACACGTGAGGCAAACAGTACGCTCACCAGGGAATCACAGACCATGCTGAATTTCAAAATCCCTCAGCGACCCCTTTCCTTTCCTCCCAATCCGCAACTCCCCTCTCTCTCCTCCCTCCTCCCAGTACAACGCACACACCAAAGAGCTATACGACCTGAATCTCGCTGCCACCAGGGGCAGATCCAACTTCCAAAGAACCTAACCCCCTGCTGCCCCCAACCCCTCCCCACCAACCCGTCTCCCCTCCTCCCACTCCTCTCAGGTTTCCTGTACAACGCACACACCAAGGAGCTATACGACCTGAATCTCGCTGCCACCAGGGGTAGAGCTGCGGCAACGTCCTTCGAAGGTAGGACTTGGAGGCTAGTTTAGGGGGAGGTGACAACTGGAGCGAATGAAGGGAGGGAGGAGAGGGGAAATTAGGGGAGGTGGTGCCGCGGGGAGTTCACAGTAGTCGAATCAAGTTTGTGTGCTGCCCACGAAGCCAGTCAACCTTATGCTACCACCACTGAACCCTGCTGAACCCCACTGGACCTTACTGAATTCCACTGAATCCCTCTGAACCCTGCTGAACCCCATGGCAGACGTGATCTCGTTCAAGATTGGGGTGGTGTTCACATCAGTGTTCATATTCTTCATGACCCTCCTCGCTGTCTCCTTCACCCTCCGAGAGACGCAGAGCCGCATGCTCAAGTTCACAAGTAAGATGGTGTTTGGGGTAACGGTGGTGGTGGTGGTGAGGGGTAGTTGTGCTGGTGGTGAGAACGAAAGTGCTGCTGCTGCTGCTGCTGCTGCTGCTGCTGCTGCATCCATCGTTCTGCCACCCATACCACAATGTGATCGCTTTTTAATAGGGGAGCCTCACACGTTGTGAGTGTTCCACCATGGTTAACCCCCACCTCAACACCCACCACCACCCCTCTTCTCTCCCTGCCTCCCTCCGCCAGTCGCGCTGCACCACCATGCGAGGCATCGCCTGCCCACGTTCCGCCTAATTGCCATGCACATCCTCGAATCGCTCGTCTTTATTCCAGTGAGTCGATTAGCGCACCAGATTGGTACTGTGGGTGGTAGGGTGGGTGGGCGTGGGCTGTCTTCGAGTCGGCTCAGCAGTCTGCCCCGCGACCCTTGGCCTGCCCCATCGCCATGCACGTTCTCAAGTCCCTCGTATTCATCCCTGCGAGTGCACTCATAAGTCACTCATCCTCCCATCTCTCCCCCCCCTTGGCTCCCCTCCCTCCCTCGCAGGTCATGATCGGCATTCTCTTCTTCCTCTTTGAGTTCTACGACAACCAGCTGCTGGCATTCATGGTGCTCTCTTTGACCCGACTCACAAGTCACTCATCCTCCCATCCATCCCCCCTCTCCCCTGCTCCCTTCCTCCCTTGCTCCCCTTCTCCCCTGCTCCCCGGTCCCCCCCCCCAGATCATGATCGGCATTCTCTTCTTCCTCTTTGAGTTCTACGACGATCAGCTCTTGGCCTTCATGGTGCTCACACTCGTGTGGCTCTGCGAGATCTTCACACTCATCAGGTGCGTGCGTGCGTGTGTGCGTGCGTGCGTGCGCCTATACCCCCAATTAGTGACAGCAACGGCTGTATGCCTAGCCTTTGGGAACACATGCATGTGTTCCTGCTCCTGCCAATTCCCGCTCAGCCCTGTCGGTCTTTTTTCATCTTGCTCCTCCGTGTTTCCAATTCTGACTTTGAACCGTCGGTTCTTGCCAAACCCGGTCTTTGAACAGCACCCGGTCTCCCTGCTGTGCCCGTCTCCTGTGCTGTGCCTGCTCCTTTACCCGTGCTCTGTGCCCGTTTTCCATTCCTCCCTCCCTGCAGCTGCCGCTCCCCCCTGTCGCGGCGCTTCTTCCCCAAGTTCTTCTTCCTCTTCTTCCTCCTCTTCCACGTCTACTTCTTCACCTTCACCTACGGTGCGTCTCATACCTTCACCTTCACCTACGGCCTGGTGAGCCTTCTTCCTCCGCCCTCCATTACTCTTGCCTTTGCCACAGCAGCAGCCTTTCTCAACCACAATGCATCTTCCTCTTGAGTCGACTCAAGATTCACTGCTTCTGGATCGACTCAGAAAGTCTCTCTGTCCTCCTTTCCTTACCGTTCCCTCGTCCCTGCAGGGTTCTCCTACCTCGCCTTTGCCACAGCAGCAGCCTTTTTCAACCACATTGCCATCTTTCTCTGGAACCGACTCAGATGCGACCTTGTGTTGAGTCTACTCTACTTGAAAGTTTTTCTGTTCTCTTTCTCCTTGGCCCCATCATTCCCCTGGCACTGCAGGGTTCTCCTATCTAGCCTTTGCCACGGCAGCAGCCTTTCTCAACCACATTGCCATCTTCCTCTGGAACCGATGCGAGGTGCGTACGGTGCGGTGACGTGAGGTGGAGTGTGGTGCGGTGACGTGGGGTGGGCGTGGATGAGGTGAGGTGATGGGTGCAGTGCAGGCGTGGGCGTGGAGTGAGGCACGATGGACAAAGGGGGCTGTAATGTAATCGCCTACGCACCAAGGTGGCAACAGCAAGGCTTAACACCCTGAAGAGGATAACCTGAACAGCAGCGCACAGGATGGCCTATAGCCTGCATGCTCCGTATCCTCCCTTCTCCCTTCCCTTCTTACCCTCCCTGCCCCGTTCGTCTCCCTTTCAACCCCGCCCAAATCATCTCCCCTCCCTCGTGCATGAAGCAAAGCGAGCAGCAGCGGCTGCCACACACGCTCTTTTCACCCTCCCTCTCTCTCTTGACCCTTCTTCTTCCCTCCCCTCTTCCTTCGTCCCTCTTCCCTCTTCCCTCTTCCCTCCAACCCCACGTGCATCAAATCAAACAGAGCGAGCCGCAGGAGCCGCCACAGCACGCCCTGCAGCAACAGATTGCAGGAGCAGGAACAGGAGGAGGAGGAGCAGGAGGAGCAGGAGGAGCAGGAGGAGGAGGGAGGGCAGGCAGGCAAAGGCCCCCGCCTTTTGCAACTGATGCTGCAGCCATGGGGGGCAGTGGCAGTGGGGGGCGTGGGGGCAGTGGGGGCAGTGGGGGCAGCGGGGGCAGTGGCAGCAACAGCAGCAGTGGTAGCGGCAGTGGTGGTGGTGGGGGGAGAAGTGGTGGTGGTGGCAGCAGCAGCACTGGCGCTGGTGGTGGTAACAGTAGTTGTTGCAATAGTGGTGGCATTGCCAGTGGCAATGTCAACGGCAGTTGCAGCATCAGTGGTAGCAGCAGTAGCACTAGCAGTAGCAGTAGCAGTGGCACCAACAGTAGCAGGGTCAATAGTTGTTGTCGAGGCAGCGTCAGCGACAGTGGTAGCGGCAGCGGCAGCAACAGTGGCAACAACAGTAGTGGGCGCGAGTGTGGGGTTTCTGTGGGTGGACGAAGTGGAAGGGATCAGGGACCTTTTTTAACCTCACACCAGCAGCCAGAGCAGCAGCAACAGCCAGAGCAGCAACAGTCAGAGCAGCAGCAAATGCGAAGAGAGCAGCAGCAGCAGCAGCAGATTGGGATGCCACAACAACACATACACAGCCCATCATGTCAACACTCTTCCATCCAACATTCTTGCTACCAGCACACTTCTTCCCAACACTCTTTCTTTCGGCACCCTTTTTACCAGCAACCCTCCCACCACCCTATAAACCTGCACCCTTTTGACCAGCACCATCCAAGGCAAAACCCTTCCACCCACCCCCTTCCACCGCACACAAACGTTCTGCACTCCTTGTCGTGCCCTCCCCGCACCACTTGTCCCAGAAATGAAGACGAAGAATCGTCCTCCTCGCTCCCGCCCTCCTCTGCTCCTCTCCACTCCCCTCCTTTCCCTGACCTCTCATTCCTCCTCTCTCCCTGCCGCTCCGCTCTCTGCCACCATAACCCTTGCCCCAATCTCCAATCCAGAAGCCCCAATCCACAGTCTCTACCTCTCAACCCTCGCTACCCGCTCCTTGATCCTCTGTTTTGCGGCAATCCTGCTGTTTGCTGTCCTAGGGATGGGCAAGACAAAGCCTCATGCAACAGCAGCTGCAGCAGCAGTAGCAGCAACAGCAGAAGCACCAGCAATAACAGCAGCAGTAACAGCACCAGCAGAAGCACCAGCAGTAACAGCTGCAGTAACAGCAGGAGCAGCAGATTTAGCAGAAGCAGCACTACCACCACCGCCACCTTCCCCAGCGTCTGCAATAGCAGCAGAAGCAGCAGCAGGGACTATTCAGTAGCTTCATCTCATGCTCCTCCCTCCCCGTTCCCTCCCTCCTGTACCCCTACACCCACCATCTGTTGCCCATGTTTGGTAATCCAGTTACCACCTCCGTTGCCTTTTCCTGCCTCGCCCCCCAGCCTCTCCCTTTCGCCTGGAGCAGCAGCATCAGCCGCAGCAGCAGGATTGTCAGAACCAGCAGCAGCACCAGCACCACGACGACCACCACCACAATCACCACCACCACAATCACCACCACCATTAGCCGCAGCAGCAGCAGGAGCAGCGGCAGCAAGAGCAAGAGTTGCAGCATTGTGTTCTGAGCCCTCCGTCCCTCCTCTCATCCAGTCCCCATCATCCTGGTTTTCCTCCATCTTCTCAACGCCTGGTGTCTCTGCTGAAGTCACAACCTCTCCTGCTGCTGTTCTTGCTGCTGCTCCTTCTGTTGCTCCTGCTTCTGCTCCTGCTCCTGCTGCTGCTCCTGCTCCTCCTGCTGCTGCTGCTGCTGCTGCTACTGATGCTGATTCTGCTGTTGATGCCAGGGGTGCGTGTTGGAAAGATGGGTCTAACACGTGGGAGGGTGAGGGGTTGTTCGAGCTTCAGTCCAGTGCAAGGGGGTACGGAGGGGTGTGGGAAGGTGGGGGGTTGTGGGACGACCAGGAGGAGCAGTGGGATTGTGCTGATGTGGTGAGGAGGAGTGCGGGTGGGTGGAATGGTGTGGACAGAGTGGGAGAGGGTGTTGATGGTGCAAGTGGGGGGTCTGGTTGGGGCCGTGAGCAGGAAGGTCAGGTCAAAAGCTGTGATGAGTATGATAGTGACGAGGAGGAAGAGGAGGAGGAGGACGGGGAGGAGGATGATGCAGGCATGAGTGATGGTGGTGGGGAGTTTAGTAGTGTTGCTGCCGGTGGTGGCTTGGGCTGTAATGGAAGCAGCATTGTCTCTTCAACTTCACCTGCTGCTGCTGCTGCTGCTGCCGCTGCAGCTGATTCTGATGATGGTGGTGATGCTTCGAGCAGCAGGCAGGATCGTAGCAAGCATTGCACTCTTCTCACAACCACCTTACTCCACCCTGCGCATACACAAGAGCTTCCCTTACCCAGACACCGCACCAGAAAAAACTCTGACCAGCAGCAAAGTCTCCTACTCACAGCTGCCTTCATCCCAGTTTATGCGAGATATCAAGGGGGGGAAACCGGACAGAGTATGGGCGAGAGGATTCTCGACGTGCGTAAAAAATCGTTCCATCGCAAGAGGGGAGCGGGTGGGTGTGTGGGTGAGCTTATCAGGCAAAGAGTTGTCTCGCTTCCTGAGCTACACGCGTTGCAATCGCGAGCGTCTCAAAGCTCGCTGACCATGCTCATGGACTGACTGATCCATCAATCAATGGGCTGCTTGGTTCATGCTACCATGCTTGGTTCACTAGCCTGCTCTGCTGGATGATGAACAGATAGCAAATTCAGTGTGGAAAGAGGGGGCCGGGCGCGGGGGGGGGGGGGGGGTTAAAGAAGCCGTACGGTATGATGTAAAGGCTGAGATTTCCTCCTTCCTTACTGTAATTGCTTTGTCAGTTAAAGCACGCAATGAGCGGTGGCCACAACCAGGCGGGACTGGAGACTTCGGTCAGGTTCGCATGCTTGTATTGTCAGCATGGCAATAGGGTCTCTTCCAGGGCCCTAGATTCGTTTTAGGTCACACTGATGGGTCAGAGTGCACCCTCATTTGAACTCTCTGAGCCAGTGTTGCATGCGAATTTGAGTCTGAAAGTTCAGACATCACTAATTTTTTAAGGCTGAAAGTTCAGTGTTACAATAAGTTTAAAATGCGTCAGCCCCACTGGCACAACGCGACTGTGCGGTGCGGTGCTGCGCTCGGGATAATTTTCGTTTCCCGCCCGTGCAAACACGCCGCCAGGCTGGCGGACCCCTGCAGTACCCGTTTCATAGTGCTCCCCCGAAACAAGGCTGAGGATCAGCCTACACCCCTACAATGTGTCTGAAATTTCAGCCAGTACGTTAAAAAAAACTCTGAAAAATCAGACAAGGTACATAAAAAAACTCTTACAGTTCAGACCTGGTATTAAAAAAAAAAGGCTTTCTGGACTCTGAATCAGCGTAAAAAGTATGATATCTATGGCATTGGTCTCTTCTCAGCACAAACGGTATACCAGTACGGTTCACACGCAGCAAGCAACACAACACAACACGGTCTACTTTGCTATTTGGGGATGATGATTGCTAACTAACATGGCACCTCCTCACGCCACTCATACATGCAACACAATGTACGGTAAAAGAATGCTGATGGTACTATGAATCGTAATGCAGAATACGTAAGGGCGTGTCCAACAATATACGTAATCGCAGAGAACCCTACCCAACCATCTGGATTTATAATGAGACCGCTCTGGATCAGGGCCAAACCTTTTCAACCCCATTCGGACGTGCTCTTTGCACCCGCATTAAAGCCCGAGTTCCACATGGCATTTTTCAAATTCAAGATTCTTGAATATGAACTCGCCAAAAACCAGGTTACCACCCAAAGTGCAGCTTTCCTTCACAACTCTGATGCATGATTGGCCAGCGACAAAAAAAAAAGTATTCCAAGTGTCGACGGAATACTTGGAATACTTGGAATACTTGGAATACTTGGAATAACCCTAAACCCTAAACCCTAAACCCTAAACCCTAAACCCTGAGTTGGTCCACTGTTCACCCTCAGTAAACTTGAAAACCAAGTTGTACTTACGTGCAGCCATATTGAGTCTAGCACACGTAGTGCGCTCCGCTTTTCTAGACCACAAGAGCGCGTAATATCGCTTCTAGACAATGGCAGCGAGATGTCTAGAACCTTGCAGCAGTCTGACGGTTTTCCCCTCCAACGAAATTATGCGTAGCCAGCATAAAGAAAAACGTCATGCGTCACGCCCAAATCTACAGGGTCGATGGAGCTCGCATGTTACGTTCGAAGCGCACGGATCAAGCGCACGGATCGGGCGCTAGCCTCACATGTACGTTCGACGCACCCGTCGCACTCTCTTACGCCCATCAAACTCCCTCACGCCGTCGCCCTACTGCCCGTCGCTCTCCCTAGCGCTCGTCGCACTCACTTCCGCCGTCGCCCTCCCTTCCGCCCGTCACCTTCCCTTCCGCCCGTCGCACTCACTTCCGCCGTCGCCCTCCCTTCCGCCCGTCACCCTCACTTCCGCCGTCGCCCTCCCTTCCGCCCGTCACCCTCCCTTCCGCCCGTCGCACTCACTTCCGCCGTCGCCCTCCCTTCCGCCCGTCACCCTCCCTTCCGCCGTCGCCATCCCTTCCGCCCGTCACCCTCCCTTCCGCCGTCGCCATCCCTTCCGCCCGTCACCCTCCCTTCCGCCGTCGCCATCCCTTCCGCCCGTCACCCTCCCTTCCGCCGTCGCCATCCCTTCCGCCCGTCACCCTCCCTTCCGCCGTCGCCATCCCTTCCGCCCGTCACCCTCCCTTCCGCCGTCGCCATCCCTTCCGCCCGTCACCCTCCCTTCCGCCGTCGCCATCCCTTCCGCCCGTCACCCTCCCTTCCGCCGTCGCCATCCCTTCCGCCCGTCACCCTCCCTTCCGCCGTCGCCATCCCTTCCGCCCGTCACCCTCCCTTCCGCCGTCGCCATCCCTTCCGCCCGTCACCCTCCCGTCCGCCGTCGCCATGCCTTCCGCCCGTCACCCTCCCTTCCGCCGTCGCCATCCCTTCCGCCCGTCACCCTCCCTTCCGCCGTCGCCATCCCTTCCGCCCGTCACCCTCCCTTCCGCCGTCGCCATCCCTTCCGCCCGTCACCCTCCCTTCCGCCGTCGCCATCCCTTCCGCCCGTCACCCTCCCTTCCCCAACTCATTTGGACCAGTCACGACCCCTTTCAAACCCACACACACGGTAGCGCTTACCCTAATAATCGCCTTCCACCTCCACACCGCTTACCTCTCTCATTCCCCATGTCCCCTTCCCCAAACCCCCCATCCCCTTCCCTTCTTCCCCCCATCCCCTTCCCTTATATTCCCCCATCCCCCTCCCTGCTTCCCCATTTCCCTTTCCCTGCTCCCCCCCATCGCCTTCCCTTCTTCCCCCCATCCCCTTCCCTGCTTCCCCGTGTCCCTTTCCTGCTTTCCCCCATCCCCTTCCCTGCTTCCCCATGTCCCTTTCCCAGCTGCCCACCATCCCCTTTTCTTCTTCCCCCCATCCCCGTCCCTGCTTCCCCCCACGCCCTTCTATGCTTCTCCCCATCCCCTTGTCTGCTTCCCCCCATGTCCCCGTCCTTAGCTTCCCCCCACGCCCTTCCATGCTTCCCCCTATCCCCTTCCCTTTTTCCCCCCATCCCCTTCCCTTACATTCCCCCATCCCCTTCCCTGCTTTCCCATGTCCCCTTCCCTGCTTCCCCCGTGTCCCTTCTCTTCTTCCCCCCATGTCCCCGTCCCTGCTTCCCCCCACGCCCTTCCATGCTTCCCCCCGTCCCCTTCCCTGCGTCCCCGTGTCCCTTTCCCTGATTCCCCCCATCCCCTTCCCTTCTTCCCCCCATCCCCTTCCCTTATATTCCCCCATCCCCTTCCCTGCTTCCCCCCATCCCCTTCCCTGCTTCCCCCCATCCCCTTCCCTGCTTCCCCCCATCCCCTTCCCTGCTTCCCCCCATCCCCTTCCCTGCTTCCCCCCATCCCCTTCCCTGCTTCCCCCCATCCCCTTCCCTGCTTCCCCCCATCCCCTTCCCTGCTTCCCCCCCATTCCCTTCCCTGCTTCCCCCCATTCCCCCACCCCGCCCTGTCCTATCCCCCACCCCGCCCTGTCCTATCCCCCACCCCGCCCTGTCCTATCCCTCACCCCTCACCATCCCAGGCGAGCGTGACAGAGGCCCAGACGACCTGCATGGACGTGCCGCCTCCCCTTGCTCCTGCTTTCAGCATCTCTAAGGCCCAGACGAGCCACATTGCATAATGGGAACAGCTTGCAGATTCACAATGGAAACACACAACACTAGCATAATGGTTTGAGCTTGTCTTGTATCCTGATACTGCATGCTAATGTCATGTGTAGTTGGTCTCAAATATCGAATACTTGTGTCAAGGTTTACATCTTATCGCCTGATTTGTATCCTGATCTACTGTAAAAGGGTTACAAACAAAACTAACAGAGGCTACCATGACAGCAGCATGAACAGCAACTTGAGTACAGTATCAATGAAGGCACAATGAGGGCACCGAGTGGCCTCAAATGAAATCAAATCGTACTTAGTTGCTCTATTCTGTAAAGCAAAGCTCACAATGTCAGGGAAGGTGGGAAGGACTGGTCAGGGAAATTAGAAAAGGGAAGGGAGGGAACACAGGTGAATCACAGGGTGCAAGCAGGAGAAATTGGCAAAAGGCACAGTCAAAACAGAGGGCAAGCAAGACGGACACGGAGATAAAAATATCTAGAAGGCTGCCCAGTGGCTGATAGTGCACCCTCCAGGTTTCCGCCCAGTGTCACGCACTGGTGACCGCAGAACTGGGACAAAACGCACATCTGCGCAACGATGAAATAGAGTTACATGGTCGTGAAACCACCCAAGTACTTCCAAGTTACTTGCCTGTTGAAGACAATAGCAGGGTTGAAAAAGAACAAGAGAGGGGAGGAAGGGCTCAGAGAGGTAAGGAAGGGATAAGAGAAGGGAGGAATGGATGAGAGGAGAGAGGAAGGGATGCTAAAAGGGGGGAGAGAGGAGGACAGGGGGGAGAGAGGAGGACAGGGGGGAGAGAGGAGGACAGGGGGGAGAGAGGAAGATAGGGGGGGAGAGGAGGACAGGGGGGAGAGAGGAGGACAGGGGGGGAGAGGAGGACAGGGGGGGAGAGGAGGACAGGGGAACCAGGGCGGGAAAGGAAACAGGGGAACCAGGGGGGGGGGACAGGGGAACCAGGGGCGGAAAAAGGGGAACCAGGGGGGTGGGGGGGAAACAGGGGAACATGAGGGCAGCGCATAACATCCAGTGATGGCTGAGGGCTCACAGGGACCACAGACCGGGGATGAAGGGGAACGGGGAGGGCGAGAGGAGGTGTTATGTACAAAAGAAACAAGTGGGGCAGTGGCAATGGAAGGGGCAGCCGCAACGGAGGCGAGGGTGAGCGGCAGCCAGTCGTGGTAGAACTGTGACTGCAGCTGGTCCGCCTCGTCCACCACCTATTGGGGGCAAGACATGATGCAGGCGATGAAGGGGGTGCACGGAGGCATGGGGAGGCATGGGGATGCATGGGAAGGCATGGGAAGGCATGGGAAGGCATGGGAAGGCATGGGAAGGCATGGGAAGGCATGGGAAGGCATGGGAAGGCATGGGAAGGCATGGGAAGGCATGGGAAGGCATGGGAAGGCATGGGAAGGCATGGGAAGGCATGGGAAGGCATGGGAAGGCATGGGAAGGCATGGGAAGGCATGGGAAGGCATGGGAAGGCATGGGAAGGCATGGGAAGGCATGGGAAGGCATGGGAAGGCATGGGAAGGCATGGGAAGGCATGGGAAGGCATGGGAAGGCATGGGAAGGCATGGGAAGGCATGGGAAGGCATGGGAAGGCATGGGAAGGCATGGGAGGCCGAGGGGACAGAGGGGGCACAGCAGGCGCAGGGTGAGGGTGAGGGGAAGTCAATTAAGGTACCAAGAGACACAGCAAGCGGCCTGCCTTGTCCACAACCTGATGGGCACAGGGTTGCGCATGGGGGACCAGGGGACAGAGAAGCGCAGAGAGAATGTGAAGTCCCTGCCCAGGGGGAAGCAGAGGGGAAAACAAGGGGAAGCGGAGGGGGGAATGAGGAGAAGCGGAGGGGGGAATGAGGAGAAGCGGAGGGGGGAATGAGGAGGAGCGGAGGGGGGAATGAGGAGAAGCGGAGGGGGGAATGAGGAGAAGCGGAGGGGGGAATGAGGAGAAGCGGAGGGGGGAATGAGGAGAAGCAGAGGGGGGAATAGGAGAAGCGGAGGGGGGAATGAGGAGAAGCGGAGGGGGGAATGAGGAGAAGCGGAGGGGGGAATGCGGGGAAGCAGTGGGGGAAATGCGGGGAAGCAGAGGGGGAAATGCGGAGAAGCAGAGGGGGACATGAGGAGAAGCGGAGGGGGGAATGAGGAGAAGCGGAGGGGGGAATGAGGAGAAGCGGAGGGGGGAATGAGGAGAAGCGGAGGGGGGAATGCGGGGAAGCAGTGGGGGAAATGCGGGGAAGCAGAGGGGGAAATGCGGGGAAGCAGAGGGGGACATGAGGGGAAGCAAAAGGAGAATTAGGGGAAGCAGGAAATTAAATATAGGGAAATCTGGGGGCTGGAATAGGGGAAGAAGGGGGGAAACCAGGGGAAGCAGGGGAGTAAATGGGGGAAGAAGAGGGGGGAATGAGGGGAAGCAGACGGGGAATGAGGGGAAGCAGACGGGGAATGAGGGGAAGCAGAGGGAATAGAGGGGAAGGTAACAAGACCGAATAGAAGGTAACAAGAGGGATATCGGGGAAGGTAACAAGAAACGGGAGTGGAGGCGCGAGGAGGGGCAGCGCGGCGAGGGTGTTGGCGCGCTGATGGCAGGGGAGGCGCGGCGAGGGTGTTGGCGCGCTGATGGCAGGGGAGGCGCGGCGAGGGGAGCGGAGGCGCGACGAGGGGAGCGGAGGCGCGGCGAGGGGAGCGGAGGCGCGGCGAGGGGAGCGGAGGCGCGACGAGGGGAGCGGAGGCGCGGCGAGGGGAGCGGAGGCGCGACGAGGGGAGCGGAGGCGCGACGAGGGGAGCGGAGGCGCGACGAGGGGAGCGGAGGCGCGACGAGGGGAGCCAAGGCGCGGTGAGGTGAGCGGAGGCGCGGCGAGGCGAGCGGAGCCGCGACGAGGCGAGCGGAGCCGCGACGAGGCGAGCGAAGCCGCGACGAGGTGAGCGGAGCCGCGACGAGGTGAGCGGAGCCGCGACGAGGGGAGGCTCCCCGAAACGAGGGGGCGTCACGATGGGACAGGGGGCGCGGCGATAAGAGACACAACTACGGGAGGCGAGGCACCAAATTATTGTGTATGCGCGGGTGAAGTACCTAGAATCTGCGTATTGTACTATGCTACGATGCGCTGTCGGGATCCTTTCTGGCTAGTACTAACACAATACTGGTGAGGTTAGCTACTCGTTTGGTTGGTTGGTTGGGTTGGTTTGTCGCACACTCATACCGATATTGAGTGACGAATTCCCGAACCCCCTCGCAGCCAGATCTCGCTTTCGCCCCGGCCATATTCCCGAAATGAACTTTTTTGCCTTTCGCCAAAACGTTTAAAGCCCTTCAGAAAATTTACCAAAAACCATGCTGACTTCGGGCTTTAAGTAGACACTAGGAGCCTACCATGCCGATGTGTGCATTCCCCATTGTACGGCCCACACAAGCTGCGCTACCATAGAAGAACGGGGTTCCGAATCCCTAGGAACTTGAAACCCAAAACTCCACATCCAAATGTTTACTCAAGCTTTAAGTGGTGTTACAACCATCGCTTCACAGGCAACCGAGCAGTCCAGATATTCAGTCTGATCCAGTCTTGGCCAGAGAGAGATTCAGAAATAAACAAGAAACAGCGAAACAGTCCTTATAAAAAGCAACCTGCAAATCCACAACACACAGGCGGCTGTTTTTACATCTGCGCAGCCTGTGTGTCTGTGGTAGCCTTGCTTGCCGTTAGCCTAATCTATGTCCTGCATACAGCTTGCCTCTGCACTCTATCAATGAGTGCCTTCCCAACAGAGGACGGGGGTAGGGTACTGTAGAGTACAGAAGGCTAGAAAGGGGTGCTGCGTTGCGACTTATGAGCGTCTATCTGTGACAGGAACGAGAGTGAGGCGCCTTGAGAGCGAGCCACACATGGTGAACGTAACAGACACTGTCACAATACCGAGTGGCCTCTGGACCATGTAACAGTGTCTGTGTAAGGTCAACAGGTCACTCAGTATTGGAAGGCCATGTGTTCACTTGCACGGTGCGGATAGGAGTGAACTCGCCCTCCCCGCCGTACCGGCTCGGCAGCTGCTTCCTAGGAATGGCCGCGCCTAGGGTTTCCTCTATGGCCTTGTCCTCTAGGAACCGGAACTGGTGGGAGGAGTGGGCCGGGAATCGGGTGAAGAAAAAACGGGGGGTGGGAGAGGTGGATGAGGACGGAGGTGAGGGGAGTGGCCGCCCCTAGGGTTTCCTCTATGGCCTTGTCCTCTAGGAACCGGAACTGGTGGGGTGGGGAGGAGGGCGGCCGGGGCATGTGACTCGGCAAGAGCATGCAGGCATGTGAATGCGAGAGCTCACCTTCCCCTTGGCGATGGGGTCGATGAAGGGGGTCCAGAGACGAGCTTCCAGAGAGTCCAGGACTCACAGAGAACTCAGCAACAGCAAGAGCATCTGCTGCTGGCGAATCTCTCACAGCGAGCGCATGCAGGTCAAGGCACGTGCAAGCGGGAGTGAACAAGCACGCACCTTCCTCTTGGTGATGGGGTCGATGAAGGGCGAAACGAGCTTCCAGAGAGTCCAGAAGACAGTGGGAACGTGGATGAGGAAGAGACAGATGAGCCGCTCCGGGTACTGGTTCTGCACACATGCACGCACAGGAGGAGGGATGATAAACACTCTTGAGACTCTTGAGAGTTGTTCACACTGTGTGCCTCTGAGCCTGCCACTATGTGGGAGGGAGCTTCCTGAGAGTCCTCGTGCCCTCGCATGCCCAGAGAGTCCAGAAGACAGTGGGCACGTGGATGAGGAACAGACAGATGAGCCGCTCGGGGTACCGGTTCTGCACACTCACAGAGAGAGAGAGACGCACACAGAACCACAGAGATGGAGAAACACACAGAGAGAGAGACACACACAGAGAGACACACGCAAGGAGGGAGAAGCACTTGTGAGAATTCTTTTCCTTTCTTGCCTTCTCTCTCACCTTCTCTTGCATATTCCCTCACACTCCCTACCTGCAGCACAGCACCGCCGCGGTCACCCCACCCACGCGTGCCTGGCATGAGGGCATGTGTAAGGAAGACATGCAACCTTCGTGCCATCGTGCCACCATACCTGCAGCACAGCAATCGCGGCAATGACTCCGCGCGTGTCCAGGTTGCGATACGCCAAGCTGCGATCACCCTGTTACAATGGCAGCACGGCGCACTCACCTTCGCTCACCCCCAACCACCATACCTGCAGCACGGCAATCGCGGCAATCACTCCGCGCGTGTCCAGGTTGCGATACGCCAGCCCTTCCATGTCTATGATCACCCCGCACTTGTGGAAGCCCGCTGTGCGGGAGCTGCGATAACGGAGGGGGGAAGGGAGTGAGAGGGTGGGGGGGAGAGAGGGTGAGAGGGTGTGTGCTAGTGCTGCAAGCCAGGTTGCGATACGCTAAGCCCTCCATGTCTATGATCACCCCGCACTTGTGGAAGCCCGCTGTGCGGGAGCTGCGGGGGAAGGGGAGGGGGCAGCGAGACAGGGAAGAAAACATAAAGCAAGAACCCAGAGTTTTCAGCACAAAATCTGATTTTCGAGCGGACTAACAGAGCGCGGTGAGTTGGGGGGAAGGAAAAGGAGGAATCCAGAGGTTTCAGCATGGGAGGTGCGAGGGGTGCAGCGATGGATGGTGATGCTGAGGAGGCATAGGCTAGGTGGGAATAAAGCAAGGGGGGATTACATAGGGTAACCAAATGTATGGTAACCACAAGCATGGTAGTTGCATGGGTGGTTCATGCGTCTCACCTGCCGAGTGCAGCGTCCATGCCGTATACGATAAGACCTGCGAGGAGAGAGAGGGCGCGAAGGGGAGAGTGAGGCGAGAGAGACGGAGGGGACGGGGAGGGCGGTTCACACATGCACACAGGCAGAGACGCAGACAGGCATTGAGGCACATAGACACGAAAAGGATCAATACAGCAGCACAGTGGGCGTTGCGAAGAAGGCGAGAAGATGAACGGGGTGGCACATAGGCGGGCGTTGCAAAGAGGTGAGTCTAAGGTACGCAATCCTCCTCTAACGGGGGATTGCGAGGAGGATTGCACACTCAAGGGCAGAGCACCCAGCGACGCATCTTCGCATGCCTCGCATTCCCGCGGAGTCGCACGCAATCGCACAGATTCGCCCAGCTGATGGTTCCGCGCTGCCGATTCCTGTCGTTTCGCGAGGCATCGGGCGGCGACGCGTCGAAGTGTCGGCGACTTTGAGAGAGCGACAGACGGCTCAAAGACTTCTCGAGAATACCGAAATGAAGGCAGCGCCATATCTAGTCGAAAGGAACACTGTAACGGAGAAGGGCGCCCGAGAGCATACGACAGCGCGATCGAGCGACAGGGAGAGCGACAGAGCGAGCCGAAATATTGACGGAGAGCGACGGAGGACGATGGGAGTGACGGAAAGCGATGACGGAGTGCGACGGAGGGCGACGATGCAGCGCGAATACCCCACTCACGAACCAACTCGTCGAGATCGCGCGTGTTTGGGTCGCGGAAGCCACTCGTGAGGCGCCCTTCGTGAGGGGCCTCACAAAGAAACTCAAACTCATCAAGCGCCGTGCCGCGCCGCAGCACTTAAGGACGAATCCTTCAAGATTGCTTGTGTTGGGGTCGCGGAAGCGATTTTCGAGGCGCGTCGCACATAAACTCAAACTCATCAAGCGCCGTGCCTCAGTGCAACACTTACGGACGAATTCGTCGAGATCGCGCGTGTTGGGGTCGTGGAAGCGCGGGCGAATCTGTTCTGAGTTATCGCACTCAAGACAGCAAGTGGCCAGCGGCGCGAACAACTCCTGCACCCCCCGCAATCTTGAGTCGACTCTCAAGTCACCCCACACTCACGGACGAATTCGTCGAGATCGCGCGTGTTGGGGTCGTGGAAGCGCGGGCGAATGAGCAGCCACGACGCGTGGCCGGGCAGGGTTTGAAGGCACATGATATCGCTCGCGGCCTGCGTGTGAATGCTCTCCATCGGGACCGTCGGGGCGCCGTCCGGGATGTACGCGGTGCGCCACTTGCGGTGCGCCACGTACATGGGCGCGGACTTGGCGGGCGCGAGCGCGCGCGCAACGAGGAAGCGCATGACGGTGCGGTCGTCAACGTCCTGGGGGAGGGGGAGGGGGAGGGGGAGGGGGAGGGGGAGGGGGAGGGGGAGCGACTGGATGGCTTAGAGGCGACTCAAAAGTTGCGCGCGACGAGGAAGCGCATGACGGTGCGGTCGTCCACGTCGTGGGGGAGGAGGGGGAGGGGGAGGAGGAGCGGGAGGGGGAAGGGGAGGAGGAGGGGGAGGAAGGGGAAGGGGAGCGGGAGCGGCGGGGAGGCTGTTGAGGCGCGATTCAAGAGACGCGCGCGCGACGAGGAAGCGCATGACGGTGCGGTCGTCAACGTTCTGGAAAAAGATGGGGGAAGGGGAGGGGGAGGCGGAGGGGGAAGGGGGAAGGAAATTCGCGGGGAGAGTTGAGGGGTGGGGTGGGGAGGACTGGCGGAAAGACTGGCAGGGGAAGTGGCGGGAGGATTGACGCGAATCGCGCGGTCTGCCACGTGGTCGACGGTGTAGAGGTCGGCAGTCAAGGGTGAGAGTGGAGCCGAAGCGTTCATAGCTATACCAGCCGAGCACGCGCGACGAACGGATTGGGACCCTCCGACGTGCGAGGCGCGACGCGCAACCGTGCGACATGCGAAACGTAGCGGGAGCGTGCGACGAGGACACCCAACGAGCGGAGCGCGCGAGCCGCGACGTACATCCGTCGACGTGCCGCTCATGGCGATTAATTCGCGTTTTGGGTCGGCTCAAAACACGGCTCATTTCACACGACGTACATCCGTTGATGTGCCGCTCCAGGCGATTAACTCGCGAGTCTCGGCGACGAGCGCCTTTTGATGGTCGGTGAGCACGAGCTCGCCACACGCCGCCATGAAATTATCCACCGTTAAGCAACCCTTCCCTTCCGGCGCCGTCATCACACTCTCTAGCCCCGTCTTTCTCGCCGCCGCATCTCCCGGCACGAAGTCGGGCGAGCTAGGCGCTGGACCGACGGCTGCTGTGGACATGGCTGATGATGGTGAGGACGACTGGGGATGACGGAGGATGACGGGAAGTGACGGAGGATGAGGGGAATTGACAGAGAATAGAACTACGGGAATGCGGGAGAGGGAGGCAAAGTAGGAGGTTACTAATGCGCCCGCTCGCGTGTCGATGCGTGATCGTGGCCGCTGGCTTGGCTACGCGATCGTAGGCTATCTGGACTGACGCTCTGGCTACTTCTAGTGTGGGCTGTCCGCGCTATCTACGCTATCTACGCTGGCTGCTCTGAGGCTTGACGTGGGGATGGGCGGTGTTGGGGGCTGAACTGGGCTGGAAGGCATAAAAACGAGGGGTGTCATTTTTTGGCGCTCGCGTTTCACGCTCTTCGTCAAGCTGGATCTCTGCTCGCAAGTTTGCTCACAACGCAACGCAAAGCACCGCAACGTAGCGTAATAAACCGCAAAGAAACGTACCGCAACATAAAACAACCCCGCCCCACCCAATCATTCTTTTGTACAAAATTGTACACGTAAAATGTTCACGAGCCGCGCTGAGCTGCACAAGGAGAGAGATCTCGGCCAACCGCGTTGGTTTGCACGTGGGCCGGTCAAGCCAGCGGGGCAAGGCTCGGTGGAACGGATTCGTGTACAGATGTGTACAGCGTGGCACGCGCTGACGGGCACCACCGTGTGTCAGGCAGAACGAGGCGCGGATTTAGCTGGCTCGGAACGAACCGGGCTGAGAGGTAAGTTACCTCTTTGGTTCACTTATTGGTATCGTGTGGGTGGCAGCGATGGGCTCGGCTCAAGTCTGGCAGGTTGTCGTTTGGCTCGGGATTCAAAACTAGGGGCCACGTCAGATACCCAGAGCAGAACAAGTCTCTCGTTAGGTACACCTGGGTTCGGCCGGTACGGCGCCCGCCCGACCCAACCTCAGCGTGACGTGCGGGGCAATTCTGTACAGTCGTTGCTCAGCCTATCACAAAAATTTGCTCACACAATTAGAAAATCAGTCACTCGGGAAAGTTTTGCCTGTGAGTGGTGATAGTGCTGATTTCGGGGTACAGTCACCAAGTCGAGGAAGAAAAACATCTACAGTTCATAAACAACAACGGCTGCCTGTCATCAGAATTGTTTACCTGGTTACGAACTTAAACCCCTAGACTCGTTTCACATTCCAATTTCATTTTACAATCACATTTTTGCCCGTGGCGACAAGGGCGAATGCAACGAAATACCAAAAAATTCGTTTCACTCACATGTCGCCCGCCTACCTGGTGTTCTTGAAATGAGCACCGACTGTATCGCCATTGTGTCTCGCCTCGTGACTCGTATCGTGTGCTTCTGTGGCATGACGAGGGGGATGGTGTATGTAGAGAAGGCGGGGTTGGTGGCGCTGTTACACCAAGCAACAATGGTTTTTAAAAGGTTTTTGTAGTGACTGTGAATGAACCTAGAAACAAGGGGGCACCGCAACCGCTAACTAGCAAACCTGCTGTGTGTCGTGTACGCTATGAATGGACGGACAGTCCACGTCCATGCCGTCGTTTTGACTCCAAATGCTGGCAGGGTACGTTGCAGAACGGGTGTTCACATCACTCGCATTCTGTACTGTACCTTCAAATTTCTCGCAATTTCGCCCAACATGTACGGTACGGTCAGGCGGGACCACGAAATTCTGGGCGGTTGGTTGGTTGGTTGGTCCGGCGGTTGCTAGGCTTGATTCGGGACAATTTTGGTTTGGTGTGGGGGCATAAGCATATGGGTCGGTGCGTTTCGATATCAGCTTTTTGATTCGTTAAAAGACTCCCTTGAGACCTTATTTGACTGCACAATAAGAGACAAAACCCAAACATCAAACACATCATTTCAGCTTGCCTGTGTTGCACTAGTTTGGCGCAACATATTCATACGCATTTACAAACTGTCCCGGCGAGCTATGATGCAACGCAGCAGCCAGAAGAGGAGGCCCGAATTGCGAACCCAAATGCATGCTTCCATACAGCTCCCTGTCCCCAACCCACACCTCCCCACACCCCAACTCCATCCCTTCACCACCCACCTCTCCTTCCCAACCCCCACCCTGCTGCCCGTGCCTCTGAAACAACCTCTCATGACACATTCCCTGGTCAAAGTACCTCACATTCCCGTCCATTCCAACGCCCCCCCTCCCCATGCTCCTGCTACCCAAACCCACTTCTGCCCCCCGAAGCTGCAAGAGCAGGTCATCCAACCCTAATCCCGCAGTACTGCCACCTGCTGCACTGCCGTACCCTTCCTCTCCTAAGGTGAGACTTGCAGGGAAGGTTGCAGCAGCGGCGGCGGCGGCAGCGGCAGCAGAAGCAGCAGCAGCAGCAGAGGAAACTCCAGGAGAGCCACTAGAAGGGAGCAGCCTCCCACTGCCTGTCATTGCTCCTCCTCCTCCTCCTCCTCCTCCTCCTCCTCCTCCTCCTCCTCCTCCTCTCCTCCTCCTCCTCCTCCTCCTCCTGCTGCTGCTGCTCTTGCTGCTGCTGCTGCTGCTGCTGCCCCTTCGGATGGTGCCAGCGATGGTGCTTCTACAAGGAAACCACCGCAACCAGCCCCCTCCCTTTCTCCCTCCCGAACCCCCCCAGACCCACTCAGCTCCCGCGCTCCCCCTCCCGCTCCCCCTCCCACCCCTGCCCCTGCCCCAGCCCCTGCCGCTGCCCAAACCCCCCCTCTCACCGCCCTCCCCCCTGCCCCTGCAGCAGCTGCCCTCCCATCCCCCCCGCCCCTCCTGCCGTTGCTGCTGCGGCTACCCGTAAGCAAACTCTTAGGTCGTTCAGGGGGGCGTTCAGGGGAAGGCCCGGGGGAAGGGGCGGGGGAGAGACTGGGGGAAGTAGCGGGGGAGGGGGAGGGGGAGGTCCAGGAGAAGAGATGCGAGAGGAACATGGAAGTGAGTGAGGAGGTGGGAGGGGAGGAGGACGGGGGAGGGGTGGAGGGGCGGGACGGCGGCGTGGGAGGGCGTGAGGAGGAATTGGTGGAGACGGGATGAGCGGCGGTGACGGTGCTGCAGCGGGAGTAGGAGTAGGAGGTTCCATCGATAGAGGCAGTGTCTGCAGAGCTAGCACCGGCAGTAGAAAGAGAAAGAGGCCCGGATGCTGCTGCTGCTGATGCTGCTGAATGGTCAGAGGAGACGAGGGCTTGTGCGTGGGGCCGGGCACGAGAGGAGCGGGAGCGGTGGTAGGAGCGACTGGGGCTCCTGCATGGGGAAGGTTCCAACGAGAGACAACAGGGGAAGGTTTCAAAGAGGGGCAACAGTGGAGGGATGCAACAAGGGACACGGATCAGATCGGCTATGCAGGGATCTTTTCAGAGGAGCTATGAATTGGGGGTGCGACACAGAAAGGGCAGAAAGGGCCGATGCCTGGACAATACCATGAAAGAAAGGGTCCATAAAGAAGATGACTAGACGCCATTGCGAATCCACACACCCAAATCCACACACAAGGGTATTGAGAGACGCAGCAACACACTACCCCCTCCCCACCCCACACACATCCGTTTCCCCTGTCTTCCCACACAACCCCTCCCTCCCCTTTCACAAGCCCAGCCCCTTCCCTTTCCTCTTCCCGTTCCCTGCCACTCCCCTTTCCTCCACACATCATACCTCCTGTGGACCTCCATTGTGATTGATCGTGCCCCCAAGGAGTGAACGTCCCCTTGACTAATCCTCTCCTGCACCTGCTGCCCTTGCTGCCCCTGTCCCGCCTGATCCCCCCCCATCCTCTCCCCCTCGCCAAACCCAGCACCTTCCCTCACGCCCCTCTCGCTCCTCCCTCCCCCCTGCACCTCCCACTTCCCACCACCAAGGCTAGCCATTCCCCCACTACCGCCTCCCCTCCCCCCCATAACCCCCGCAGCAGCAGCAGCAGAAGCCATCCCAGCCACCTGTCTCGCTAACAGCGCAACCCTCCCTTCTGCCTGCCTTGCCGCTGCCTCTGCTACAACCCTCTTCTCCTCTGCTACGGCCAGCCGCTGCTGCACCGCCTGCTGCTCCTCCCGCAGCACCGCCACGCACCGCTCTCGGCCCCTCTCCACCTCCCCGGCCTGCTCCCGCCACTCCTCACGCTCCCTCTCAACTCTCGCTAGCCGTTCCTCCTGTTTGCTCACAACAGCCTGTTGGTCGATCAGCTTCTGCTGAAGCTCGTATACGCGCTGCTGCAGAGCCTGCTTCTCCCGCCGCAGGCCTCTCAAAGCCAACGCGGCGGCCTCCTCCCCCCCGGCAGCAGTCTCAGCGCCGCCGCCACACACGCAGCACTCGCGGCTATCGCTCCCCTTACTGCTGCCACCTTGCGTGCCTGGAAGCGCAGCAGATGATGAGAGAGACGGCTCAGAGGATTTCACGGGAGGTTGGGGGAGACAGGCGGAGGAGGAAGAGGCGGAGGAGGAGGAGGAAGAGGAGGGAAGGGTGGAGGAGGGGAGAGCGGGAAGGCGGCTTCCGAGGCTGCCCCAGCGGACCAGGGGTGGGGTGGATGTGGGGAGGTGCTTGCGGTGGGATTGAGATGCGCGCATTGAGCGGGAGGCTGCGTTGCAGGAGTGGGCGGAGGAAGCGGAGGAGGAGGAGGAGGAGGAGGAGGAGGGGAAGGAGCAGGAGGAGGAGGTGGTGGAGGACGGGGGCGCGGGGGGGACGGCGCGCGTTTGGCGCAGGTCGGACTTGAGCTGCGAGCACTGCGCGCGGAGAAGGCGGAGCTCCTTCTCCGCCTCCCCCGCCGCCACTTCCAGGTGCGCGCGGTCCTCCTCCGCCTGCGCCACCGCCGTCACTGCGCGCTCCGCCTGCTCCAGCGCGCGCATGAGGTCGCCTGGCGGAGGGGGCGGGGGTGGGGGTGGGGTTGGGGTTGGGGAGCGCGAACGGGGGAGCGGCAAGGGGGAGGGAAGGGTGGTAGAGGCGGTGGGGCGGAGGAAGCAAGTGGGGAGAAGGGGAAAAAAGGCGGTTTAGTTGAAAGCGGAGAGGGCAGGGCGGAGAGTGGTGGGAATGGGGGGAGGAGGGGTTGATAGCGATGGGCGCGATTTTCGAAGCGCAGCAGCACAGCCAGCGGTCACTCACCCGCCAGTCTTCCCCTCTCCGCGCTCATCGCCTCCGCCAGTTCCTCCGCGCGCTGCACCTTCCGCCGCCACCGCCGCGCCTCCTTCTCCGCCTCCTCCCACCGCCGCTCCCACTCCTCCTTCTCGCGCTCCGCCGCCTCGCGCCGTTCTTTCTCCTCCGCCAACCGCCGCCGCATCAGCCGCACCACCGCATACATACCCTCCTCTTGCGCATCCTCCCCCAGCTCCCCTCCCCCCCCTCTACCCGCTCTCCCCGCTGTCCCTCCCGCATTCAACAAATCCCTCCCCGAACCAGCGGACTCGTCCCTCAATGCCACATCACCCCTTGAGCCATTCTCCGCCCGCTCACACCTCTCCGCCGGTCTCTCCGCCCTATCCGCCCGCTCGCCTGTATGCCGTGTGTAAGCCTCGCTTGGGCCTGCCTTTCCCAACCTGTCTTCTTCCCCGCCCTCCTCTCCCGCCGTTCTGCTGCTCCTTCTCCTTCCGCTCCCGCCGCTGCTTCCATACCCCCGAGCCTCTTGCCGAGGCCTCCTTTCCGCCCCGCCCGCCCCGTCGCCCGCGCGACGTCGCGCAGCGTCGCCTACGACGCGATGCTGGTCGCCCGATACTTTCGCGCGTTCTTGGTCGGCCGAATTAGTTACAATCTCTGTGACGGTACTGGAGTAGTCGTTAACGGGAATTTGAATAGTTAAGTTCGGCAAGCGGCGCCGGGACGTAATGACGCTCGAACTCGACCTTTCCGCCTCTGACGCCGCATCTGACGCCGCCTCTAACGGCGCATCTAACAACGTATTACTCCATCCAGACTTGCTCGACGTTCGTCTGCTTCTTCCTTTTGAACCCGCATTAGAACTTGATCCATTTCTGGTGTCGTGAAGTCCGCGCGGCTTGCGGCCTACACTGTTCATCCCGTCGTTCGTGTCACTCGAGCCGCCCCTCTCACTGGAGCCTGATGCGGCGCCGCTAACGCTTCGCCGCCAGAGCTCTGTGATCGATGAGCTTTCCGGATCTTGTTCATTCTCGCCCAGAATCCACTCGTTCGCTCCCCCCAACCGTCGATTCGCGATATTAAACTCGTTTTCCGCATGCCGACGTGCCGCCGTGTGTCTCGCCAAGGGAATCGTGCAGCTTAGGTGAGACATAGTGAAAGCAGGCGCCGAGGCTAACCTAACACTGCCCCCTGTGACAAGTGAACTATAAATCAGGTGCCGTCATCTAGATAATGATGCAGTGTCACCAAACAACGCAATCAAAACCACCTGATTGCGCCACGGCAGGAACGAACAGAGAGGTACGCTGCGAATGCGTGGGCGTGGGATGCGGTGCGGCACAATCGAGGTGGCTGGCGGTGGTGGTGGTTCTTGGTTTTGTGGTTGAGGTGTGGGGGTGAGTTGAGTGTCAATTCGCGAGTTTGCGAGTTTGTGATTGTTACTCTCTGCGGCTGAGTGGGTCTCGGAATTGGTTGTGTGGTTGGGGCGCGGGGACAGTTGGTGACTGTGACGGACGGATTTGTCGTTTGTTTGGCCGTCAGAAGCTCCCGCTATAGCGCCGCTCCATTCCCTTCTCAAAGCACCCGAATTCATCTCACAGACGGTACCAACCAACCCCAATGGAACGTACCCCTCCTCTCCCCGCTCCACCTGGATTGTGGCTACAGTGTTACTGTACAGTGGACAAACAGCCAACTACCGACAGCAATCCAGGACGTCGACCGGGAAAGTTGCGGACGTGAAGCAACAGAACTGCGGCGGAAAGGAGAGTGCAGTGGCGCGCGTAACGGAACATGAGGGGAAACGGGAATGGTTTGGGGGAATGGGACTTGGGCAGTGAATGGGGCATTTTCCGGCTAAGTACAGCTGTAGAAGAATTACAGTACACCTGGGCTCCAATAATTTCATTCCCCCTAATTGCAAGGCCCCTGTCGTCATCTGTGGCTCCTGGTTGAGAGCGGTTCGGTCCTCCCAACAACCCTCCGATACCTTTAACCGAATAAAACCGCTTTCGCTCCGTTCAGAAGAGTCCGAAACCCCGAAATCTTTCGTGAGAGTGTTGAAATTAGAGGGAACTTTTTTGTTCCCCCCAATTTCAACCCCAGGGCAAAACGACAAGGACGCGGCTCGGTGCCCACATTCTGAAATTACCGGAGCCCAGGTGTAGCAGGAGAGTTTGTCAAATCACACTACTTGGCGTCTGCTACACTCTCCCAGCCATGAGGTGGGTTTGATGAGCGGTTGATTGAAAAAAAGCAATGTGGATCAAAGGGTTGGGATTGATGGCGGTTGGTGGTGAAAGCGCTGTCGGGTGATTCCTTCTGTCACCTGTCGATTCCATGTGGAGGATTCCGCGTGTCATGCCATGATGCCACCCCGCCAGCCATCTGACGCATGCTCAAATGATGTAGAGTCACACAGATATCCTTGTCTTTGGGCAGCGTGGAAATGTTTTCTCAATAATAAGTGATATCGCGATATCTAAATTGCGCTCAATTCACATGGCTGACTAGAAAAATAATGTTCTTCCACAATATGCTAATTGAACTGTACCTGATTTCACCCCCGTACCACACCACGCTGCTTATGGGAGCTTCACTGCAGCGAGCGGTTAAGTAGATATTATTTCAGTCGCTTTTGACAACGATTAATCCACTCACGTTCCCAATGAAGCACCATCCCCACCGGCTGACGTGTATCCAATCGCCCGGCACCAGCTCAGGCGATCCCCAACCGCAATTGTTCCTGCATTGGACAGGGCTTTCCGTCACACCTGCCAGCGAACATCAGCTGGTAACCCCAACGAGGAACACTAGCCGAACCTGCACGAAATACCAAAAGTTTCTCGCTACCTCTTCGCTCGCGTCGTGCTGGCCCATCACATTCCTTCCCAACGACCCATCTTCCTCTTCTTCCTTGCCGTAATCCATTCCTTCACCTTCGCTCCCCCGCCTTGCCTCACCTCCCTCGTCCTATCTCACCAAACGTACTTTCTCAATTCGTCCCTCGCACGTCGATTTAGCGCTGCCCAGTCTCCTCTCTGATTCTTGCGTGGGTCGACTAGGGTTTGGCCGCCTCATCTATGTCGCTTTCGTTCAAGCTCGGCGCGGCCAAACGCCTCACCAGAGCTCCTCACGCACTCACCAGTTGATCTAGCAGCCGTTTCCGGTGCGCGTTCGACTCGTTCCTCACTCGCACCGCACAATCCCCCCTCCCCGCCGTTCTCTCCGCCATGTCGCGTGATCCCACAGACCTCCTCCCAGGCCTCCCGGACGACGTCGCGTCGCTCTGCCTCGCGCGCCTCCCCTTCTTCTCCCACCTCCCCGCTTCCGCCGTCTGCCGCAGCTGGCGCGCCTTCTTCTCCTCCCCGCTCCCCTGGTCCTTGCGCGCGGCGCACGCGATCCGCCATGGCGATCTTTTACTCCTTTGCACGGGCCTCTGGACCAGCAGCGCCGGGGAACCCGCGCTGGTCTTCCACGTGTGGGATCCGCAGCTCGACGCGTGGATGCGCCTGCCGCCGCTTTTCGCGGGCCGCGCGTACGCGCCGCATGCCTTCGAGGGCTTCTGCTGCACGGCCGTCGGCGCGTCGGCCGCAGCAGCGCCGATTGCGGCGGGGATGGAGGGTCTGGCGGCGGGAGCATCAGTAGCAGCGGTAGGCGCACCAGGAGCGCCAATTGCGGCGGTGCCAGCAGCTAAATCAGCACTAAGAGCGTCGGCGCGCGGAGCGCCTGAGGGTGCGCGATCCGCGCCGCAACCGGCGCGACCGTCCTTGTTCGTGCTCGGCGGGGAGTACCGCTTCTCCCCGCGCTTGGGCGGCAGGTCTTCTCTAGCGGAGCGCATGCCGCACGTGTGGTGCTTGGACCTGGGCTCGGGTCGCTGGAAGCAGCTCGCGGACATGTCGCGCTGCCGCGTTAATCTCAACGCCGCCGTCGTCCTCCCCGCGCCAGCCGCCGCCGCCTCCTCATCCCTTGTTGCCAGCAGTCGTAGCGCCAGTGGAGGCGGTTGTCGGCTTCTGGCGTTAGGCGGCTCGTCGGATCCCGTGGGCAGCTACGCAACGACGCCACGTGGCGATGGTCGGTTGGAGGAGCTGGGGGGGAGCGAGGATAGGTGGTTGAGCGGCGGAGACGCGGAGCTGGATGGAGAGGGGCGCAGATGGGTGGGCGAGGCGCTGAGTCTGGATAATCTCCTCTCTTGCGACGTGTCAGGAAACGCTGTAGAAACGACAGGTGGCGCTGCTTCCGGGGATTGCGCCGGGATTTCCGCCGGGATTGGCGCTGATGCTGCTGCCATGGCTTGTGGCAGTTTCTTAGGGGGGTTTCACCAGGCTGGTGATCGTGGGGAGTGGAACGGCTATGGTTTACACACTGCTGCCGCCGCGACTGCACCCGATGGCGGTAGAAGCAGCGGCGGCGGCGGCGGCGGCGACAGTAGCAGCAGTAGCGGCAGTAGCGGCAGTAGCACCCGCAGCACGGCCGGAAACGCCCCGGCCGCGCCCGTGCACGCCACGTGGCGGCGATTCGCGCGAATGCCGGCGGGCTTCGACCCGTTGTCGCGCGTGTCCGCGACGGCCGTTCTCGGCGGGCGCCTGTTCGTCTTCTCGCGCTCGTTGCAGGACGACGCGGGGCGGATCGAACGGCTAGATCTGTACGATCTCGCGACGGACGAATGGATACCTGTAGGGTTTATCCGAGGGCCCTCGGAGGGGTGGTGCCGCGGCGCTGTAGCAGCGGTGGAAGGCGTGGGGTTGCTGTGCGTGAGCGCGGAGAGGCGCAGGCTGGGACTGGGGGAGGTAGATGTGGCCTGGCTGGACGTTGACGCGCGGGAGTGGGTGGTGGTGGCGCAGGTGCCTGTCGCCCGGGAATTGGGGTGGGCGGGAGCAGTGTCCGCGTGCCACGTGGCAGCTGCTGGGCGGAGGGTGTTTGTGGTGACGGAAGGGGCGCTAGTGCAGCGCGTGGGGTTCTGTATGAAAAAGGTTAAGCCGGTGAATGGGATGCATGTGCTGAGAATCACATGGGGTGGAGGAGCTTGGAGGAGTGGTGGGGTGGAGGTGAACAGGCGGGGGTGGGATGAGGCGGATGGGGAGTGCAAGGTGGAAGGGTGGGGTGCAGGGATGGGTAGCGGCGGTGGCGGCGGTGGTGGTGGGGGTGGTGGGGGTGGGAGGGGCGTGGGGGAAGGAGGGGATTGTGTGAGGGAGAAGGAGTGGGATTTCACCTGGGAGGTTAGTAACTTGGAACTGGCGTCTGCTGTGGTGGGCTGTGCGGCCCTGCACATCTAGTGGGGTCGGGTGGGGTGGTTTGGGGTGGGGTGGGGTGGGGTGGGGTGGGGTGGGGTATCGCCCCTGGCACATTCTGTGTACCTGCCTGCCTGCCTGCCTGCCTGCCTGCCTGCCTGCCTGCCTGCCTGCCTGCCTGCCTGCCTGCCTGCCTGCCTGCCTGCCTGCCTGCCTGCCTGCCTGCCTGCCTGACCCTGCATGACTTGACTGCTTGGCTGCTTGCCTCGCAGGGCATGTGCGCAGTTAGTCAAATCCCTGGAGGTTCTGTTTGCATTGAATCCCTCCCGTACCGTAATTGATCCTTGCCACTGCTGCACGCTGTCAAATTACATTTTCTAATATGGTATCAGATGCATGAACGGTGATCCTTAGCTTGGGAGGGAGCTACTGGTAGCAGGGCTCTCGTTAGCAGACCAATTTGGTCTGATGGTCTGCGTTTCAGATGATCTGTAAGACAAATGATTTTACTTCAGATGATCAGTAAGACAAATGATTTTACTTCAGATACATTTTCAGATCGCATACTATGCTTCATCTTAGACACCAGATAACGAGTACGATTCCGTCTGAAACCGACATTTCTGCCCACTTGTCCATAGGGCCACTAGTTAGGGTATCTGCCAGCCTGTATACATGTATGCGCAATGAATGCCTCGGTCCCGTAGCATCCGCGCTGGAGGAAACAGCACCGCTGGCAGCAGCTAACTACGTATGTGCAACGCTGCCAGCACTTTGTCGCTGCGTGGGTGTAGGCGCCGATGCCAGCCACACCCGAGAGGCACCGACACCGTCATTTTGTGCAATGGGGTGTGACCTGTATGCATCCCGGATGCACGTAACTGTGGTCCCCGCCCAAACCCCGCACCGCGTAGGCCCCGTAGAATAGTTCATCTGTTTTTTCAGACTGGTATTAATGTTTCATCTTAGAGGTCAGACAAAAAAAAAAAAGGCCAATCTGAGCGTAAGACGAATTTTTTTTTTTTACAGATACTGTCAGACAGGCCAGAATCCTAGCGAGAGCCCTGACTGGTAGTACTGGGAGAGATTGATCCCTGAGAAGGCAAATTGCTCCCTAAACCCTCACGTGTTTCAGGCTGTAGATGTTGAGCTTTGTTACAGTATGATAAGGAGGTGGATGAATTTGCTTTGCATTGCATGGTACCGTACAATATCTATTGTTACCGTACCATAGTTGTCTGGGCTGGACTTCCTGGATGCAGTCAAAATAGCACAGGACAGGAGCCCCTTCATCAAAACATTGATGTATCATGTTACAGACAGCAATTGGGTTGAGTGAACATTTTGTTGGAAATTCCATTTTGTAGGATCTGCCAGGATGTTGCACTGTATAATGCTAGTATAAATAGACATTGAACATGTAGGAATACAGAACTTCTACGGTAGTACCTACCTACTACTAGACGGATCCAAAAGAATAGAGTCAGCTTCTTCCTCCTGTAAGTGCGTCCTCCAAAGAATAGTTTCGGCTTACTGTAAATTGCTGTTGCAGCCTCACAAGATCACCTCACTGCAGCTCCCTGTCAGGTTCATCCATCATACGGCAAGAGCGAGCAAGCACCGAGACCCTTCCAGCAGCAGAGGCAGCCACTGATCATGTTTGAAACAAGATGCGGTATTCTTGCCTGAGCTACCGCCTTGCACCTGGCAGCAGCAGCTGCCACAGAGCGCTGGCACTCCGTCTCTGGGTCATGCCCATTCCCTGCTGCTGCTGCTGCTGCTGCTGCCGCTGCTGCAGCTGCTGCTGCTGCTCCTTCTGCTGCTGTTGCTGGTCCACCGATTTGCGGAGGCCTGCTCGCACGCAGATTTGCTCCGCAGGCGATTCTTCACCGGAGGTCCCAGCGCCAGAAGAAGCCTCCTCGCTGCTGCTCCCCCACAGGGCCCTGCCGTCTCTACTAGTAGCAGCGTCAGCGTCGCTAGTATCGTCGCCATCATCGCTGCCGTCGCTGCTCTCGCTGTCTGCGCCGTCGTCCTCGTCGCAATTTGGGGTAGCAATCGCCCACATGCTTGCTGCCTGCTTCAGCCTGGCGTATGGGGAAACAGAGCACACGGGAGAGGAAACGCAGGGGAGATTATTGACACGAGTGTTCACTAAAACGTGCTGGAAACACACACGCACACACACACACACACACACACGCACACGCACACGCACACGCACACACACACACACACACACACACACACACACACACACACACACACACAAAAGGGGGGAACATAAGTGGGGTGGGCCCTTACCTCTCTCGCACAGCGTCAAGCTCAGAATAATCCATGGCGTTTCGTCGCCGGTTTATAGACATGCGCCGCCCGCTGGTGCTCAGAGAAGCACTGCTTCTGCCAGTGGCATTAGCAGTAGTAGTAGCAGTAGCAGTACCGCAACTGGCCATCGCACATCCAATGCCGAGCTGTTCGTCTTCTTGCTGCGCCTCCGCCACCGCGGCAGCAATCGCCGCAGCCGCTGCGCCGGCCGTGAAGGGTGACCGTGGCCCTGCCGGCTGCGCCGCTTTCCCCGCCCCCTTCCCCGCCGCTTTCCTCGCTGCGCCTCCGCCGCCTCTCCGTTCCGCGCGACACTGCGACGTCGCAACCCACGAGTGGAAGTCCTCGCCCGGCGAATCTTCCTCGCGGTCGCCGGCGTCGCTGTGCGAAAAACTTTGTCGCATTGGATGCGACAGCGACAGATCGGCGGCGTTACCAACTGACGCAGGTCTCAGGGACCGGAAAAGGCCGCCAGGCCTCATGATATCACTCTTACTATTAATAGCAATAGTGCTAGTATTAGTAATAGTACCGGAGGCCTCCGAGTCGCCGCGCTGAACGAGACTGCACAGCGGCGCGGCCCCTTGAAGCGCGGCGACCGCGTTGCCGCCCTCCAAATCCGGGGAGTCATCATGAGTTAAATGCTCTGACTCAGAGTAAGATGCCACCACACCGCACGATGCCTTCAACTTTAAATCAGCACCGTCGGCGACGACGGACGGCGCGGATCCGCCGGTTGTAGTAACGGTGGTTGACGGCGCCTGAAGCGCCGAGAGAGCGGGCCGGATGCTTGACTTGAAGTCTTCTGAACGGTTCGGGTTGACGACGGCCGTGACGGCGGCTGCGGCGGCGGCGGCGGTGGTGCCATGCCACGTTGTGCGGGACGGGAGTGAGACGCGGCGCGGGGTGGTGGCGCCGCCGGCGTCAGGGTTAAGTTTGTTACTATCGGAGGCCGCGGACGCGCGAGAAGGAGCGAACGGCGATACGACGCCGCCGCCGATGCCGGCGGCGAGTCTGCTGACGGCGGAGCTTAGGCGCGGGTCTTTGCCGTAGCAGGTGGAGGCGAGGTAGGTGGGTAGCCAATCATCGTCTTCTTGGAGCAGTTCCGAAGCGGGATCCTCGGTACGTACTGCGTGTGTCAAGGCCGGGAGATGCGCCGCAACTGCAACTTGAGAAGCCATGGAGGAATTTCTTGTGTAGTCGGCGTCAGTGAGTGGATTTTCACAAGAAATCGACGATTGAGAAAGCGGCTTCCCTACACGATGTTAAACAGAGGTCGCGTACGCGCGAGCGGCAGTGGCGAGTTCTGACTGGGAGATAAAGAACACGTGTTGGGATGGGATGGGACGATGGACACCACTGCGGAAGAGATAAGGGTGGATCAAGGAGGAACGGAAGGAGGGCTGCGGAAATCAGGATGGATGGGAAAGGGCCAGGTGGAAATGCCACTGATGGTGGTATTACTTGGCGCAATATGCGTACAGTGAAATAGAATGCTGGAGTTGAGGAGAGAGCAGAGGAGAGACACAGCAGAAGAAAAATGGGATGGTGGGTTGCTGCTGGTGTGTCTGTCTTGTACATCATTTACTGTGCTGGTTGCACTTCTGGGTATAGGGTCTATTCTATATTAAGCCCAGCAATTTATGTAGCAGAGTATACGGTGTGCTGACTTCTGCTGTTATACATAAGTTCTACCTGTCCTTGAAACTCGGAAAAACTTTTGCTGCTAACACACAGATCCATTCATTTTTATCTGCTACGCTTCAGAGTTGAGGCCGTGGTACAGATCAAGAGCCACCTTTTAAACCTTTGATTAAAAGGTATCCCAACATTCTAACCTGAGCTCCCCATTTTGCGTGACGTTAGAAAATGTTGGACGGAGATATTGTAGCTGGGGGGATTCATGTGAACCACTCACTGCAAAAACCAACAGCATAGCATGAGATTGTGCCTGCGGCTGATAGGCTACTCTTGTTGGACCTAGAGGAATGTTCGCCAAGCGGGGCCAGTTGTCGAACGAGACTTGGTGGTGGAGGGGGGCTGTGGGATTCCACGTCACGACCTAACGGAAGAAAGAGACGCGGACGTTGTGCGACGAATAACGAATAATCATCACATCCCAAAATTGATGGCTCACAAGCCATACGCCAAAAGCTAATCGTTTGGCTGCTGGTTCGAGCGACAAATATCTAAACTGGGTGAGTCTGGAACCTATCCCACGAAAATCACAAGAGTGAAGTGTTCGGTCGTCCAGTGCAATTGAATCCATGAACTGGCTACGGTAAGTGTACGAATCTGTGACAACACTTCCTTTTGTTTGGAAGAAGCTTTGGGGCTAGAGAGATATTTTAGTGGTGGTCGTTTCAAGCCGTTGCATGAGGTTGTTGGCGCGTCAATCACAACAGCCACCACTTTCCTACAGAACCCAAACGAATCCCCTACTCGACGGAAATCACTGGACCCCAAGCCCAGCATGAGATGCGATCGTGCGATTTTACTCCCACGGACACTGTGGACGCCTCTGTCCTTGGACCCGCTACAGTGCATTACCTGAACAAGCAGTAGTGTGGATGAGGTCTTGGGATAACGAGCAGCGAGGCTAGCAGTGAGCATATTTCATTAGACATTACATCCGGCTCTATCAAATACCATAACATTTTTTTACTGCTGTGCTACACAGCAGCATGATTCTCAGATTCTAGCCATCCTCTGCTAGCCATCACCACTACACTACTCCATACTTGTCCATACTGATCCGTCAACCCAGATGGGGTCTACACACACACTGAATTTTCTCAACATACGGTAGCTGAAAATTTCAGTGCTGGGGACGCTCGTGGCTTTCATATGCAATGCAAGCGTTGGTTGGTTGGCAGCATGTAAACCATGGTTCCAGTAGTAGAGACACCAAGGGCATGTCTCGGGTGGTTCGAATTGAAATGCAAAACCTTAGCAATCCAGCAGGAAGCGATACAGCAGCCACCCAATAACTGCAACCTTTGTGAGTGAGACAGAACAAGTCAGGATGTTCAACCCCAAAACGCCAAACCTTAGCATGGTACCATTAAAATTAAGCACACTGGGAACATGGATACGCAGCATAACACAGACCGAAGGCCGTGTGCTTGAGTCCCTACTTAAACCCGGCTCATTCCGACTTTGTTAGTCAGCGCCGTGCTGCAGCAGTGGCATGAGCTCAGGAGATGGGCCGGAACTTCCCTGGGATTCTTTCTGACCCATCCAGGCGTGCAAACAATGCAGCAGCAGACCCATCCCAAGTCGCACCGTCGCCTACTTATGAAGCGCCTCCAGAATAGAATCAACGCCGAGCAGTGGCATCGGCTCAGGAACTAGGACTTCCCTGGGTTCTGTATCCGTCCCATCCAGGCGAGCAAGTAATGCAGCAGCAGACCCGTCACCCAGTCGCGAATATAAGTATCAAGCTCGGGATTGAGCTTCAGTACCATTCTCTAGGTAGTACCTAAATCTGCCGGGAACTATATTTGACGAATTTGCTTACTGCTTCAGGCTTGCCGATAACTCTAGCCACGACTTTACTCAAGTCCTTCATGACATCGCTGATCACAACGTTATCACCAGGAACGTTAGTTTGGACGTTGAGAGTCGGCATGTTGGCCAAGGCGCCGTCTACAGATTCAACACGCAAGTAGGACGGATATAGAGGCTGTGCTATATAGAGGCTCTGCAGCACGCCAGCCAGCGAAATCGCCGCCTAGGACGCTCTGCAGCGCGCCAGCCAGCGAAATCGCCGCTTAGGTCGCTCTGCAGCGCGCCAGCCAGCGAAATCGCCGCTTAGGACGCTTTGCAGCTCGCCAGCCAGCGAAATCGCCGCCTAGGACGCTCTGCAGCGCGCCAGCCAGCGAAATCGCCGCTTAGGTCGCTCTGCAGCGCGCCAGCCAGCGAAATCGCCGCTTAGGTCGCTCTGCAGCGCGCCAGCCAGCGAAATCGCCGCTTAGGACGCTCTGCAGCGCGCCAGCCAGCGAAATCGCCGTTTAGGACGAGCCTCAGATCCGGCGCTGCAAATCAGCGCCCCCACATTGAGACCGGCTGCCCAGGTGCGGGATCCACGCCCCGACATCGAGACACGTGACGTCACAGCGGAACCATGGAAGACAGCCCGGACCCCGGGGATGCCGGGGTCCGGGAGGGAGGAGGACGTGACGGCAAGGCGAAATGGGCCACCGGAAGCACGGAGGAAGGAATGACAACGATGACTTCAAAGGCGACCTGCCCAATAGCCGGGCACAAGAGGGGGAGAGAGCCTACGGAGCAGCAGGAGGGACCACTCGTCCGCGGCATGTGCGACAAAGTCACTAGGTGCCTCCACGACAATCTGACCAAGAGGCAACGCCTCGATACCGACCTAGGCGTGGCCACTAGAGAAGTGGTCGAAAGTGGCAATGGAGAGCACAGGCAAGGCAACACCTCCGACGCGGCGATGGCAGCTTGGGAGGCACATCGCCAGCGTCTACAGGAGTCGCATGACAAGCGTCGGCGAGAACTTAACACCCCTTTAGCACGCCCGGCACTCACTAAATGCGACAACTCAGCGACATGTGGTCCCCGATTAGCCCGAAGACAGGAACGGAGGCGCAAATCAGGAGTTCCGCGGGGTCAAGGGGAAGGAGCGCGGCGAGGCCCGCAAGCCCGGGGGCAGCAGGAGCCGCAGGCTGGGGGGGAGCAGGAGCCGCAGGTTGGGGGGGAGCAGGACCCGCAGACTGGGGGGGAGCAGGACCCGCAGACTGGGGGGGAGCGGGACCTGCAGGCTGAGGGGGAGCAGACGTTGGAGTTGGAGATGGAGATGGGGAGGCAATGGGAGCTGCCTATTGGAAGGCAGCAAAAGCTGCAGGATGGGGGGCAGCAGGAGCTGCAGGCTGGGAGGCAGCAGGAGCTGGAGGCTGGGGTTGAATGGGACCCGCAGGTTGGGAAGGAGCAGGAGCCGCAGACAAAGGGGCAGCAGGCTTTGGAGGCGGAGATGGAGATGGGGGGGCAGCAGCAGCTGCCGGCTGGAAGGCAGCAAGAGCTGCAGGCTGGAGGGCAGCAAGAGGGGCCGACCTGGAGGCGGCAGGAGCTGCGGGCTGGGAGGCAGCAAGAGGGGCCGGCTGGGGGGCAGCAGGAGTCGCAGGCTGGGTGGGATCAGGACCGGCAGGTCGAGGGGCAGCAGGCTTCGGAGGCGGTGATGGTGATGGAGATGGGGGGGCAACAGGAGCTGCCGGCTGAAAGGCAGCAAGAGCTGCAGGCTGGAGGGCAGCAGGAGCCGCAGGCAACGAGGCAGCAAGAGCTGCCGGCAGAGGGGAAGGAAGACCCGCAGGCTGGGGGGGAGCAGGAGTCGGAAGTGGACATGGAGATAGAGATAGGAATGGTAACGGAGCAGCAGGTCGAGAGACAGCTTGGGCTGCAAGCTGAGTGGCCGCAGGTGTTGGAGGTGGAGATGGAGGAGGCACAGGAGGAGGGGGGGGGAGAGCGGCAGGGAAGCGTACAGGAGGGGTGTCAAACGGAGAATCAGTCTCAGCCGCAAGAAGGGGAGCAGCAAGGGTGTCGAGAAAGGAACCGGCCCCAAGAGCGTAGAAGCATGCAACTTGAAGAGCCGATCAGTGGGTTGCAAGAGCAACAGGCGCGGGTTCAGCAGGGGGTCGCTAGCCCGGGCGGCGCAGGCCAAGCGAAAAGGTCGCGAGCTCGGGGCCGAAGAGGGAGACGACACGCAGCCAAGTTGCAAGGAGCATCCCAGGGCGAGCAGCAGCCAGGGGGTCAGCAGGGGTCGACAAGGGCGCCTCAGGGGGTGCTGCAGGCCGGGGAGGTGCCGGAGGCGACAGAGGCAACCCAGGGAGGGTGGCAGACCGGTGGTCGGGCGGAGAGGACTAGGGCACCCCGGGGAGTGCAGCAGCCAGGGGGGCAGCCGGGGGTGACAGGGGGACCCCATAGAGCGCCCGGAGCACCCCAGGGAGCGCAGCAGGCAGGAGGGGAGCCGAGGGTGCCCGGGGCACCCCAGGGAGTGCAGCAGGCAGGAGGGGAGCCGAGGGTGCCCGGGGCACCCCAGGGAGTGCAGCAGGCAGGAGGGGAGCCGAGGGTGCCCGGGGCACCCCAGGGAGTGCAGCAGGCAGGAGGGGAGCCGAGGGTGCCCGGGGCACCCCAGGGAGTGCAGCAGGCAGGAGGGGAGCCGAGGGTGCCCGGGGCACCCCAGGGAGTGCAGCAGGCAGGAGGGGAGCCGAGGGTGCCCGGGGCACCCCAGGGAGTGCAGCAGGCAGGAGGGGAGCCGAGGGTGCCCGGGGCACCCCAGGGAGTGCAGCAGGCAGGAGGGGAGCCGAGGGCGCCCGGGGCACCCCAGGGAGTGCAGCAGGCAGGAGGGGAGCCGAGGGTGCCCGGGGCACCCCAGGGTACGCAGCAGGCAGGGGGGGGATCGATGGACGACCGGGAACAGCAGTTGGAGGAGTGGTGCCGACTTTTGGAGTTTGATACCCCCATGGCGACTGCGGAGGAGTCAGAGGCGGACGGAGAACCACCCAGTCCGCCTTCCCCATGCCCCCGTTTCCCGTGTGACACGTGTTTCCACACGTTCGCCACGAGAGGGGCCGCTGCGAACCACATGAGGGTATGCCGGGCGGCTGAGGCGGAGAGACGCGCGCAGGCACTTGGCTCGATCCCGTCTCTGGTGGAGACCGACACACAGGAGCGACCGACGCCGCGGGAATTTGGGGACGAGGCGTGGGCAGGGGTTAAGTCATGGGAGTGGGAGGCATTTTTCTGTGTGGAGGCGGTTGGAGGGAGGACAGTGCGCCGGATCCCGCAGCGGGCCCGGTCCGGGGTCTTAGACGCACTCTGTTGCATCTTGAAGCGGCTGAAGAGCCGACCGGGAGATGAAGCTGCTACCCTCCTACTCCTGGCGTTTCCGCGCCTCATCCTAGCCGTGCCTCCCAAGCCAGGCATAGGTCAGAAGGCGCTGATCATAGAGCGGCTGGGGGCCTTCTGGGAGGGGAGGTGGCGGGAGTTGTTCGACGCTGCCATGGCGGCGGCACGGCCAGCAGTTCGCCCACTTGCCTACACGTGCTCTGACCAGGACCCGGAGGCCATCCGCCTGTCACGGTGCCGATCTCGGTGTAAAGTGGGAGAGTGGAGCCGTGGTTTGTCTTGCCTCACAGCAGGAGAGTTGGCTCGACCAACTGAGGCTATGGTGCAGTCGCTGCGAGGGAAGCACCCAGCTAGCAGTGGCGAGGTACCACCGTGGGTTCGTGAGTTTACTGTCGACGCTCCTCAGCGGCCTCCACTCACGACCGACATTCTGGCTAGAGCTATCCACACAGCTGCTCGCGCCTCAGCTGCAGGGCCATCGGGATGGGTCACAGAGCATCTGCGCGACACTTTCCTCACGGAACCTTCCTGCCTCTCCCACCTGCTGGAAGTGTTCAACCAATGGGTGGCGGGACAGGTCCCCGAGCGAGCTCGGCCCTGGCTCGCCGCATCCAACCTAGTCGGGCTTTCCAAACCCAACGGTGACGTCCGGCCGGTGGCGATCGGGGAGGTGCTTCCGCGTATCCTCGCTCGAGCTCTCTGCATCTCGCTTCGCCCTGTGATGGCTTCTTATTTTCTGCCGTGTAACCAGCTGGGAGTGGGCACCAGGGCCGGGGTGGAGATTCTTACTCATTCTTTCCGGTCAGCGCTGGCCACTCACCCCGACTGGTGTGCGCTGCAGATAGATGTCGCGAACGCCTTCAATTCGTTTCATCGCCACGCGATGTTCGAGGGGCTGAAGGAGTCGCCTTTCTCAGGAATGATCCCATTCTTGCGTGTCTTCTATGGGACACCTAGCGACCTGTACCTCCGAGCGGGCCCTTTCGTACAGAGTCTTGAGTCGGCACGAGGATCGCGACAGGGGGACCCGCTCGGCCCTTTTCTTTTCGCTTTCACGCAGCAGCAGGTGCTGGGGACGGTGACTAGAGAGTTCAGGGACCTACTTTTCTTGAGCTATGCAGACGATACCTACATCCTGGGACCAGCGGCTAGGATTCTGGAGGCTTTTGGGGTGCTGCGAGAGAGGTTGGAGTGGGTGGGGCTGGAAGTGCAGGCGCACAAGTGCAGGTTTTGGGAGCGTGGAGGTGGGGATATGGAGCGGGCATTGCCTTTGGGGATGCAGCGGGAGGAGGAGGGTCTTACTGTGGTGGGCGTGCCTATTGGGGAGGAGGATTGGGAGGGGGCCCGATTACGGAAGCGGCTTCGCGAGTTGCAGGCGCCATTGCCGTGGCTCCCCCTGCTCGACCACCCCCAGATGGCCTCGCATCTCCTCGCTATTGCAGTTTCAGCACGGCCGATGTACCTGGCCCGGACTATGCCGCCGCGGCCGGAGGTGGTGGAGGCCTTTAGAGAGTGGGACAGCTGTCTGGAGGATTGCTTTGAGCAGCTTTTCCCCCCTGGCACTTGGGAGCAGGATCCCGGCAGGTCTAGGCGCGCACGCATGCAGCTGCATCTCCCTGTGCGCCTCGGAGGGTTTGGGATCCGGGCGGCGGCCTCTTTGAGTCCGCTCTCCTATGTTTGTGGGTGGGCGCAGGCCGCACGGGATATTGCACATTTGGGGGTGGCGGGCGAGGAGGCGATGTTCGCAGAGTACCTCACCACTTCGGCGGGGGCGGAGCTTCTTGACCCGTGGTTTGCCAAGGCCATTGAGCAGTTGCCCGCGACTATACGCCAGGAGCTGCCGGACTTACCCCTGTGTGTGGCGGCCCCTCCTCTTCGGCTTTTCCAGGCGCGGCAGCGGCAGTTGGCTGTTGAGGAGCTCCAGGCACTCCGCCGCTTGGCTCGTGACGATGCCACCCTGGCCCGTTTCACATCCCTTCAGGGCCCGGGGGCTGGTGCATGGGTTTCGGCAGTTCCGGCTCATTCAGATCTCACATTCACTGCAGCGGAGTGGGGCATTGCTGCTGCTATACGGCTTGGTCTCCCAATCCAGCAGCTGCAAGTGGCGGGGAAGTGTGTTTGTGGCACAGCGTATGATGACCCAGCAGACCCGCATCATGCGCTGAGATGCAAGCACCAACACGGTCCATCTCGGGTGCATGATGAGGTGAAGTTTGCGGTGGCAAAGATCGCTAAGGCGTCAGGGGGGGTGGTGACGATGGAGGATAGTGCGGTGCTGCCGGGGAAGCGGGTTGACGTAGCGGTGCGACGACCAATGGCTGGGGAGGCTCATGCTTTAGAGATTAGTGTCGCGGACCCGCTATCACTGTCTCCATCTCTGCTAGGGCAGTGCGGGCGGTCTATAGGCGTGGCGGCAAAGGAGTGGGAGCGTCGCAAAACGGGGGATTACGCGCCTCTTCTTGCACGGAACCGAGGCGTGCAGTTCACCCCTTTGATAGTGGAGACGTGGGGGTGTCTCGGCGGTCGCTTCCGGCGGTGGCTTCGACAGCAGGGGGACGCGCACGTGGGGCTAGCTGTGTCACGGGGGGCTTGTCGGGAGGATGACACTTCGTTCTCGGCTTACCTTTTGGGGTCTCTGAAGGCGCTCATCGGAGTGGCGTTACAACGGGCGCAAGCTCGTGTCATCCTGCTTCGGGCGGCGTCTTCCATGGGGGGGTTGAATGTGGACTTGGTGGATCGGGAGAGGGACGATGTCGAGGTGGAGGGCGGGCCTCTTTGGGTGGAGGCCCCCTACATGGTGGATGTGCAGATGTGACTTGGGGGGGAGGGGGGGGGGGGGGGGGGGGGGGGGGAATGGGGTGCGAGATGGGACGTCTGGTAGGGGATCCTGGTTGGGTTTTTTCTTTATGGAGTATTTTTATGGGGCTTTTTATGGGTGTTGCGTTTGAGTTGTTTCTGGTGTCTTTCTTTCCCTTTTCCTTCTCCCTCTTTCCCTTTTCCTCTTTCAAAAGCGTGAAGCCAGTTTCTGGGACTTAATATGAAAATGCTTTTGTAAACCCGTCTAATGATGGACTACACTACTCCATACTTGTCCATACTGATCCGTCAACCCAGATGGGGTCTACACACACACTGAATTTTCTCAACATACGGTAGCTGAAAATTTCAGTGCTGGGGACGCTCGTGGCTTTCATATGCAATGCAAGCGTTGGTTGGTTGGCAGCATGTAAACCATGGTTCCAGTAGTAGAGACACCAAGGGCATGTCTCGGGTGGTTCGAATTGAAATGCAAAACCTTAGCAATCCAGCAGGAAGCGATACAGCAGCCACCCAATAACTGCAACCTTTGTGAGTGAGACAGAACAAGTCAGGATGTTCAACCCCAAAACGCCAAACCTTAGCATGGTACCATTAAAATTAAGCACACTGGGAACATGGATACGCAGCATAACACAGACCGAAGGCCGTGTGCTTGAGTCCCTACTTAAACCCGGCTCATTCCGACTTTGTTAGTCAGCGCCGTGCTGCAGCAGTGGCATGAGCTCAGGAGATGGGCCGGAACTTCCCTGGGATTCTTTCTGACCCATCCAGGCGTGCAAACAATGCAGCAGCAGACCCATCCCAAGTCGCACCGTCGCCTACTTATGAAGCGCCTCCAGAATAGAATCAACGCCGAGCAGTGGCATCGGCTCAGGAACTAGGACTTCCCTGGGTTCTGTATCCGTCCCATCCAGGCGAGCAAGTAATGCAGCAGCAGACCCGTCACCCAGTCGCACCGTCAGATCACGCCCTTGGTCGGGTGTGCTGTGTGAAGACTGACACAAAACTCTAGCGCCGAGCAGCGGCATCGGCCCAGGAGCTGGGACTTCCCTGGGTGTCTGCCCCATCCAGGCGAGCAAACAGCGCAGCAGCAGACCCATCCCCCAGTCGCACCGTCACTCCCTTGTTCTTCCGCCCTTTCCCCTTGCCCCGCCCTGCTCCCCCCACTCCTCCCACACCGCCCCCCTCGCCTGCTCCCCCGCCTGCTTCCCCCGCGCTTGTCGCAATGCTGGTGGTGCTGCTGATGCGCCTAGGGGGGTTGGCAGGTGGAGGGTCAGAGGTGGTAGACGAAGCGAGAGGTGATGCTGAAGCAGGAGCAGCGGAGGGGAGAGAGCCGCAGACAGAGCAGCGGACAGAAGCAGCAGAGTTGAGAAGCGTGCACACACTACACGACCATTCCCCACCGCCTCCCACCCGTCCCGCTCCCCCCCTCCCCCCTCCTGCTCCTGCTCCTGCCGCTGCCCCTGACTGCTTTTGAAAGCGAGACGGACCCTGAGTGGAGAGAGCAGGAAAAGCAGCGGAGTGAGCAGAAGCAGCGGGAGGGGCAGCCATAGCTGCAAGCTCAGGAGCAGACATGGATGCATGCAGGGGGTGAGAGTGAGAGAGCGATGCTGCTCGAGATCTGTATTCCTTCTTCCCTCCGTCACCCACCCCTTGCTCCTTCACCTGCTCTGTCTCCTTCTCCCGCACCTTCTCCTTCCCGGCCCCCTTTCCCCCCTTCCGCCCAGCATCCGTTTTTTGAGCCGCTTTCTCTGCCGCCTTCTCCCGCACCTTTTGCGACGAAGCAATCTGCGCCGATGCTTGAGGGGCATCAGGACCACTCGAGGCATTTGAAGCACTTGGCATGGCGTTTGGCGTATTGGAAGCGTTCGCAGCCCCCCCAGTTGCTGCCTGCCTTGCAGCATGCACCTTCTGCAGCTCCTCTCGTTTGGCCACATCCGGACAAAGCGCCGCCAGCCGCGGCACCAGATGGGACAAACCAAGCCGGCACACATGCGCATAGTACACCACAGTCAGCATCTCTCCCGCCCTCCATTTTGCGGACTTATCCTTGAAATCTTCAAACCCAGTGCCGCCGCCCAGCACGGATTTGATATCCTCTATAAGCGCCTTGTTTGCTGCACGAAGCGATTCTTTTTCTTCACTGCTAATGTCCCCGACTCGTTGCTTCAGCCGGCTTTCCTTGCTGCTCTGCTGCTGTTGCTGCTGCTGCTGCTGCTGTGGCTGCTGCTGGGAGGGAGTTTTCTCGTCCTGCTGCTGTTTTTTGTCCTCGTATTCCTCTTCCCAGCTATCCCTCACGACTCTTTCCTCCCCTAGCTTCGGAAACGCGTCTGCCTGTAACACAGCACCTCCCCCCCCAGCCCCTCTGCTCGTCTTCCCTCTGCCGAACCCCCCCCCTCCCTCTCCTCCCCCCCCTCCTCCTCCTCCTCCCCCTCCACTACCACTGCTACCACTGCTACCACCTATCCCCCTGCCGGCCCCCTCACCCCATCCCCCTCTGCCTCTTCCCCCCGCACCTCCCCCCCAAGCACCGGCCATTCTGGCCCCCCACCCCCTGCCTGCCCCCCGCCTCCCCCACCCAAGGGCTGGGGGGCAGCAAGAGAACCTGCAGAACTCAGAACCGCATTCAACCCCCCAAGACCGCCTTTGACTTTCCCTCCCTTCCCACCTTTACCGCTGCCACTGCTGCTGCTGCTGTTCCCTCGTGCTGGTCCCCAAGAATCGGATGGAGCAGAAGGAGCAGCAGGGGAGGCCGAGGCAGAAGGTAAGGGAGGGAAGAGAACGTCCTGTGTAATGCTCCCACCGCCTGCACCTAGCGGCCCTCCTGCTACGACAGCTGCTGCTGTGTTGCGCTGGGTCTTCTCCCGATACACTGCCACAGCCATTCCTTCAGTTAACGGGCCGTTGCTGCTCATTCCGCTCCTGCCGCCCATTGCCATGCTGCTGCTGCTGCTGCTGCTGCTGCTGCTGCTGCTGCTGCTGGTGGTGGTGGTGGTGGTGGTAGCAGCAGCAGCAGGGGCAGGAGCAGAGGAGGCAGAGAGAGAGGGGAAGGCCTCTGGGGCCAGGAGAGAGGGGAAGTGAGATGGTGCCGACGCAGGAAGGGAGGACGAAGAGGAGGGTAGTGGTGGGGAGAGGGAGGAGGCGGAGGAGGAAGAAGAGGAGGAAATTGCTCCAGCTGCCGCAGCAGCAGTAGCAGCACCGGCACCCCCTCCCCTTCTTCGTGAGTGCTGCTTTTGCTGCGAAGAAGACCCTCCCCCCTCCCGACCGCCACCAGCGGCAGAAGCAGAAGCAGCAGCCTCTCCTGCTCCTGCTGTAGCAGCTGATTCTCTTAAAGCCCGTTCCAGTTGAGCCGACTCGATACTTGCTGCCAGCACTGCTGCTTCACTCACACCCGCCCCCAAACCCCCCATCCCGGCCCCAAACCCCCCTCCGCGCCCCCCTCCCCGTCCCCCTCCCCCGCCCTCGTGCCCCTGTCGCCCCCCCCTGCCTCGCCCCCTCCCACCCTCCGCGCGTAGTGAGGGGAAGTTGAAAAACTGGGAAGGGGGAATCTGTTTCAGCAGAGAAGAAAGGAGGGCGGACGGGAGTGGGGGGATGGGGGCGAGAAGGAGTAGGGAAAAAACGGGGGCCGGAAAAAAGGGGTGGAATTGTGGAGGGAACATGGGAGAGGGTTAGGATGTGGGGAGGGGAGGCAGGAGGGAGACGAAAGAAGAGCGCCAGGCTGAATGGCAGCACCTAATCCAACGCGCAGGAATGGCAGCACCTAATCCAACTCGCAGGAATGGCAGCACCTAATCCAACGCGCAGGAATGGCAGCACCTAATCCAACGCGCAGGAATGGCAGCACCTAATCCAACGCGCAGGAATGGCAGCACCTAATCCAACTCGCAGGAATGGCAGCACCTAATCCAACGCGCAGGAATGGCAGCACCTAATCCAACGCGCAGGAATGGCAGCAGCATATAACACGCCCCCAATCCGTCGCCGACCATTCCCATTCCGTCCCAATCCTTCCTCCCTCACATTCCCAATCCTCCCCCATCTCGTCCCCGCGCTGTCCCCAACCCATCCCCCACCAGGACCCCAATCCGACCGCAATAGGTCCCCACCTCGTCCCCAATCCACACACCTGACTCTTGAGTCGACTCAAAAGTCACCTCGTCCCCGCTCTGTCCCCACCCCAACCCGTCCGTCCCCCACCAGGACCCCAATCCGACCGCAATAGGTCCCCACCTCGTCCCCAATCCACACACCTGCAGAGCGCGGTTGCGCTCGGCGCGCTTCATATTCCCCGCATGCTGCTGCGCTATGTGGTGCTGTGAGGAGGAAAGAGGGCAGGGGTTCAGGGAGGGGAATTGGGCCCGGAAGGAGGGGGAGAAAGGGGAATGAGATGGGAAGGTGTTAGAATCGCGATTCGGCATGGAACAGCACAGCAGCATACTTGTGCCGCGCATAGCTCCCCTGCGCACACACTAAGGAGGGGGTTCCATACCTCGTATGATGAGGCTATTGTTGAGTTGACTCAACAATAGACCCTGTTCTGCATACACATGAAGGATAGGGTTTGCTACCTCATGAGTGCTCCCTCACACGCCTTGTGTCCCCATCGTAAGTGCCAGCACACACACACAGACACAGACACACACACACACACACACACACACGCGCGCGCGCGCGCGCACGCACGCACGCACGCACGCACGCACGCACGCACACACACACACACACACGCGTCTTGAGCTCTACCCCCTCACCTTGAGCTCGATTTCTGATGCAAACACCACGAATTTCTTCTCCAGGCACTCCCTGTCCTCGCACACGTGGTGGTCTGCGCGGAAGTGGTTCTGCGGAGGGGAAGAGGGCGGAGACGGGGGGAAAGGGAGGCGGGGGGCCGGAGGGCGGATGGGCAGGGAGGTGGTTGTGCAATGAGAGCAAGCGTTGCTTCTCCTGGCACTCCCTGTCCTCGCACACGTGGTGGTCTGCACGGAAGTGGTTCTGCGCAGGGATTGAGGGGAAAGATGAGGGGGGGACGGGGAGAGGGGGAAGTGGGGAAGGGGAGATGAGAAACGAGAGAGAGCTGAGCGAAGGCGGGGAGGGCAGATGAGCGGGGACGAAAAGATTAACAGAGCGACAAGCAGCAAAAGTAACCAAGTGGCTATGTTCGCTGCATCAAATTTCTGAATTTAGTCACGTAAAAAGACGACTGGAAGTAGGGGCGAACGGAAGAGGGCGGGGGCAAAGGGGGCGCCAGAGGCGGGGGATGGCAGGGGGAGGGGGGGTGGCGGGGCTGGGGAGAGACGGAGTGAGGAGGGTGGGTGGGAGGGGGACGTAAGCTGGGGGAGGGGAGGGGAGGGGAGGGGAGGGGAGGGGAGGGGTCTGATGTAGCAACAGCGTAGACAGTACGTTAGAAGGAGAGCACGGGGCGAGTACTGACCTCAAGGTGATCGTAGGAGCGGAAATACTCATACTTGCCGGGGTTGTTGCTGCAAAGGGAGGAAACGAAGGTGGGGGTGAGGAGGGGAGGGGGAGGGGGGAGGACTTTTGAGGCGCCTCAGAACTCGAGATGATCGTAGGGGGGGAAATACTCGTCCTTGCCGGGATTGTTGCTGCAAAGGGACGAAACGAACGCGGGTTTGGGGTTTGGGGTTTGGGCAGCGATGAGGTGAGGGCGGTGGTAGATGATTCGGGATTGGGAACGGGGTGGGGAGAGGGGCCGGAGGGGGGGCGGCGAGGGGGCGGAAGCATACAAGAGATTTGTGCAGGGGCAGATGTAAAACACACACAATCACGCAGACACACACGCACACGCATGGTCACGTGCACATGCCCAAATACACATGCACACGTGCGTGCACATGAATATTTTCCCCTCCCATCCCCTCCCACCCCTCTGCACCCCACTCCCCACTTTCCCCCGGGCTCCATCCCCCACTCCCTCCGCTGGCAGATGTGGCACGTGTAGTGCTCCGTGGACATGTGGTGACTTTTGAGTCGACTCAAAAGTCACTCCGTGGACATGTGGTGGAACAGCGCGTTGTCTCCCTCCCATCCACACACCCGCAGCTGTGTGCGCACGACTGGATCGACTCGTTACCCTCTCAACCCCTCCCACCCCTTCAACCCCCTCCCATCCCCTCCCACCCCCGCGCACCGCTGGCAGATATGACACGTGTAGTGCTCCGTGGACATGTGGTGGAACAGCGCGTTGTCTCCGTAGAAGCGCCGCACGGGTGCCCCTTGAACCCGTTTCTCATCCGCACCCCTTCCAACCGCACCTTTTTCCCCTCCCACCCCTTCCCATCCCCTCCCACCCATCCCCTCGCCCCACGCACCGCTGGCAGATGTGGCATGTATAATGCTCCGTGGACATGTGGTGGAACAGCTCGTTGTCTCCGTAGAACCGCCGCGCGCAGAAGTCGCAGCGCGGGTGCCCCTTGAACCCGCCGCGCGCCTCCTCGCTGCTGCCGTCCACCTCGGGATCGCCGCCCGCCTCGTGCCGCTCCACCTGCTGCCGCGTGTACAGGCGCTGCTCCGATAGGAAGACCTGCGGGAGAGGCGGGGGAGGGGGGGGGGGGGGGGAGGGAGGGGGAAGGGAAGGGGGGGAAGGGAGGTGGAAGGGAAGGGGAACGGAGGGCTTTTTAGGGGTCTCAGAACTCGTGCCGCTCCACCTGCTGCCGCGTGTACAGGCGCTGCTCCGATAGGAAGACCTGCGCGAGGGGAAGGGAGGGGGGGGGGGGGGAAGGGGAAGGGAGGGGGGGGAAGGGAGGGGGAAGGGAGGGGGAAGGGAGGGGGAGGGGAGGGGGAGGGGAGGGGGAGGGGAGGGGGAGGGGAGGAGGAGGGGAGGGGGAGGGGAGGGGGAGGGGAGGGGAGGGCGAAGAGAGGGGAGGGGAGGGGGAAGGGAGTTGGACGAGAGGGCTTTTGAGGCTCCTCCTGCTGCCGCGTGTACAGGCGCTGCTCGGATAGGAACACCTGGGGGAGGGGGAAGAGAGGGGGAAGCGAGGGGGAAGGGAGCGGGAGAGAAGACGGAAGGAGAGAAGTGGACAAGGAGGAGGAGGGAGAGAGGGAGTGGAGAGATTGACGAGGTAGGGAGAGTGGCAGTTAAGGGTAAAGATGGCGGAGTGGGTTAAAGTAATGGCGGAAAAGAAAGGGAAGATCGGGGAGGGGGCGAAAAGGGGGAGGGCTGGAGGCTGGGTGAGGGGACAAAAAATGGGGGGGGGGGGGGGGGGGGGGGGGGGGGTTAGGTAGGATCAGGGAATCCAAAGCGCAGATCACACGTATCGCCTCTCCTCACAGGACTCTTCTCCCCTGATCCCCTTACGCTCAATCCCTCACTTCAACTCCCACCGAGCAGCTCAAATCCTCCCAAACCCCTCATTCCAATTCAGCCCTCGTCCCATCACCAACCCTTTCGTCCCCCGTTCCCAACTCTTCCCCTTTCCTCCCCCTTCCTACTTCCCCCTCCTTCCCTGCCCTTCCGCACCTTGCGCCCTTCCAGGCAAAGCTCGCACATCCTGACGCCGTGCGCGCGCCCAAGATGGTCCTTAAGCGCGTTCAAGCTGCGGAACGCCAGCCCCGGCGGCGCCGCCCCGTCCCGGCGAACGGCGGATTCGCTCCGCCAGCGGCGGCAGCGGAGGCGGAAGGCGGCGGGGATTTGGCGCAGATGGAGCAGGTGAGGCGCGTCATAGCGCGCATCGCTTTGAAGTGCGACTCGTCGTCGAAGTAAGCGCCCATTGCGCTGTCGTACCAGTATTCACCTGCCCCGGGTCGCCCGGGCGTGGCGACGAGAGACGGCAGCGCTGCGAAATCGAAAGACGTTCGCGTGTAGTCGCCCAGGGCCTGCGACGAAACGAGTCAAGCGAAAACGGTCACGGGGAAAGAGGGAGAGGGAGAGAGAGTGGGAATGATAGGAAGGGCTGGAGTGCATATGAGTGAATTCAACGAAGCATATCCTAGTGCTCCTCGTCCAGTTGAACTGCGTTCGACGTCGAAGATAGATGAAAAGGTTGGTCGGGACAAGCTAGTGGAGAAAAGAAAAGAAAAGAAAAAAACATCAAAAGAACATCAAGGCCAGGGAAAGTTGTTGGAAGGGGCAGAGCGGCGTGGAATGGCGATCGGATCGAATCCGGTCGGAGCGATTCGGATCGGATCGGATTGGATCGGATCGAATTGGATCAGTCCGACCTTGGTGACGACGACGGCGAGCGAGGACTGCTTGCAGATGCAGCAGCGCTGGTCGTTCATAACGACTCGCAGGCGCGCGACGCACATGGAGCACACGTCGCGATGCCCGCACGGCCCTATCGCCACCCACTCCAACGGCTCCGCGCACACCGCGCAACAGTCCTCCATGATCGCGGCTCGGCGAACGCGTTGCACGGATCGGAAGCGGACAAACGAGCGAGAGAGACGCGTGAGGCGGTCTGACAGGTCGATACGAGGCGGCTAGGTCGAGGACAGAGAATGAGATGCGAGGACGAAGAAAAGAAACGAAGCGAGGACCAGATAGGGATGTGAGGAAGAGATAAGATAGCAAGGTGTATCAGTAGCTCGGATGCTTGTGTGGATGTTTGGAGGATGCGTGGATGTGACAGCAAGCGGAGAGGTTTTGGCGAGGTTGTGGAGCGGAGCGGAGGGGAGACGAGGGGAGGAGGAATCGAGGTGGGAGAATGATCTCGAGGTGACCTTGGAAATTCCGATCAGATGCATCATCGTAGAACAGTGTGCACAACGCGATACATTATCTGGGTTCAGCTTGAACATACGTTAACGTCGGACGGGTTGCGTAGATGCTACATTCCTAATCGTAGATGTTACATTCCTAATTGACAAAAAAAAAAGCAAGTGCAATTTTTTTTCTTTATTTAGCGCCAAATTTAGGTCTACCGTATAAAGAAATAAGGCAAGTGCTTCTTGATGGTGCAATGTATTCGTTTCAACGTGGATGTTCATGATTTTAAAACATTGAGACACATTGATTGTTTTTTATATGTAGTGAACAAAGATGATACTTTGTATTGTACCATTGTACTATGTTTAGTGAGTTGTTTCAAGCCCAATCAGTGTCACGTGATTGTGCGTGTGTTTTCACGTGACAATCCCACCCACCTGTTGCCTCTCCCTCCCACCCACCTCGTCATAGCATCTACCTCCCCACCCCACCATCTTCTCTCCCTCTCACCCGCCGTCGCCTCTCCTTCCTACCCGCCGTCGCCGCTCCCTCCCACCCCGCCGTCGCCTCTCCCTCCTACCCCGCCGTTGCCTCTCCCTCCCATTCCGCCGTCTCCTCTCCCTCCCATTCCGCCGTCGCCTCTCCCTCACATTCCGCCATCGCCTCTCCCTCCGCCGTCGCCTCTCCCTCCGCCGTCGCCTCCCCCTCCGCCGTCGCCTCCCCCTCCGCCGTCGCCTCTCCCTCCGCCGTCACCTCTCCCTCCGCCGTCGCCTCTCCCTCCGCCGTCGCCTCTCCCTTCGCCGTCGCTTCGCCCTCCCCATCGTCGCCTCCCTCCCTCCCCATCGTCGCCTCCCTCCCTCCCCATCGTCGCCTCCCTCCCTCCCCGTCGTCGCCTTCCCTTCCCTTCCCGCCGTCGCCTCTGGCGACAGGCGCACGAGTGGAGCGCGGGTTGGTGCGCGACCGCCCTTGGTGCGCGACCGCGGGTTGGTGCGCGACCGCGGGTTTGTGCGCGTCCGCGGCTTGGTGCGCCACCGCGGGTTGGTTTCTCAGGTTCGTTTACCTTTCCCGGTCCCTTTTTTCTCCCCTACGCCTCTGAGTTTCCATGCTTTTTTCTGCCTTTTTCTTTGATTGTGTGTCGACTGATCTTTTGTTCCGTTGCACTTTCATTTGAAGAAGAGGAGAGTGTGCACGGGAGCGAGCGCGCCGGGAGTGCGTGTGAGAGTGCACGTGAGAGTGCGCGTGAGAGAGCGAGTAAGAGTGCGCATGGGAGTGCGCGTGAGAGAGCACATGAGGGAGCGTGTGAGAGAGCGCGTGAGAGACTGAATGAGAGTGCGCGTTAGGGAGCGCGTGAGGGTGCGCGTGAGAGAGCGCGTGAGAGTGCGCGTGAGAGAGCGCGTGAGAGTGCGTGTGTGAGAGCGAGTGAGTGTGCGCGTGGGAGTGCGCGTGAGGGTGCGCGTGAGAGTGCGCGTGAGAGTGCGCGTGAGAGAGCGCGTGAGAGAGCGCGTGAGAGTGTGCATAGGAGTGCGCGTGAGAGAGCGCGTGAGAGTGCGCGTGAGAGTGCGCGTGAGAGTGCGCGTGAGAGTGCGCGTGAGAGTGCGCGTGAGAGTGCGCGTGAGAGTGCGCGTGAGAGTGCGCGTGAGAGAGCGTGTAGAGTGCGTGTGAGAGTGCGAGTGAGAGAGCGAGTGAGAGTGCGCGTGAGGGTGTGCGTTAGAGTGCGCGTGAGAGAGCGCGTGAGAGTGCGCGTGAGAGTGCGCGTGAGAGTGCGCGTGAGAGAGCGCGTGAGAGAGCGCGTGAGAGAGCGCGTGAGAGAGCGCGTGAGAGAGCGCTTGAGAGTGCAAAATACACATACACAAATGAGAGACCGCCTGAGACAGCACGTGAGAGAGCACGTAAAACATCGCGTGAGAGAGCGCCTGAGACAGCGCGTGAGAGAGCGCGAGAGAGAGCGCGAGAGTGCGCTCTAGAGTGCGCGCGAGAGAGCGCGCGAGAGAGTGCACGGGAGAGAGCATGCAAGAGAGTGCGCGGGAAAGAGCGCGGGAAAGTGCGCGGGAAAGTTCGCGCGTGGGTGCACGCGATCGAGTGCGTGAGAGTGCACGTGAAAGTGCGCAAGAGAGAGCGCGTGTGAGTGCGTTCTAGAGTGCGCGCGAGAGAGCGCGCGGGAGAGTGCGCGAGAGTTCGTGCGAGGGAGCGCGCGAGCGAGCACGCGAGAGGGAGCGCATGAGGGAGCGCGTGTGGGAGCGCATGAGGGAGCGCGTGTGAGTGAGAGCGCGTGAGGATGCGCGTGAGAGCGAGCACGAGAGTGTACTCGAGAGAGAGCGCGAGAGAGCGCGTGAGAGTGCTGGTGTGAGTGCGAGGGCGAATGCGAGTGAGTGCGGGTGAGTGTGTAAGGCTGAGCGCGATGGTGCGGGTGTGATTGCAGTGGTGAGAGCGAAGGCGAATGCAAGTATGATTCCAAGTGTGAGTGCGTGCATGTGTGAGGATGAGGGTAAGGGTGATTGTGAAGGTGAATGCAAGGGTGGCTGCAGAGTATTGCATGCATTTTGGCGTGGTATGTGTGATGCCATAATGATGTCTACTATCAAGTCACCTTTATAAGATGTCAAATTTGACTGTTTTCATCACCCGTCTTTTGTTTGTATATTGCATTCTTCAGCGCCAATTTATGTTGCGCTTACTTTGTTTTTTAGTGCATCAATCTTGTTTTCTTGTGCAACTCATGCAAGTTGTATTCTCTGATTTTGTTTTTGTTTGTGCAGGGAGTGAGTTGCATTCGCTGATTTTTCTTCTTTTCTGTGCAGAGAGTTCAAGCTGCAGCCTTTGTTTCTTGCGGAGAAAAGGGACGGGGGGAAGGGAGATGAGGGAGGGAGGGAAGAGAATGGGGGACAGGCAGGCTGGTGTTGATTGTTTACAAGGCTGAACTTCATTCATTATGCTTGCATGCTGATAACCGTAGCTGTATGTTTTTGTGTTGTGTGTGCCTGTGTATGTGTGAGCCTGTATGTGTGTGAATGCGTACATGTGTGTGTTTTAGGGTATGGTGCTGAGTGCCTCGTGAATGCAACTCGGATTGTGATCGTCGGTGGGGCAGCTTTGCTAGCCTCTTCCGTACCATATCAATCTTAGTTGCAGCATTGATGCATAAAGCATTCGCCTTGAAACATTCTCTCCATTGTTGTCCGTCGTCTGTTTTTGTACCAGTTTGTTATTGTCTGTGCTTGTTTCGGGGTGTGGTGCAAAGTGCCTCGTGTATGCAACTGAGGTTGTGATCATCGGTGGGGCAGCTTTGCTTGCCTCTTCCGTACCATATAAATCCCAGTTGCTGCATTGATGCATTTTGTATTCCCCTCAGAACATGTACTGTACAATTGTTTTTGTACATGTTCGTTTTTGTGGTCATTTGTGTATGTGTATCTTTCGATTTGTGTGTCATTTGGTGTCACCATTAGTGCTAGAACGATTGTCCAATTATTCTATTCGCCTTGCTTATCGACAATTATGGATGATTGGACACATTTGGTTTCACATGGGGTAACTTATGTGAACAGAGTTCTCTTCCATAATTTTGGAGGGAAAAAAATCACTGTTCACGTCAGTTCTCCGAAAAGTGAAACCAAATGCATAAGGTTGTTACGCAACCCAAAAATTCTGGCACTTAGCTGAGACCATAAAATTTTGGCACTTCGTTTTCGATTCCAGTCAGTCAAGGCATGGACCTGCGAGCCCTGCCACGACCTCGGCTTGTTTTGTGCACTCCACCCATGCTAAAACACTAGTATGCGTGGAACTGGCGAATCTGCCCAGACGAATGTGAGTATGCGACAAATCTCTCTTCTTTGGCGTTGTTCAACGATGGGTGTGCGACGAATCTTGCCAGCAAGGCGAGGCGAAAATGGTGTTTGAGACTGGGGGAACTGCGGGCGTGAAACACGCAACATCGCTGCTGCACAGACGTCACGGAAAACCCGTTACTGAAAGTCTCACTGCAGTATATGTGCGCTACAAAAACGAGAATTGCGACCATCATAGTCATAGAACACCAACAACTCATCTGCTGCCACCTCTCCACCGAAAACTGACCACACCCGACTTGGTCAAATTCGTAGCCATTCCAAATCGTAGCGCTAAGCGCGCCGAGTTGCCGATCTCGTAGCACGCTCCCTGCGAGGCTGCCTGCAGCGGAATTTGGAATCACCGCAGGGCGGAATGGGTGCCGCCAGTGGGGGAGAACGCGGAGCGGCGTCCGCGGATTGCGGAACTGGCAGCAGCACATGCAGGAGCAACAACGGCATCCGCGGACGCGCAGCATGGCGGAACGCGGCGTGGTTCGCAGCGCACGTGTGCGCGGCGCTGGTCGTGCGCGCGGGGTTGGCGCAAACGGGGCTCGGTCGATGGCTGGAGACGCGGCCCGAAGTTGTGTCCACTATTAACTCCCGCGCCGCGTGTGAGAATAAGTTCCAGCGAGCGTGGCGAGCGCGAACGGGCCAGAATCAGGCAACGAAGAAACAGGGTTGTTATGGAGAGTACTAGCATATTGAGACTATTAGAGAATGGAGGTTACTACTTAAGTGTAATAGCCCAGCGGGATGCATGCTCAGGAGTGCCTGGGGGCAGTAGCGGGAGGGTGGAGGGGAGCGTAGACATTCACCAAGGAGGGGGGTGTAGTGTAGTGTAGTGTAGAGTAGTGTAGTGTAGTGTAGTGTAGTGTAGTGTGGTGTGGTGTGGTGTGGTGTGTGTGTAGTGTAGTGTAGTGTAGTGTAGTGTAGTGTAGTGTAGTGTAGTGTAGTGGGCTCTCAACAGTCGTTCACCCGTGCGGCCAGGCCCTTGCTTCCTTAGGTCCCGGGTTTGATCAAGCTAAGGCTCCTTGGTATTCCTCAGGCTTCTCATTTAGAGCTTGTATCTCACACACCTTACTGAACCTCGCACCCGGTATTTGCCACTGCAACACACCTTCCCTCCCCTCCCTCCCCTCCGCCCCCTCCCAATGCAGTGCTGGAAGCTCATTGGCTCATGGATCACGGCCTCTCACCCTACTCCGGTATGTCGTGCCACGTCTGCATGCCACGTACCCATGCTACGTCGGCATGTCTCCCTTGCCCCCTATGCCTCCAAGCACCTAAATGAATGCCTCACCACCGCACACATGCCTGGATGAACCGCTCTCTACCCACCACCGTCGTCCCACCACTCTCGCCCTCTATACTAGCACGAACCCTCATTTTCCGATCCGCAAGCTATGCTGGGGGTAGCTTACCATCATTGCACGTTGACTGTCCCTCGACATTGCATTTCGACCCACACTCACCCTCACCATCCCTCTCCCCTCACTTTTTTCTGCATCTTACTTCGCCTCTCCCCTCTCCTCTCTCCTCTGCACCACAGGCCCTCACTTCCAAGCTTCTCCCGTCCTGCTGCTCCTGCCCCCCTTCCTCCTCTCCCCAATCAACTTGTAAGTCGCACTGTGACACTCATCGCACCCTTTCTGAGTCGACTAGTAAAACCACCTTACATCAACTTGTAAGTCGCACACTCATCAACTTGTAAAACCGCCTCTGCCTCCTGTCGCCCATCTTCTTGTTTACATCACACTCATAAACCCACCCCTTTTGTAAGCACCCCCCTCTCTTACCCCCTCTCATGCATCACTCTCATACCCCATACCCCCTACCCCCTGCCCCTTGCGCACGCCCCCTTTCCTCTGTTATTCCTCTGTTCCCGCATATTCTCTCTTGAACCTGCTCTGTACCTTTTATTCTTCCACCCTGCTTTCCCTTGCTCCCGCACTCTATCCCCCCTCCCCCCTCCAACACTCCCTCCAACACTCCTATTAGCACGCTCCTCCCTCCTCGACCGCCACCCCACCCATATCAGACACCATCACAGCTGCCCTCCTCCTCCTCTCCGGATCTTTTGCTTTGTGTCTCCTTCCGTCCTTCCTCCCCTGTCTCTCTGAAACCGACTCTATCACTCACGGCATTCTTCCACTGCGCTCTCCCCCCCCCCCCCAACCACTCCCCTACTCCGCTACCCCCCCAATCCTCCTCTTCACGTCAGCGCGCTCCTGCTAACCATATCAGACACCATCACAGCTGCCCTCCTCCTCCTCTCCAGATCCTGCTCACCTCTCCAGATCCTGCTCACCTCTCCAGACCCCCACGTGAAACAAGTGTAGTTTTGAGACGTCTCAACACCCCACTCTGCTTCCCCCTGTCCTGCTCTCCCCCCACCCCACTCCGCTTCCCCCTCCTCTGCAGCACACTGCTCCTAACCATATCAGACATCATCACAGCAGCCCTCCTCCTCTTCTCCGGATCCCTCCTCCATCCTTCCTCCACTTCCTCTCCCTTCACCGCTTCCAAATCAAGCCATGCACCATCTGCCGTCACCTCTCTCCCTCCGCCCTTGGGCCTGGGAGCATGGAGCGCGCTGCTGCTGCTCTGGAACCCCCTCTCTGCTGCGGCAGCCATTGCTGGGGCTGCCTCTTCGCTTCTCTCGCTGCCGATTGCGCTCGCGCTCGCCTCTGCTGCTGCGGGTATGTGTGTGTGTGAGTGCGTGCTGTCTTGCTGCCGTGCTGCCCTGCTGCTGCTCTGGAACCCTCTCTCTGCTGCCGCTGCCATTGCTGGGGCTGCCATTGCTGGGGCTGCCATTGCTGGGGCTGCCATTGCTGGGGCTGCCATCGCTGGGGCTGCCATCGCTGGGGCTGCCATCGCTGGGGCTGCCATTGCTGGGGCTGCCATTGCTGGGGCTGCCATCGCTGGGGCTGCCATCGCTGGGGCTGCCATCGCTGGGGCTGCCATTGCTGGGGCTGCCATTGCTGGGGCTGCCATTGCTGGGGCTGCCATTGCTGGGGCTGCCATTGCTGGGGCTGCCATTGCTGGGGCTGCCATTGCTGGGGCTGCCATTGCTGGGGCTGCCATTGCTGGGGCTGCCATTGCTGGGGCTGCCATTGCTGGGGCTGCCATTGCTGGGGCTGCCATTGCTGGGGCTGCCATTGCTGGGGCTGCCATTGCTGGGGCTGCCATTGCTGGGGCTGCCATTGCTGGGGCTGCCATTGCTGGGGCTGCCATTGCTGGGGCTGCCATTGCTGGGGCTGCCATTGCTGGGGCTGCCATTGCTGGGGCTGCCATTGCTGGGGCTGCCATTGCTGGGGCTGCCATTGCTGGGGCTGCCATTGCTGGGGCTGCCATTGCTGGGGCTGCCATTGCTGGGGCTGCCATTGCTGGGGCTGCCATTGCTGGGGCTGCCATTGCTGGGGCTGCCATTGCTGGGGCTGCCATTGCTGGGGCTGCCATTGCTGGGGCTGCCATTGCTGGGGCTGCCATTGCTGGGGCTGCCATTGCTGGGGCTGCCATTGCTGGGGCTGCCATTGCTGGGGCTGCCATTGCTGGGGCTGCCATTGCTGGGGCTGCCATCGCTGGGGCTGCCATCGCTGGGGCTGCCATTGCTGGGGCTGCCATTGCTGGGGCTGCCATTGCTGGGGCTGCCATTGCTGGGGCTGCCATTGCTGGGGCTGCCATTGCTGGGGCTGCCATTGCTGGGGCTGCCATTGCTGGGGCTGCCATTGCTGGGGCTGCCATTGCTGGGGCTGCCATTGCTGGGGCTGCCATTGCTGGGGCTGCCATTGCTGGGGCTGCCATTGCTGGGGCTGCCATTGCTGGGGCTGCCATTGCTGGGGCTGCCATTGCTGGGGCTGCCATTGCTGGGGCTGCCATTGCTGGGGCTGCCATTGCTGGGGCTGCCATTGCTGGGGCTGCCATTGCTGGGGCTGCCATTGCTGGGGCTGCCATTGCTGGGGCTGCCATTGCTGGGGCTGCCATTGCTGGGGCTGCCATTGCTGGGGCTGCCATTGCTGGGGCTGCCATTGCTGGGGCTGCCATTGCTGGGGCTGCCATTGCTGGGGCTGCCATTGCTGGGGCTGCCATTGCTGGGGCTGCCATTGCTGGGGCTGCCATTGCTGGGGCTGCCATTGCTGGGGCTGCCATTGCTGGGGCTGCCATTGCTGGGGCTGCCATTGCTGGGGCTGCCATTGCTGGGGCTGCCATTGCTGGGGCTGCCATTGCTGGGGCTGCCATTGCTGGGGCTGCCATTGCTGGGGCTGCCATTGCTGGGGCTGCCATTGCTGGGGCTGCCATTGCTGGGGCTGCCATTGCTGGGGCTGCCATTGCTGGGGCTGCCATTGCTGGGGCTGCCATTGCTGGGGCTGCCATTGCTGGGGCTGCCATTGCTGGGGCTGCCATTGCTGGGGCTGCCATTGCTGGGGCTGCCATTGCTGGGGCTGCCATTGCTGGGGCTGCCATTGCTGGGGCTGCCATTGCTGGGGCTGCCATTGCTGGGGCTGCCATTGCTGGGGCTGCCATTGCTGGGGCTGCCATTGCTGGGGCTGCCATTGCTGGGGCTGCCATTGCTGGGGCTGCCATTGCTGGGGCTGCCATTGCTGGGGCTGCCATTGCTGGGGCTGCCATTGCTGGGGCTGCCATTGCTGGGGCTGCCATTGCTGGGGCTGCCATTGCTGGGGCTGCCATTGCTGGGGCTGCCATTGCTGGGGCTGCCATTGCTGGGGCTGCCATTGCTGGGGCTGCCATTGCTGGGGCTGCCATTGCTGGGGCTGCCATTGCTGGGGCTGCCATTGCTGGGGCTGCCATTGCTGGGGCTGCCATTGCTGGGGCTGCCATTGCTGGGGCTGCCATTGCTGGGGCTGCCATTGCTGGGGCTGCCATTGCTGGGGCTGCCATTGCTGGGGCTGCCATTGCTGGGGCTGCCATTGCTGGGGCTGCCATTGCTGGGGCTGCCATTGCTGGGGCTGCCATTGCTGGGGCTGCCATTGCTGGGGCTGCCATTGCTGGGGCTGCCATTGCTGGGGCTGCCATTGCTGGGGCTGCCATTGCTGGGGCTGCCATTGCTGGGGCTGCCATTGCTGGGGCTGCCATTGCTGGGGCTGCCATTGCTGGGGCTGCCATTGCTGGGGCTGCCATTGCTGGGGCTGCCATTGCTGGGGCTGCCATTGCTGGGGCTGCCATTGCTGGGGCTGCCATTGCTGGGGCTGCCATTGCTGGGGCTGCCATTGCTGGGGCTGCCATTGCTGGGGCTGCCATTGCTGGGGCTGCCATTGCTGGGGCTGCCATTGCTGGGGCTGCCATTGCTGGGGCTGCCATTGCTGGGGCTGCCATTGCTGGGGCTGCCATTGCTGGGGCTGCCATTGCTGGGGCTGCCATTGCTGGGGCTGCCATTGCTGGGGCTGCCATTGCTGGGGCTGCCATTGCTGGGGCTGCCATTGCTGGGGCTGCCATTGCTGGGGCTGCCATTGCTGGGGCTGCCATTGCTGGGGCTGCCATTGCTGGGGCTGCCATTGCTGGGGCTGCCATTGCTGGGGCTGCCATTGCTGGGGCTGCCATTGCTGGGGCTGCCATTGCTGGGGCTGCCATTGCTGGGGCTGCCATTGCTGGGGCTGCCATTGCTGGGGCTGCCATTGCTGGGGCTGCCATTGCTGGGGCTGCCATTGCTGGGGCTGCCATTGCTGGGGCTGCCATTGCTGGGGCTGCCATTGCTGGGGCTGCCATTGCTGGGGCTGCCATTGCTGGGGCTGCCATTGCTGGGGCTGCCATTGCTGGGGCTGCCATTGCTGGGGCTGACTCCTCCTTTTCTCGCTGCTCACTGCCCTTGCGCTGGCTTCTGCTGCTGCTGGTATGCACGCACGCACGCACGCACGCACGCACGCACGCACGCACGCGCGCATGCACGCACACATGTATGTATGTAAAGGATAGGTAGAAGGTGCGAGAACGCACCTCCGCTTCCCTCTGCTCTATTATGGTCCTCGCTCACGCCTTCTCTTCCCTCCGCCGCCCATGCCTCTCTTCCCTCTTTGACTTTCTCAACCAACAGGCAATCCGCCTTTGGCAGCCATGCATATGGCAGCCATGCATATGGCAGCCATGCATATGGCAGCCATGCATATGGCAGCCATGCATATGGCAGCCATGCATATGGCAGCCATGCATATGGCAGCCATGCATATGGCAGCCATGCATATGGCAGCCATGCATATGGCAGCCATGCATATGGCAGCCATGCATATGGCAGCCATGCATATGGCAGCCATGGGTATGGCTCTATACATGCTCCTCTCTCAGGCCTTTCTTCCACTCTCCCTCTCACGCTTCGCCGCTCTTCCCATTTCCTACCGCGCGTGCAGGCAACCCGCCTCTGGCAGCCATGGGCATGGCATGATGGGCTCTACGCACGGGTATCCCATCACAACCCGCTTTCTTTCATAAATGCCTGCCAACTGTCTCTCACTCTTCGCCACTCTTCACCGCTCTTCCCATTTCCTACCGCGCGCGCAGGCAACCCGCCTCTGGCAGCCATGAGCATGGCTCTATGCATGGTGCTCTCGCCGTCATCCACTGTCCTGCTAGTGCCTGTACGTATGCCAACGTATGCATGCATGGTCCCCTCCCATGCCAATCATTTGCCCCACATTTTCCCATCATTTCCCCCTCATCTGCCCCACACGTGCCCCTCACGTGCCCCTCGCATTACCCCCACACGTGCTCCTCACATGCCCCTCCCCCACGCCCATTTGTGCAGGTCCTGCTGCTGCTGCTTAGCAGACCCTCCTCCCAATCAGCTGCTATGCAAACAGCACCCCTCACATGCCCTTCCCCCACGCCCATTTGTGCAGGTCCTACTGCTGCTGCTTAACAGACCCTCCTCCCAACCAGCCGCCTCTGCCCACGCACCCGTTGCTATGCAAACAGCACCAGTAGTAGCAGCATCAACAGCAACAAAAGCGGCAGCAGCAGCAGCAGCAGCAGCAGCAGCAGCTACGACAACAGCAGAAGCTACCACCCGTTCCCCTCACCGCCCCTCTTCCCAGCGTCACCACCTGCTCGGCCCCTTCCTCCTCCTCCTCGCGCTCTGGCTAGCCACTCTCCTTTCCGCCTGTCACCTGCTGCTGCTCCCATACGGGGGTCTTCTGCCTGCATTCTCTCAGTAATTCTCTTTTCCTCACCGTTCACCTTCACCCTCACGAATTTGGAGACGTCTATTTTTCAAGATGCCACACGACCATCCTTACAGCGTCTATCTTTGCGCTCTAATTTGAAAACCCTCAAAAGTCGTCTATCTCTTCAGCAACGTATATCTCTTCTTCCCTTCTCTCCCCTTTGCCCCACCCGCCCGTCCCCCCCTGCAGCATCTATCCATTCGCTCTGCAACTCTCAGACCTTACACCCAACCTCGGCCTGCGCTGGTTCGGTCACTCGCCCTCTTGTTGCCCCTAAGTTTTGTGGTTTGTTCTTGCTGTTGTTTCTGTTCTTGCCTCTTATGTTTCTCTGCCTACGTTTCTTCCCAGCATGTTCCTTTCGCAATCTCTCAACGATCTTTCCCATCCCAGCATCTCCACCTTTCCTTCTCTTCAACTCCCCTCCCCTCCCCCCCTCCCCTCCCCTGCTCCCCTGCCCTCCCAACCTCCCCTGCCCTCTTCCTCTCCCTTTGAGGGTTTTATTTGCAAGGACCTGTGTCTCAGATTTTTCAGAGCTGAGAATTCTCAAAAGCGACTCAGATTTCTTTGCACAGGCCTGTGCATACCTTCGCCCATTCTACTCCCTTCTACATCCCCTCCCCTCTTCCCCTCCCGTCCCCTCCCGTGCCCTCCCGTCCTTTCCTCTCCCCACCACCGCTCTCCCTTTCAGGTATTTCTTCACAGAGGCCACGCTCTGAGCCACGCTCTTGACTTTTGAGTCGACTCAAAAGTCAACACAGAGGCCACGCTCTGAGCCACGCTCTTGACTTTTGAGTCGACTCAAAAGTCAACACAGAGGCCACGCTCTGAGCCACGCTCTTGACTTTTGAGTCGACTCAAAAGTCAACACAGAGGCCACGCTCTCAGCAACGCTGCTCCTCGTGCTGCCGCCCCTCGCCCTGCGCCTGCACCGCCGCCCCTTCTTCCTCCTTTTGAGACGCCCCAGAACTCTTGACGCGTCTCAAAACCTTCCCCATCTCACCTCCCCTCCTCCTTTCCCTTCTTCCCCTCCCGTCCCCTTCCCTGCTCCCCTTCCCTCCTCCATTTCCGTCTCCTCCCCTGCTCCCCTCCCCACCAGGTATTTCTTTGCAGAGGCCTTTGCATACATCCGTCCATTCTACTCCTTTGTCTTCTCCGCCACGCTCCTCCTCGTGCTGCCTCCGCTCGCGCTGCGCCTGCACCGCCGGCCCTTCTTCCTCGCCTTTGCACTCCTCCTCTCCTCGCAGATCGTCGCTCCCTATCCCACTGTACGGTTAAATTACATGTACCCCACACCACACTACACCGCACTACACCACACCTTGCCCCTCGCGCTGCCCCTGTACCGCTGGCCCTTCTTCCTCGCCTTTGCGCTGCTCCTCTCCTCGCAGATCGTCGCTCCCTATCCCACTGTACGGTTACATCATATGCACCCCACACCATCCACCCCACACCATGCACCCAACCCATGCACCACTCGCCCTCTGCACTGCCGGCCCTTGTTCCTCGCCTTTGCACTTCTGCTCTCCGCCCACATCGTCGCTCCCTACCCTACCGTATGGCTTTTGATATGTGTCCCCCCCTCCTCCCCCCCCCTCCCCCTCTCTCCCCCCTTCCCCACCCACTGTATGGGGTGCGTGCACCACATGCAGCCATGTCGTGCGTGGCACCGCATGGCTCCACATAACACCACATGGCATCTCTGTGTACCACATCGCACTCCAAAAAATGCGCCACGTGCTTTTAAGTTGCTCATGACAACCCACCACACCCACCACGTGCCAAGTCACTAAGGCTTGACTTGCGAGTCCCCACCCCACCACTGTTTCCTCCTCACTTTTGAAATGAGATACATAACCTTCCTCCCGTGCATGTCACTATGGCTTGACTTGACCCCCCCCTCCCTCCCGTTCTTTCCCCCTCCCTCCCCTCTCTCCACCCCGTTTCACCCCTTTTCACCACTTTTCACCCCTCTCCACCCCTCTACTTCCCCCCTGTATTCACCAGGTAGGGGAGTCGGGGTTCATCCTTGCGTTGCTGCCCCTGTTCCTCCCTCAGCTATCAGGTTTCCTCCTCCCCTCTTCCTCTCATGTCTTCCTCCTGTCCCCTTCTTCTCTACTCACCTCTCCTCCTCTCCTTACCTCCTGTCCCCTCCTCCTCTCCTCGCCTCCTGCCGTTCTCCTCGTCCCATACCCGCGTTCCTTACCTCGCCTCTTCATTTCATGTACGAGTTGTCTCGAAGCTTCTTCCGTGCATGCTTCTTCCGTGCATGCTTCTTCCTTCCTTCCATGCTTCTTCCTTCCTTGCATGCTTCTTCCTTCCTTCCTGGCATGCACGAGTAGCCTCCGAGCTTGTTCTTTCGTTGCATAAAGTCAGCCACGTTCGAACCGACCAACCTTCTGCTGCCGTTCGTTCCCTCCCCTTCTGTGTCCTTCGCCTCGCCAATCCCTCTCCCCTGCGCAACCATGCACTCCTGCTCCCATGCTCCCATGCACTGCCCTCCATTCTCTCTCTCCGTCCTCCCTCTTCCTCCCCCCTCTCCCTCCCCCCATTCCCTCCCCACTCTCCCTCCTCCCTCTCCCCCCTCTCCCTCTTATCTCTCCCACCTCCCCCCCCCGTCATTGCAGCGATGCGCTTTGTGTTTGTGATCTTGTTGGGCTACCTCCTAGTGCACACAATGGGTCCCACCATGTGGGATCTGTGGGTCCTCAAGGTGAGAAAAGGGGAATAACACCCTCCACCCACCCCCCCCCCCCCCCCGTCACTACCAGCTTTCCTTTCCTCCCCCTCCACCTCTGCTCCTAGTGCACACCATGGGTCCTACCATGTGGGAACTGTTGATTCTCAAGGTAAGATAAGAGGAGCAAGGAACAACCATCTCCCCCCCACCACTGGCTTTCCGTTCCTCCCCTCCGCCTCTGCTCCTGGTGCACACCATGCGCCCTACCATGTGGGATCTGTGGATTCTCAACGTGAGAAGGCGAATATACCCCCACCACTCGTTAGTTGCTCGCCTCCCCTTTTCCTCCTCTCGACCCTGTGCACACCACGGGCCCACCGTGTGGGATACGTGGATCCTCAAGGCATAAGCTGTTCTCGAAACAAGGGGAATAAGCCCTCACCAACCACTAGTTGCCTTCCTCTCCTCCAATTCTTTTCCTAGTGCTTCCTTGAAAGCCCCACAAATTAGGTGACTTTTGAGTCGACTCAAAAGTCACCAATAGTTGCTTTCCTCTTTTCCAACTCTTTTCCTAGTGCTTCCTTGAAAGCCCCACAAATTTGTACTACCATGACAGTGTACAGCTAGTGCCTCTATTTCATTCAAGGTGGCTTTTGAGTCGACTCAAAGGCCACCTCTGTGACAGCGCAGAGCTAGTAGCTCATTTTCATTCTGCAGTCCTGGGGTAATGGTTCAAAGGCCTATTGTATGTTATTCAACCCTGTAACTTCCTTCTGCATCGTCACGCTCACCATATTCCCATCCCCGTCCACGCGTGCAACTTATGCTGCTGTCATCTTTGTGTGCAGAGCATTGGAAACGCCAACTTCTTCTTTGCCGTGGTCCTCATTTTTGCTGCTATCCAAGTAAGCTCTATTTCCGCTTCACGCAATAACAGTTGTAATTTGTTTCGTGGACAAGTCATGGCTCTCTGTTGAATTAATGTTATGGGGATGTGAAAAACGTGTCATATCACCATTGCATGTTTGTGTCGATTGCAGGGACTTCTTCTGGTGGAATCAGTGCATACAGTGCTAATGCATGATCGTACACTCAAGAAACTAGACATGGCATCACATATGCTCAATGTGTCATAATAGCTCCTGGCATAAGGTCATGGTAGGAATATATACACTACGAGCTGTAGTTTTCGCCTAAGGCTAGGTTCGCTCTGTATCCTATCTTTACTGTGTTCGATTTGAACTGTGCACACGAGTTGCGCGGGGACATTTCTGTTGTTCTGTAGCCTCTGATTTGTGTCGGGCTGTCGCCGATTGCCGTTAGCCGTGTGTGGTTTGTTTGTTTGCCTCACCTCTCTATCACGTGGAGAGCAACACATGAGGCGGTGAATGCTTGGCTTGGCAACTCTCCCCTCTCCACCCTCTCCTGTGGCGGGAAACAGACATTTCTTACATCGAAAAACAGACTGCTCCAAAAAACAAGCAGTTCCATACGCACCACCGTTCCACCTCACCCCTCCTCGCTCCCGCCCAGGCCTCGTGATTGGTTTGCGTGGGATGAGAGCTCAACACCCTCACTTCCATCGTACAGTCGGTGCTCATTTCAAGAACACCAGGTAGGCGGGCGGCATGTGAGTGAAACGAGTTTTAAACTCTTCGCCACATTCGCCCTTGTCGCCACGGGCAAAAATGTGATTGTAAAACGAAATTGGAATGTGAAACGAGTCTAGGGGTTTAAGTTCGTAACCAGGTAAACAATTCTGATGACAGGCAGCCGTTGTTGTTTATGAACTGTAGATGTTTTTCTTCCTCGACTTGGTGACTGTACCCCGAAATCAGCACAATCACCACTCACAGGCAAAACGTTCGCGAGTGACTGATTTTCTAAGGGTGATGAGCAAATTTTTGTGATAGGCTGAGCATCGACTGTAATTTACTCGTAGTTTCAGGGAAAGCATCTGAATATCACACGTGAGTGTGCGGGTTCAGGAATAATAACTGTAATTTGCGACATACCGAAGATTAGCGAGTAGTGTAATCAAAATTACTGTACATGGAGATCTCTGCAGCACCCAAGCTATTGCTAGGTTTGTTCCAAACTTTTATGAATAGCATTTCTCTTGCTTGATCGACATCGCTGAAATGGCCATGGATTGCTGAGGCATGGAGGGTATTTTATCCTTTTTCCCAAATCAAGTTCCCAACTGATCCCACAGACATTCTTCTGTACTTTTTGTCCTGGAGGCATTTTCCGAACCTTTTGTTCGGGCAGCACTATGCCACGTAGTGTACAGTGCTTTTCTATACCACTGGCAAACATTGTTCGTTTCAAACCTAGCTTCCACACTTCGTTCGTCCAATCTTGAGCACACAAGGGGCCCTCAAGGGAGATACAGTGTCCACTCTTAGCCATCCATGGGCACAGCAATCTTTTGATCACGCCCCTGAAATGCACGTGTCACTTTGCAAGTTTGTCCCCTTTTTTACTCCGGTCTAGGCCTCAGTTTTCGAACAAACTTGACGCGTGTGCATTGTGCAGCGAGAATCTCTCCCATGGCTCACACTTGCTCAAAAGCTCGGATATTGCGAGATGCCCACGATCAAAAGGAGAGGCCCAGCGCACCTTCACTGGCCCAGCATGCCAACCACTTGTGGTGGCATTCCCATGGTTGCGCGGCGTTCCGCCGCAGATCCGTTACACCATGTGCCGAGTTCGGTTAGGCGTGTCAAACAGTGTAAACGCTTTTCCGGTCTTAACGTGTCCTCGCGCTTTCCACCTCATCATCTTGTCCCCTCCTCCCAAATTTCCGCCGCATGCACGGTCGAACCGCATCCAGGTGGTTCGCATGCTGGTTGGCGGATCCCATCCTTTACCGTCGCTTCACACGGATCGCCATCAATGCCTGTCGGTACGCGTCGCGCTAACGGCAGATCCGATTTACGCATCCCCATTCCCAATTCCCACGAAGCATATTCTCCACGCATTCTTCCCTCCCGGCCCCCACCACCCTATTTCTAGCCCCTTTCCCCCGACTTTCATTCCGGATGGACTTTGCATGTACTTTACGTCTGTGACTTTCAGTTACTGGTCGTTTCCACTTTACGCGGCGTTCGACAAAGTATGCAGCATTCTGAACGAGAAAACCGAAACCTCCGACCAACGAACGACACACCGAACAGTTCTATCTTCCAAAGCAGATCTCCGATCTCCTCCGTCGTGTTCTCGTTTGGCTCAACTCAACTGAGGCTTACATTCCGCCCGAACGGCCTCGTCTCCCGCTTTCTTGTGCCATTGCGTCTAAACAATTTCGATCGCTTCAAATTTGCGTTTTCGTGTGCAACGGACCGGTGTAAGCAAAGCAGCGGAGCGTCATGAGCACGGCGACTCTACCCGCATTGCACGCAAGCCAGACCATAATGTCGTCAGTGTCTACTACATCGAGCAGCAGCACCTCGCGGCGGCTTACTGAGATCGGCGGCGACATTATCGCGGAAGAGTTACCGTGGGTGCCTCGGGATTGCCACCATTCGCACCCACCCGTTAACAACAGTCCGTCAGCCGTAAATTCCTCGTCCGCCGAGTCCCCGCGGCGCGCAGCGCGTTTCGAAAACGACCCGCGCGACGACGAAATATTTAACGACGACGACGACGACGACTCATCGCACGAGGGCGACGACATTAATATGAACGGCGAAGCCCACGCGACGCCGCCAGAAGCGATGGAAGACGGCGGCGCGTCGCGCGGCGACAGCAGTAAGGCCGTGAGGCGAAGTTTAGCAGATGTCGAGATGCGCGCATTGGAAGGCAAGTTAAAGCTACTCGACGTGCAGCGGGAGCTAAGCTCTCTCCACTGCCAGCGCTTCATTCACGTACTCGAATCGACTCTCCACGCCAGCAGAAGCGCCCCTACTACACCATTCCCGACGAATAATACTCCCAACCATTCCCGACCGAGCAATAAACCCTCCGCCGGTTCGGACCCTCTCTTTGGGGGCGACGCGGCCGGCGCGGCGGCTCCGTCCCTTGGACTCTGCAACAGCCTGCCTTGGGACTATTACGCCGGCGGCGGATCGGCGGGAAGCCACGATCACGACCTTCAACGGTCGCTTCCGACGCGCTCCGTCACCCTGTCCCTGTCTCTCGCGCGCTCGCGTTCGACGCCCGGGTCGCTGCACAACAGGCAGGATTCGCCGCGCGTCAGGAGGGCTGCGACGGCCGCGACTCCGCGGAGCAGCAGGCGGCATCGCGCCGCCGCCACAGCAGCAGCAGCGATTGGGTTCTGATCCGCCGCATTATTCTCGTTATAATGCCCGGCATTACTAATGGTATTGCCATTACCATCACGGTGATGACGACGACGAAGATGACACTCGTGATTGCCACATGTTCCCGTTACTCCGTTACGAACGGCCCAGCTGGTATCATCATGATCTCCCAGCTCATTCGAGTGCAGCTCATTGAGTTGAGAGCAGCAAGCAACTCGAAACCAGTGTGGCTATGCTGTTCTGTGCGGGCGTCAACACTCAAGCCTGCTGACTCAGCAGGCTGCTGCTGAAGCGGCACGCGGCACCCATGGGAAGTGGCTCACTTCACTATCCATGGCAGTCGCGGCTGTGCTGTGGGCTTTGCAACTTGGTGGCCCATGTAATGCTGTTCATTTGATGGTTCTACTAGCTGATCTGGCAACCATACAATGACTTACAAAAGTGAGCCTGATGAGGATGCTGCATCTGCGCATCCAGTGAAACACTGCTTTCTGCTACTACTGTAATAAGGGAGCGGCTTTAGTGCCTTGCTGTTCCGCTCTTCCATGTACCATGGCTTTTTCTTCTGGTCTACCCTCCCTTTCTCATGGTATTAGGTGGGATTCTTCTCCCACATTGTATGTAGCATGTACAGTGTGGATGTCAGCTCGTTGCCAATAGCTTTGTACACAATGAAATAGACATCTTTCTATACGGCCTGTAACCCAGAGTAGTACATCACCGAACCGAAGCATATTTGGGGAATCCTCACTTGTTGCTCTCATGGTATACTAGTTATGCTATGCACACACTGTACCCCCTCTGCCAGGGGTGTTTAGCTAGTCAAATTAGCACCTATAACAAGTATTGACAATGTAAGTCCCGTATTAGACTTCAACATATACTACTATACTATAAACACCACACTCTCAACCCCCTATAAACACCACACTGCCACCAGCCACTCCCTATCCCCCCTATATGTTACGCACAGATTCTGTACCCCGTACATCCACCCCTGGCAATAGCTTCGCGTCCTTCAAAACCCTCTATAAGTTACTGTACCCATCCACTAAAACCCTCCAAATTTACGGCGGCTCGGGGTCCTGCTGAGCTGCGAGATTCTCCCGGTTGTCGTGCGCCCAGAAACCGCCAATGTCAATCAGCATGTTGCACACTGTCTCGCCCTGCTTGCAGTCTACCAGGTCCTCCAGGGTGATTCTCAGGGGGTCCTGCGGCTTCACCATGTCCCAGATCTCATCCTTCACATCCTCGATCATCAGCTCGTAGTTGCCTCCCTCCATCCACCGCTTGTGCACCGACCTGACCAGATGGGGGGGGAGGGAGGCGGAAGGGCAGGGGGAGGGGGAGGGGGAAGGGGGAAGGGGGAGGGGGAGGGGGAGGGGAAGGGGGAAGGGGGAGGGGGAAGGGGGGGGGGAAGGGGGAGGGGGAAGAGGGAGGGAGATCCAGAGTGAATCTCAAGGGGAAAGCACAGGGGGAGGAGGGGCGTCCTGTGGCTTCACCATGTTCCAGATCTCATCCTCCACGTCCTCTATCATCAGCTCGCAGTTGCCTCCCTCCATCCACCGCTTGTGCACCGACCTGACGAAATGGAGGCATGTGCAGCGTGTGTGGGAAGGGAAAGGAAAGGGAGAGGAAGGGAAGGAATATTCATGGTGAGGACACTGGCAGTGATGAGAAAGCGCATCTCCTGCAGGTCAAACCCCTTGACAAAGCCAAGCCCCTCTTCGTGCAACTGAGAAACGGAACCCCCTGGCTTCCCCACCTGAAGAGCGTGTAGACATCAGCCGTAGTAAGAAAGCCGCGCTCGTGCAGGTCGAGGCACTTGAAGATGTAGGCGAGGCCCTCGGGCGTGTGCTTGTTGTCCAGCGCCAACACCACGTCCAGAAACGACCCCAAGTCCATCTCCCCCCGCACGCCCCCGTGGCCCCTCGCCTTGCGCACGTGCTCGTCAAACACTGGCGTGGGGGGGACACAGGAAGGGGAGAGCGGAGAGGGAGGAAAGTGGAGAATGAGAAACAAGAAGGGAGAAACGACCCCAAGTCCATCTCCCCCGCACCCCCCCGTGGCCCCTCGCCTTGCGCACGTGCTCGTAAAACACTGCCGATGAGGGGAAGAAGGAGGGTGGGGGGAGATGGACAGCGGTGGGTGGAGGGCATAGGGGGTGGGTAGAGCGGGCAGAAGGGACAGTGTGTGGTGGTGATTCAGCTTATGGAAAAAAGCAGAGCCGACACAATCGATGAGCAGAAGCAGACGGCGCGCAGGCAAGGACCCAGTGGTATGCCTCTCCCCTCACCTCGCTCGATGAAGATATCTGTGAGGTTGTCATCATTGAACGCCCTCAACTCCTCCTTGGACAGCCCGCCACTATTACACGGTGAGATGCGGTCCAGTGCGGTGGTATGCATGCAGTAACAGCTTCGGTTCATACCCACCCCTTCCCCCCATTCCCCCTTCCCTCGCCCCTCACCTCGTTCAATGAAGATATCAGTGAGGTTGTCATCGTTGAACGCCCTCAACTCCTCTTTGGACAGCCCGCCACTGCGGTCCACGTCCAGAGCCATGAACATCTCTGAACAGGGCGGGCGGTTCAAGAGAGAGAGAGAGTTTGTTGTGTGTGAGCCGACTCTGTACAGGGTGGTTTGTTGTGTGTGAGCCGACTCTGTCTAGTGCAAATTGTTGCTCGGCTGGCATGGCGTGGCATGGACTTACATGGACTGGCACGGCATGGCAAAAGGTGGGATGGTACGATGTGGCATGGCACAATACGGGAAGGCACGAGCACTCACGATGTATTCTCTTGGCGGATGACAGTGCAAACCAGTTCTCCTGCAGCGCAGCCAGTTGGTCCTCGCCCTCCGCATCCTGTGGAAGGGGAGAACACGACACACCAGGTCAATGAGAAAGAGCGACGGGAGGGAGAGGAAGAGTCTATTGTTGAGGCACATCAGAAATAGTTTTCCTGCAGAGCAGCCAGCTGGCACGAAATGGAATGACCGGGTGGGTGTGCTCGCACCGTGCAGCATGTGGGATGGTGCATGTGCATGTGCATGTGCATGTACGATCGAGCAAAACAGCATACGCAGCATACCTGTCTCAGTTCCATGAGTTCAGATAGCACGGGTGACAGTAGCACCTCGCGAATCAACAGCTTGCCTGATAGATGAAGGGAATGACAGGGCACAGCACGGCAAGACCAGAACACGGGAGGGACAGGAGACGGACAGCGGAGGAGCAGGGGCATAGGCAGGGAGAGGGGCAGGACAGGGAGAGGGGCAGGGCAGGGCAGGGACGGCATGTGAGTAGGAAACTTCGGAGAAAGATCAACAAGGCAAAGAGCACACTTGCAGTCTTCACCATGGAAGCAAACAGGAAGAGAACAAGGCCAGGTTGAACATTAAGCACGAAAAGAAATGAAGAAAAGAAAAGAAGGAAAGAAAAGAAAGGGCATAATCACTCCACTTCGCCCCCCCCTGCCGTGTATCATTCTCAGCGCTCCGCACCTCTCTTTTGCGGGTCGCAGAAGAAGAGGAACTTGCGCGTGGAGATGCGGCAGTAGGTGTGAGTCGACTCAGAACCCATTCTGCTCTCATGCACTCACGCACACACACATGCACGCACACATTCACACATGCACACACGCACGCACAGACGCAACCCCACCTCTCTTTTGTGGGTCGCAGAAGAAGAGGAACTTGCGCGTGGAGATGCGGCAGTAGGTGTCGAGGAACTCGGGCTCCATGCCCTTGAGCAGCTTCAGCGACGGCACCAGCCCTCGGATGTACGCCTCCATCTCCTGGTGAGAGGAGATGGGGGAGGGAGAGAGAGGCAGTGGAGGGGAGGGAGATGGAGAGGGGGAAGAGGGGGAAAGGGGAGGGGGGCGGGGGATGGGGGTACGGGAAAAGGGGAGTGAGGAGCACAGGAGGGGAGAGCGCTGGTGGGAAGATGGCATACGGTAACCCATCCAGAGTTCTGGCGAGTAGGTGTCGAGGAACTCGGGCTCCATGCCCTGCACCAGCCCTCGGATGTACGCCTCCATCTCCTGGTGAGTTATGCAAAAGGGGGAGGAGAGGGCGGCAGTGGTGGGGAGTGAGATGGGAGGACAGCGGGATGTTGGGATGGGGCTATGGGGAACTCGGGCTCCGTGCCCTTGAGAAGCTTCAGCGACAACACCAGCCCTCGAATGTACGCCTCCATCTCCTGACGAGGTGCCGTGGGGGGAGGGGGTGGGGGAAAGAGGAGCGGGAAGGAAGTGGGAATGCGGAATGGGGGAAGTGGAAGGGGGAACGGGGCGAGGGGAAATCGTGAAGGGGTATGGGGATGAGAAGCAAGGGAGGAGGGAATGCGGCGTATAGCATGCACACATGAGGACTGTGAGCATGTGAGCATGGGGATGATGGGGATGATGGGGATGATGGGGGTGAAGCTAGCGGGGGTGGGAGTGAGCACTTACGGATGGCTTGAGGTACCCATCCCCGTCATGGTCCAACATGGACATGTCAATGCGCGTCTGAGTAATGGACACCTGTCAAACATGCATGTACACACACGTGCATGCACACAAGGACACATAAACACATGGTTACACGCATGACCACATGGTTATGGCACATGACAACAAGCACAAGGAAAAGGGAGCGACAAACGCAGCAGCAGAGTCAGCATATCACGGCTCGCAAAAAGGACCATAATACACCCAGCCTTTCCCCCTCCCCTCTCTCATCCACACCCCCCGCGCCCGCTCACCCAGCGCATGACGCGCATGACGTAGAGGTAGAAGGGCAGGATGGGATCGCAACCACCCTCTCCCCCACCTTGTCCCCTCCACGCTTTCCAACCCCCCACCCCCCCCCCCCCCCTCTCCCCGCTCCAAAAAGATCATAAATCGTTTTCCCCGCTCACCCAGCGCATGACGTAGAGGTAGAAGGGCAGGATGGCGATGCGCCCCTTCCATGCGCAGTCTGTCTCGTGCAGTCCCTCCCCCTAGTCCCAGCCTTCCCCCGCACACTCCCCGTTCCCCCCGCCCGCTCACCCAGCGCATGACGTAGAGGTAGAAGGGCAGGATGGCGATGCGCCCCGAGTCGTCCGCCTCGAAGGTGAGGAACGTGGCGGCCGTGAAGAACCGCTGGCACTTGCTGCCCACGCGCTCCGCGCACACCGCCGCCACCTGCGTGAAGTCGTCGTAGTTGATCTGCGCAGATGCGGGGGGGGGGGGAGGGGGGGGGACGCGGGGAAACGGGCGGGGGGGGGAAGGGGCGCAATTCTATTTTTGTGAACTCGAAATTCGCCGCCACCTGCGTGAAGTCGTCGTAGTTGATCTGCGCAGCGCCCGGGGGGGAACGGGGGGCGCGGGGGGGAGGCGGGGGGGGAGAAACGGGGCGCGCGGAAACGGGTGGGTGGAAAACGGGGAACGAACGGGCGATGGGGGGAGAAAGGGAGGTGCCCGCCCGAGTTTTCGTCAGGCAGCGTGTGGTTCTCCCGCAGGCATATCCACAGTATCTCCAGCTCGCTCTGCTTCTGACACACCCCACCCTCAAAAGTCTTTCAATCTCCCTCTGCCCCAGTGACAAGCCCCACCCTTTGCCCCCACTTCCACCCCCCCCCCCCCCCCCCCTTTCCGCCACTCCCCGTCCCCAAGTCGCCCCGCTTCCAAGGCCCCGTTCTTACTTTTCCACCGTCCCCGGCTCACCCGCTCAGTGCCCGAGTCCTCGTCAGGTAGCGTGCGGTTCTCCCGCAGGCACATCCAGAGCATCTCCAGCTCGCTCTGATCCAGCAGCGACTCTTTCTGCCGCTGCTCATGCCGCATACACACAGGGCGCACGGGGAAGGCCAGGCGAAAGGAGCCCCACAAGGGGTGGATTGTCGGGCCCAACACGGGCACACGAGGTTATCGTCGGGGAAGGATAGCATAGAAAGAGCATCCCCCCTTGCCTCCTGCGTTTAGTAAGAGGCAGCACCAGGAACATCGGAAAGCGGAGCGCAGAACGAAGTGCTTTCACTCTCTTTCTCCCCATTCTCTCCCCAGCCCCCTTTCCTTCACCCCCTTCCCCTTCCATCTTCACTTCAAAATCCCTCCCTCAAACTGCCTCCTTCCCCGCCTCCCCCCCTCTCACTTTCCCTTATCTCCTCCGCCCCTTCCTAATTCTTCCCCTGATTCTCCCCTCTATCGCTCCCCGTCACCCCGTGCGGCACCTGCAGGAACTTGAGCTTCGCAGCCTTCTGAATTCGCGAGGGAATGCTGTCCGGTGAGGGCTTCTGTTGAGGGGATGGGGGGGACACGGTGTGCGGGAGAGAGTGGGCGAGGGAGAGAGCGGGTGGGGAAGAGAGAGGAGCGATAGGGGTGGGAGCCCGAAGAGAGGGGGAGAAAGGGAGCCGAGAGGAGTCGAATCTGTTCTGCGAAGGACACCAGGCAGAGCACCGACAACCAACGAGCGACGAGCGACGAGCGACGAGCGACGAGCGACGAGCGACGAGCGAGCAACAGCAGCCATGCAGGCAGAGGGAAGCCTCGCCTCCTCCCCTCCCGCCCGTACACGGAGGTTCCACTTCTTCAAAACACACTCCTCTATCCACCCTCCCTTCCACCCTCGATTCCCCACACCAAGGCTTGCTACAGCGGGCAGGGGCTTGAAAGGCTCTCGCTTGAAGAACACTGGGATAGGGTCGGCGGGAGCAATTTCTGAGGCGCCTCTAACAAAAGGCGTCTCAAAGAACAAAGGGAGGAGCGCCCCCTTCGAGACGCCACAGATACAAGATCTGAGGCGCCTCGAAGGGCAGCAGCAGCGCACCTGCTTGAAGAACACAGGGATAGGGTCGGCGGGAGCGGCGGGCTGCTGTAGCCTTCGCGCTTCCATGATGTGCCGCAGATGCCGCAACACCTCGTCCTCTGGTAGGGGGGAGAGCGGGCGGGAAGGCGCGGCGCGGAAAGCGGGAGTGAGGAAAGGGGACGGGTAGCGATGCACGCATGCGGTCAGACGGGGAACGTGAAACACAGGAGGAAACGCGCGGCGGGAGCGGCGGGCGTGTTGCCTGCGCGCCGCCATGATGTGCCGCAGATGCCGCAACACCGCGTCCTCTGGATGATGTCTCCTCTTTCTTCATCTCATCCTTGCTTTCCCTATGCCTACGTCACAGCTTTTCAGCGAGCATGCAACCGGCCGTGACGCACCTAAGTTATGTTCCGCGCCGTCTGGCCCGCTAGCAGGTCCCGCAGCCGCTTCCGTCGCTGCGGCACTCGCAGACGCTAGCGCAGCCTCCATACCTCCCCCGCGCGCACCAGGCCTTCCGCCAATTCCCAGGCTATTCCTCCCCGTCAGCTTGTCGGAACCGCCCGCGTGGGGGGAACTTCTTCCTCCGCGCCCCTTAATTCCCGCGAGTCCTCCGCGGTCGGCAGCTGCGCTTGCGGCGGTGCTTCTGCTGTTGTCCTCCTCGACGTATCGGCGCAACGCCTGCACCCACGCGAGACCGCTCTGCTTCGCGGCCTCCGGGATCTCCGGTCGCGATGCGCCGACGACTGCAGCCATGGCGGGACGGCGGGTGGCTCGGACTGCGAGGACGGAAGCCGGTCTAGACTGACGGAGCTACACGAAATCGAGTTCAAACTGACGGAGCTACACGGACGCTACTTAACGTGAAGAGCAAAAGCAGGTTTAGGCTAACGATTAAATCTGGAAGGGCTAGACGGAAAGCGGTTCGGCTCGCGAAGCTTTTACCAAAGCTACGAGGAAACTGGCTCAATTAGACGGCGCTGTAAGGAAACTGGCACTAGAGTCTGTAAAACAACCAGCAGGTATCGGAAGACTGCAATGATATGCGTTGCTATGTGACGTAGTCGTTGCTATGCAGAACAGGCGTTGCTATATAAACACAGAATAGTTGTGAAACCTCGGGAACGACGCGTATGGGATATGTTCTAACAACGACGTCTGCAGCCGTGAACTATGTGCATAGATTAGCTTTGAGGTACGGAAGTATTCGAACGGAAACTAAATGTCACCCAGCTACTGGAACGGTATGAAAGCTCGTGCGCAATGGAGCCATCTGGTACTCGCTACAGAAAATCGTTTTGAGTTAGTAGATATTATCAATCTTCCAAAACAAAAATCGTCGGTTTATCAGGTCCGGTCCAATTTGTCTCGCAATACTTCGCTGCAAAGCCACCTTGACGACGACGAACAAAAGGCAGCCAGACACAACGGCAAGGAGAGAAATCTATTCGGATGGCAGGGAAAGACTAGAGCTGACTAGAAAGTTGAGTCACTGGGAGAGGATGTGTTGTGCCGTTTTGGAGTGGATGTAGGGTGAATCGTTGGTGGTGTTCTCGGGGTGAGCGGGTCACGGCGGAGGAAGAGGATGAATGTTGTCAGCTCCGCGGAGGGGGGCGGAAAGGGATCGGGGGAAGGTGTGTGCCTCGAGGGAATTGGGGGAGTATGCTAGGACAACTGCACTGATATCGTGCGCGCATATAAATTCCACCCCTATGGGGAGTCGGGGGATCCTAGCGGTGGAAGGTCTTTGGGGGAACGGCGGTTGCCTTGGGAGTGGCGCATGGTGCTTTCGGGATGGCGGAAAGACCCCCACTCACACCCGATGTGTGCAGCGCATGTGTGATGGTCCACGTTCTGGTTTGGCCTCATGTGGTGTTTTGTCACGGATGTTGAATGAGGGAGGGGGGGCGATGCGGGAGCCGAGATTTGCGCAGCGCCTTGGTAAAAGTTGAGAGCTGGCACTGGGGGCCGACTGACAGAAATCGAAGCGCCGGCCGACACAATAATACAACGGTCTTGTACACTAGAAAATGTGGAACTTCATTTCTCATTCATTATAAATATCATGATTCAAAAACTCAGCCTTATAAAAAAAACCATTTCTCTTGTTAGGTAAACATGGTTATAATTTATACAAATTTTTCTTTTAAACATATTGGGAGGTGTTTCCAGTCTTCCACATATATAGTTCAAAAATAATTCTTATGAATCTATCAAAATTCAGCATATACTTCCTCTTTTGTTATTTTTCATTTTTTAAACTACTTAATTTGATTACCGTGGTTCGTTCTTTACAAATTGACCAGACCTTTATTTGCCTTTTGCATTACTGAGAAGTACATACTTACTGGTTAGCATGTACACTCTGCATATATGATATCTCGCCCCAAGGTTACCCGACAAAACCTTATTGACGAGGATGTCGGCAGTCACAAATCGTACAGCTCACGACGAGCACGACTCTACGTACTTCCGATTCGTGGCCAATCAGCTCCTTTCGCAAAGCCGCCAATCAAAGAAACAAACGACCGCCCGAAACCAAAATCTCCAATTTCTTCGCCGCGTCGCCAGCGTCTCGTCGTGGACCAGGGTAAATCGCGAGCGTGGGTTTGGCGCGCGCAATGTCGTTGTGGAGGCCGATTGAAAATGTTGCGTTGCGCGTGACCCATTGGGCGGTGACTGTTTTGAAGCATGGATTGACTGAATACATGATGGACCGAATTCTTCCCATCCCAGCCATGGTCAGGCCACGGTCGAGGAACCTCCCCCTGCTCCTGCTCCTGCTTTCAACACAAAAAGCTCACGCGAAGTTCGTCAAATATTCTTGTCACGGAGCCTCACACATCTACGGCATCCAGTGACGAGTTGATTTAGCCCTTTGATATTTTACCTTTCCCATCTTCCGCGATCCATAAATTAGGTCTCCAATTCGCCCTCACGCACACAGCTCGCAGCTATGGCGGCCAACGGATTCCGCGCGTTCGTCAGTGTCGTTGCTCTCCTTGTCCTCGTCGCGGCTCCACTTTCCTCCGCGTTGCAAGGCAAGTACGCTCGTAGAATATAGCGTTGGGTAGATGCGTTTTTCGCGGGCGCAAGGCGTTCGGCTGGCGGCGTTGCGCCGCATGTTCCCCCGAGTGGGACTTGACCCTCCAAAAGCAATCTCACTGGGCTTCACACATCCAAACGTTTAGCCTTGATTCCCTCAACGGAAATTGGCATTCTGATTACGTTCTCCGTCATTTTTTCTTCTACCCTTCTGCCCTCTTTTCGTTCTGCAGAAGATTCGTCAGAAGCTCCCATTGAACGGCGAAACTTAGGGTAAGATAAACAATGTCCATACTGTAGCTCCGTTCCGTACGACAAAATTGATCCTTGATTGCAGCAGTTTGCACGCATTAATGTCAAGCGCACCTGATAATTGGTGCGCAAACTACGTTGAGTGTCCCTTCCTCACCCCCTCACCTTCTGCATCCTGCATCTCCCCATTTCCCTCGCAATTCCGCAGAACCGGGAAGCACCCGCGGTCCCCGCTTAAATACACCGATCGCGAGTGCATCGCGAAGCTGAACAAGGCCGGGAAGCTGGTCCAAGAAGGTGCCGTGTTCGTGAAATCCGCCAATCCCAGCGACCCCCTGCCGTCCTACTTCCCGCGCCTCGTCGCCGCTGTGCAGTCGCTGCGCAACGCCGCGTTGCTGCTCAAGAGCGAGCAGCGCTCATTGGTTCTCGTGCAGATCTCCAACGGAATGAATAACATCAACACCGTCCTCGCGTTCCTCAGGCCCCCGCCGGGATCCAAGGCGAAAATGACGGAGAGGCAGGCGACCGCGATTGACTATCTTGGAGGCGCGCTTCGGGTGGCGGATCTTGCGAGGCAGTCGTTTGTGGGGAACAAGAAGAACCAACCTGGTGGCGTCGCCTGATAAAACACATAAAAACATGAACTCATAACATTGGAGGGAGATACGGTTCTTGGTGTGAGGACCCCAGTAACTGGTTGCGTCAGAGTAGGTGGTCGAAAGCTTACGATAGTATAAGGGACAATGTAGATTTAAATACATAGTCGACCTAGATCAGGAACGGAAAGGGCACTGCGCCTAACTCCCCTGTCCTCCTGCAATAATGAAATGCATACAGAGCTGGCAAGTCGTGCATTATCAATATATTGAAATGCTTAAGATACACCTCCAACCATTGTGCTGTACAGAATCATGCGCTACTTAACCGAGCCAAAGGAGGACGTGTCCTTGACTGTTTGTGGGAGATTGACATGATATCTTTTTTTAACAATACTGGCATGGCCAGACCTCATCCTTCTTGTTGCTTTTTATCGTCCACTATCAGCTCGTTATCAGCTCGTGTGTGACACGACCAGTCCTAACCAAGTGAGTCATCTAGTCCTGGCTTAATCAGCCCGACAGGAAGGCTATGGCTAATGTACGATCACATGGAACCATTGCACATTTTTGTTTTCTTTAGACTGAGTAAAGCTTGACGTGTGTCACAATGGTGGAGGTTGGACCAATATTCCTGGACCCTCTGCAAACTGAGACTGCAGCATCTTCTTTATTTTGGGTACCGTAGCTGCTTTGGAAGATAAAATCATCCCATTCCGAGTGCCATGGTGGTTGGTGGGAGGGAATACTAAAGCAGTTTTAACTCGTTCAAACATAGCTATACCCAATCCATCACGTACCGTATCAGAAGTGGGTCTCTCGCATGGCAGCTTGAAATCTATCAGACGTGTTGGATCATGATCATGTGAAGGTAGGGGGTTCCCAAAGAAGGACTGCACCGCATGACCTGGTCGGTTAACTACCAAGGAGCCGTTGGGGAAGGGAGGGCGGGCAAATAAAGAACGACTAGAGCAGGGGTGTGTGTGTGTGTGTGCATGTGTGTGTGTGGCGCACGCGCGTGTTTGTGCTTGTGTGGTGTCTGTGTGTGTGTCATCAAATTAGTGTTTATGTTTTGGCTTCTCTTTGCATTAGGCGTTAGGTTATATTTTGCAGTCGTTGATTTCGCTCAATATCGTAGACTACGTGAATATCGCCACGATGTTTCCGCCTCCACAGCAATGCTGCAGTACGGTGATTGAAAGCCCAATCAGATGGGTTCCTAGCCTCCAGCGGTGCACTGTGATCTGTCTGGCAACAACAGTTGCCGCTGATTGTGGCAGAATCAGATAGTATCACTGCTGCTGGTCGATACAAACAGTTTTGCCTTTTGTCCTTGCTCCACGTCAGCATTTCTGACAAGAAGGTACACAAGCGGGAGTGTGGCGGCGGGCCAGGATGAGGTTATCGCACAGACAGCAATCACTTGCTTGCAGGATCTCTTTGTGGTAAACTTCAGCGTCCACGTCATGATGTGTGGCGCAGCCGTGGAAAGTTACTGCCAGGTTCCACCTTTCGACCTGCCAATCCCGTGCTTAGCCGCCAGAAAAGCTGGAATCTGTGGCTTGGGTGGTCCCAAAAGTGGCCCACTTTCCCGCCGAGTCTGTTGGCACTTGGCCCACTGCACGTCAACATCAGGGATATCTTGTCGTTCCACCTCATCCTCCAGATCCGCGCTGCGCCTTTTCTTTCCTGCCAGGTCATTGCACTGTGGCGGTCCGATCAAAAGCGCGTCGCGTTCCGCCCGTTCGATGTCACGGCGGGGGTTTGATCAGGGATTGTCGCCAAATGGATACACATAGGGACTGCAGTGCCCCGCTGGCTGATATTCCAAGGTTCCCCGATCCATCCATGATCCTCTCTGCTCCATCACAAACTATTCTGTCCCGCTTTGTTCCTTTCTCGTCTCGAAGTTCCCGTTCCGACCGAGTCTGCCTCAGCGGCAAGCAGCAAGCCGAAAACAGCAAAAAGCAAACACCGAACCGCAACGCAAACAGCACAGCACAGCGCAACACCACAGCACAGCAACCTCATCAATCTGGCCAGCTCATCTTTCCTCGAGGTTCCGCGATGCCTCCGAGCCAAGGGTAATCTGCAAACATCGAGATAATCCTCCTCGCAGCTCAAGCCTGACCTGAGAGCCCAGAAGAACGTGTAGCGGTGGTTTTGCTCCTCAAGCAGACACCGCAACAGCACCCAACCCAAACCAACGCAACCTGGCACTTGCCTTGTTGTTCAACCCGACAGCAACTGAGCTTCGCATCTCATTTCCGTCTCTGCAACAGCATTCAAGAGGACCAATACTTCGACAGCGAAGCCCGACGGTCACAGAACGTGAGCGTGTGGAATCCTGGTCTCGCAAACCTTGTGACAACGTACAATCCATGTAGTACGCGTGCGTGTAGTACAAGCAAACGAAGACTCCTGCATCCACTGCACCCAGCGGCATTCACTGAACACAGCTTCAAGTTGCTGAGGTCTGCGGCATAGCTTCGTCTTCCGAGTCGCTTCGCACCCCTCCCCCCCGGTCTCCATCCTCCGCGTCGCCCCCCACAATCAGTATCCCGCTGAACGCGGGACGATAAACTCAGCGACTGCGATGGAATCCATAGATGACGTAAACCTTTCCGCCGTGCGATCTCGACCGCCATCGGTGCGAGTGAGGCTGAACCAGCCGTCTTACACGGCCGGCGAAGCCGTCATTCTCACGGTGCACATCGAGAACCGATCCGCGCATCACGCGGGTGGTCGCCAGAGAGATTACAGTCCGCAGAGCCAGCTGCAGTATCAGCGCGGAAGTGACTATGGCGCTGACGGAACGGTTCAGCTGGAGAGCCTGAGCGTTGAAGTGAAAGGTGTCATCCGATCCGCATCGGCGCCACGCGCGGATACAACGTGGTCCTGTGCTGGTAAGGACGAATCGCTTCGTCACTCTGTGGAGCTGATCTCCCCGCTCTTTCTCGACATTAGCTTCTAGTTCTCGAGCTCGTCACAGCCTCCCCAAAAAGCAGACTCGTTTCTCCATCGGAACGTTACCGGAAATGCAATCGCCGGAATCTGCGCCGTTCTGTTCGTGCCACAACAGCTCGACGGAGTTACGACTACCACGAGTGTTTCTGCTCGTGATCGGCTTTCCGGCCGTCCTCACTCCATTCCCTGCTACCATTCCCGGCTTTTCGTGCCTCCGTTGTGTTCTACTAACCCTTCCTTACAGGCGACCAGCCGTGCCTCGTGGCTCGTCCTCTCCGTCTCGCCATCCACGCGCCGCTCGATCCGGGCTGCTCCAAGTGCTGTAAGCCGCTCGCTCTGCGCTTCCCACCCCCGCCCTCTCTCTTGTTCCCCTCCCTCTTCCCCCCTCCCAACGCCGCACCCCACTCCCACCCTGATCATTTCGTCCCTGATACAAGTACGCGTGGCCTTTCAGTCTCTCGTTAGATACTCCTCTCACCCTCTTACCCTCTCACCCTCTCACCCTCACCCTCCTCAATCTCATTGCTGCTACAGTCACTCTTTCTCCCAGTTCTTTTACATCTTTGCCATTCCTCGTACTCACCCTCCCCCTTCCCATCTCCATCTGCTTCCGGAATCCCCTCGTCCTCTCCCCCGCCCGCCCAGACACCATCGAGATTCCCCTGCCAATCAACGCGCTCCCGTCGGGTCGCATGCCCGGGAGCGACTCGCTCGCGCTCCCCCTCTCCCTCCCCCTCGACGACGCGCGCGACCCCCCCGCGCCTGAACCCGCTTCCCCCGCCGCCGTGCTCTACCTCGTGTCCGTTTCCGCCGACTGGCGCGGAATCTCCGTGCCCTTCTCCCCCTCCGTCACCTCCGCCGCCGCCGCCGCCGCCGCCGCCCGCCCCGTGGTATGCGCACGGGAGTAGTGATAGGGAGAGGCTGGGGACAGGAACGGGTGTGTGTTGCGGGGATGGTGGTAGTAAGGAGAATGGAGAATGTGCAGTGGGAGGGCGTGGTGTGCGTTGCTCGTGACCGTACCTTGTCTCGCCCCGATTTCTCCCGACACTTGCTTGACCCCAGTCCTCTTCCTCGCCCTCGTTTGCTCTCCTTGAGTCCCTATCTCTCATTCTCCACTTCCCTTCACTTGTCGGCGTGTTTCTTTCTGCTCGTCCCATCCGTGTTTCCCATCCGTCTTTCTGCACAGGAGCTCCTTGCGTGGTTCAAGGTAAAAGCCGACCCTGGTACCAGCCACGGCCCAGCACCGCCAAACGCGGCGTTCAACCCCGGTGAGTCGCTGCTCCGCCGCCGCCGCCGCCGCCGCCGCCGCTGCTGCTGCTGCCGCTACCATACTCGTTCTCTCTGATACAAGCCACGTTCCTCCTCTTTCACTCCCCGTGATCAAGCCACTCTCCCTTCCGACCCCTGAACTGGCCTCCGACTTATTCCCATTCTCTCGTCCTCTCTCCTTCTCCCCTTCCCCTTGCCATCCCCCTTCCCGCCAGCCTGTCCGCCTTGCGTTCGCCTGTCCGCGCACGAGAGTACATCCGGCGGTCCCCCCGCCGCGCTTGCGCCCGCGCTCTCCGCCGCCACCGCGCTGGCCTCCCCGAGCTGCCGGGTGAGTCGCGGAAGGAATAGTGGCTTCGCAACGGGCGCGGGGGGAGCTGGAGTTGAACGGGTGTGGGGAAGGGGAGGGAGACGGGTGGGGCTGTGTGAAAGGTGACTCGTGAGAAATGTAATCTGCTTGTTGGAATTTGCTTCTTGGTCTCTCCCTTTTCTTTTCGTTCCCCCTTGCCCTTCGTCTCCCCTCGTGTTTCCTCTCCTCATCTTCGTTTTCCTCCGCAAATGCTATGTGCCCCTCCCCGTCCGCCCCTCCCTTTGCGCTCCGCCCCTTTACCCCCGTCGCGCAGTCCCCGTTCCGCCCTCCGCATCTCACCACCCCCATCGCCTCCGCCTTCCCCCGGGGCTCCTCCCTTCCGCCCACGCCCACGCCCGCAACCCCCTCCCCCGCCTCCAACACCCCGCAATCCCGCCGCCTGCTTCCCCACCTGTCCGTTCCGCGCGAGAGCACGCATGCGCCCTCCCTCGCGCCGCCCTGCCCTGATGACGTGGAGGCTGTGAGCGTCGCGGCTGTGCTGCCGTGTGACGTCAGCAGCAGATTTGGCGCTTGCGGATGGGCGGCGCAGGGGCAAAGCAGTAACGGGTATGGCGGGAGCAGCAACGCGGAAGAGAGCTGCTTTGGGGATAAGCACGTGCGAGAAGCAGAAGCAGACGAAGCAGCCGCTGCAGCATCAGCATCTGCATCGGCAGTTGGAGCAGGAGTGACGGCGCAAATGCTGGCTACGTACGGCTTTCCCAAGGGATATACTGCGGCGGCGGCGGCGGCGGCGGCGGCGCACGCAGTGCATGGGCTGGCGCACGTTCCGGAAGGCAGCATTGTCGCTCACAGCAGTGGCAGCGGCAGCAGCAACAGCAGCGTGTGGGGCGGCAGCAGCTGCGGCAGCCGCGGGAGCATCGGCAGCTGCAGCAGCAGCATCAGGAGGCGGAGCGACGAGGGGTCCACCATTTCCGCCGCCGCCGCAATCGCTGCTGCGAGCGCGGGGGGCTTGGGCGGGAGGGGATGGTGCGGTCGTCAACAACAGGGCAGGTGGCGGAATGGGGCGGGGGGAACGCGGGAGGCGAGCTTGTGGGGATCGCGGAAGCGGTTGCAGGACTGGCAGCAGCGGGATCAGCGGGATTCGCGGGATCCGCGGGGTTTATGGCAGGGGGAGGAGCGCGCGTTATGAGGAGGAGCTGTAGTGACGATGATGGCATGCGCGGGCATGCGCGCAGTAGCAAGGGGGGACCCCTGTGGGGAAGCGCGGGCAGCGCGGAGGAGCGGGGGGCGGGGGAGGCGCTGGAGGCGGAAGGGGAAAACGCCTACAGCTGTAGCAGCAGCAGTGGTAGCAGTGCGGGATGGGATCCGGAGAGTGGTGTGGAGGAGAGCAGTGGGAATGGTCTCAGAACGATGTCTCTGCCCGCGGCAAGAAGGCTCCCTTCCGTTCCTGTGGAAGGTAAGAGTGTGTGGGAGAGGAGAGCGGGAGAACAGGGGTACATGGGTCGAGGGAAAGAGAGAGAGAGAGAGAGGAAAGGTGCATGAGCTTTCATTTTCTCCCTGTCGTCCCTCTCATCCCTCTCATCCCTCATGTCACCCGTGTTTCCTCTCGTACTTTCTCATCCCTCTCGTCCCTATCGTCCTTTCTCAATCCTCTCGCACCTCTCATTCCTCGTGTGTCCTCTTGTGAATGCAGGCCTATTGGCTCCAGAGCACGAGCAGGAGTTCCCAAGGGAGCTACTGCAGCAGCAGGCCCCCCACACCGGGACTCTACCACCCCATGCGCCTCACTCCCCCCGCGCTCCCCACACCCACCACGCCGACGGCGCCGATTATGGCAACCATGCCAGTTTTAGCAACCTCGCCCACCACGCGCTCTACCCTGCGTGTCGCGGCCCCGACTGCCAGCACACTTCGTGCGACGCTATGCCTATCGGCTCACCAGCAGATTGCCTTAACTGGAAAGGTCAGCAGCATCTTTAACCCAAAACCATAAACCTTGAACTCACTGCATCATCCTGCAAAGACAAGACACGAGCTCAGGCCTTTTTTGAAATCGACGCGCTCTGTTCCCCCTCGCCTTTCTCCGTGCTGCTCTACCCATTTCAACCGCTCTCCCTCCTGTTGCATTCCCCTGACACCTCATCACATCTCCTCTTTGCCCACTTCCCCACCCATCCATCCTTCCCTCCCGATCCCTCACACAGAAAATAAAGGGCATTCCATCACAAAATGGGCAGTGCGCGCATACACTTTGAGAGAAGTCGAAATTCTCTCTCTCTCTCTCTCTCTCTCTCTCTCTCTCTCTCTCTCTCTCTCTCTCTCTCTCTCTCTCTCTCTCTCTCTCTCTCTCTCTCTCTCTGGCCCACCCCCTTTCCCTCCCCTACCGCCACGCAGAGGTGGAAGCGTTCTGTCGCAACATGGACAGCGCGCGCGTGCGCATAGAATCCATTGACATCCAGCACGAGCCACGCAAAAAGACTGCCGCTCCGCTTGCTGTGCAAGGCTCAGCCAAGGCAGGCTTCCAAAGCAAGGCCATGCACGGAGGGGATGGGGAGGGGAAGGGGCAGGGGGAGCAGGACCAGGGGCAGGAGGAGCAGGAGAATGGGAAGCGGAGGGAGAGGGAGGAGGTGGGGGGGATGGAGGCGTGCAGCCGAGTGCTGTTTGCAGTGAAGTTCCAAGGCATGTCGCTGTGGCATTACCCCGCTGCTGACAGTGTGAAGCCTCTGTTCCGCATGGCTTCGTGATTCTTGACACTCATTTATAGGAGAAGGTGATGGAAATGGTGGATAGGGGGAGGGGTTACGACCATAGGGGGGGGGAGGGGGGGGGGGTAGTGGGGGGGAGGAGGGGGGTGAGGGGGATGGGGATGGGGATGTGTTAGACAAGGTGGGATTTTGTGGGCGTGGTTGGAGAATGTGGGCGGGGGTAGAGTTGCACAACAGATGTTTACACGGATAGCAGCTTTTAGACTTTTATTCTTTATTGATTATCTTCATTTTTTTTAGTGGGCTAGAGTACACGGCATATGGATGCAGCACCTCCTTTTATTGGTAGCTGTTTTACCGGTATTCATGTGGCCTGCTAGTCACATGGAAGGAGCACCACAATCATGCTTTAGGGAGAAAAGAACTGCTTGCTGCTAAGATTTGTATGGTAACAGAAAGGAATTGATGATCAGTATCAGGTGAACAAGCAACTAGAGCAGCAGATGACCCAAATTGGAATGAAAATATTGGTATGATGCACGGCACGGGCCAGTGCGCCTAGCATGACTTCTAAAGCAGCTGATGTTACCATGTACGCCATGTGCACAATGCAATTGTAGGGCTACAAGCAAAAGTGCAGACACCATGCTGTGCAGTTACCCAGCTGTATAAGTGGCCTGATCTTCATATGGTATTTGTGGGTTTTTTGGTTGAGTTGAGAAGCATTGCGGTGACACTTTGTGACAGCAGAGAATTGAGCATTAGCACATGCACAAGCAAATAATGTATGTCACCTAAGTGGTGTGACAAAAATAGGTGTACTGCACTGTACGTATACTGCTGATCAGAAGCCATCCTGATCCACGTCAAGGGCGAACGCGCCTATCTTGACTTCAAAAGCAGCTGATGTTGCAACGTCCACCATCTCAAACTCGCCCTCCTGTAAGCAAGAAATCAAGGAAGCAAGCAAGCAAACAACGCCACACACAAGTTATCCACAGCACTATCAGCACACCAAGTGAGCAACGTCCATTCATTTCAGCATGAGACAGGTATGGTGCATGTGCACAGGTGTGTGAAAACACGTGTAGAAAAACGGTAAAGCCAATTATGGAACCCGGGCATGCGGAGGCAGCAGGGAGAGGCGGCAGCGGCGGGAAGCGGTGGGGGCTGTGGGGGTGGTGGTGGTGGTGGCGGCGGCGGCGGCAGCGGCTGTGGTGGTGTTGGTGTGGGGGGTTGGTGGGTGGTGGTGGGGAAGGGTGGTTACCATGGCTCCCTTGCGCGTGTCTAGAGGGCAGACAGACGTGTACTCGAATGATGCCCCTGGTGGCAGCACTGGCTGCTGCCCCACCACTCCAGACCCCCTGTTGTGGCGCCACAACAGGGGAGCAGGGGGCAGGGGAGGGGAGGGCAGGGGAGGGGAGAAGATAGGTAGAAAGGAGCGCAGAGTGAAGCAGAGGGAGGGAATGGTATATTGCAGCAGAGGTAGATTGCAGCAGAGTTTGAGAAAACGGGTAGGTAGGGAAGAGGAGGGAGGTGCGGGCAGGGTGTGAATGGTATATGGGATGGGAGACTAAAGGGTGACAGCAGAGAGGGCTTTTTATGCAGTGGGTGAATGGTATGGTATGGGTGTGGAATATGATTTAACAAAAGATGTGTTCTCACAACTCTGAAGAGAATCAATTGAAAGGATCTTACATGACCTGCTCCCAGCTCTCCCAGCACGTTGAATCCGACTCACCATCCTCCACTCTCCCTCATGACGTGCCCGCACCCACCTGACGTGCTCTCCACGCGCCCACCTTGCTGTTGGTAACCAGCTAGTGCCGGCTGACAAAGGGCAGCAAGGTTTCCTTCCTCCGCCCACCTCCGCCCCCCTCCGCCCCCCTCCGCCCCCTTCCCCATCCCCCCCTCGCCCTCTTGATGCACCCACACCCCCCTGACGTGCTCCACGCGTCCCCTGCCGTTGGGGATGAGACATTGGCGGCTGATGAGATGCCACCTGATGTGCCGTCCTGCTTGTTTGTAAGACGTCCTGCCACCGCTCCGAACACATAACCGTTTGCCTTGCCACTCCCGCTAATTCCCCCTAGCTCCCACCTGACGTGCTCCACGCGCCCACCTTGCCGTTGGTGATGGGCCAGTGGCGGCTGATGAGAGCCGTAGGTGAACCGCCCTCCGTTGGTGAATACAGGAGAGGTGCAGATGCAGCTCTCATACAGGACATGCTCAGATGCTACGAAGATGAACCTGACACGTTGTATTCACCTGACATGCTCCACGCGCCCCTTGCCGTTGGTGATGAGCCAGTGGCGGCTGACGAGAGCTGTTGGTGCATCCCATTCCAGTGGCGGCTGACATAGAGAAGTGCACCCACTCCTTCCCCACACACACACTCATGCCAACCTGACGTGCTCCACGCGCCCCTTGCCGTTGGTGATGAGCCAGTGGCGGCTGACGAGGCGCACGACGCGGGATCCCTCGTTGGTGATGCGCACGCGGTACGCAAAGAAGAAGTGCGAGCGGTCGGGGTCGCTGCGATGCCGCACGTATACACTGCGCACGACCACACGCACTCCCTGGCAAGGGAGAGGGAGGGATCAGGGAGGGAGGAGGAAGGGCGGAGGGCGGGGGAGCGTGGGGAGGGATAAGAGGATGAGGATAGGGGGAGGGTGACGCGTGTGCGATGCTGCACGTACACACCGTGCATCACGCGTGCATCACCACGTCACACGCACTCCATTGGGAGGGAAACGGGAGGGTGGGAGTGTGGGAGAGGGATAATGGGATTGGAGGGACATATACACTGTCCACCAAAGTTCGCACTTGTGGGAAAATCTTTGAATGCGAGATGTTTTTATTATAGAACATCTGAGGCTTTTATATGCTTGAGGAGCCTAGAAAAAGACTCGCACTTTTTGGGAGATTGGGGAGTGATGGGAAGGGGTCTACTTTTAAGGCGCCTCAGAAGAAGTTCCACGCAAATTTTGTGGAGAAGCATGGGAAAACGGACCCCAGAGGGAGTGTCAATCCCGGTGCAGACAGAAGTCGAAGTGGGGACTGATAGAAAGTGAAGGCGGAGAGGCATGGGGAAGTGGAAGCTTTCCCGCCTCAGTGGGAAAGCGGAGAAGCATGGGCAAGCGCACCTCGGTGAGAGTGCACTTTTGAGGCGCCTCAAAAGTCTTCCCCACCTCAGTTCAGTGGGAAGACGGTGAAGCATGGGAAAACGCACCTCGGTGAGAGTGTCGCTGGTGCAGGAGGAAGCGGGGAGGGCGGGCGGGGGAGGCGGGGGAGGCGGGGGCGGGGCGATCCGCGCAAGCTCCTCCTTGAGCGCCGCCGCCTCCTGGTGGCGCGCGGGGAGCCACGCACACGGGAGGCGATGGGCGCGCGGACAGGCGCGCACGGGAAGAGGGAACATTAGGGGGAAAACCGACGAGCTGAATAAGAGGGACTTTTTGGAGGTTACGCAGGTGTAAGAGGGGAAACGAGAGAACAGATTGAAGGGCGGAGAGGAAAGGACGGGTGAATGAAAGCTGAGTGAAGAGAATGGAAGTGCGGCATTGGGGCACTAGATGGTTGAATATTGATGGCACACCTTGGCTCTTCCCGTCTGCTCTAATTCCGTTTCCTAGCGATCCATCTACCCTCCACCCGCCGCTACCGTTTCGTACAGCTACTCCTTACTCTAGGTGTGTCTGTGTGTGTGTGTGTGCGCGCGCGTGTTTCTCACGCGATTCATCCGCATTTTGACCGGTTATATCGAATCCCGTGTTAGATCAAATCTCATATTATATCGGGTCTCACCTTGTACCGCTCTCCGGCGATCGCGGCTTCCAGCTGCTGTTGCAGTCGCCGCACCGGATCCCGCGCTTTCACCTCCCGAATCGCGTCCCTCAAACGAGCTGCTTCGCGGTAATTCTGCCGGTAGTATGAGACGAAGCGCCGGAAAACCGGGAGATGGGGAGTCGGGGAGAGACCAGGATAAACGAGGGGGAGAACGAGGCGGACCGCGGAAAGATAACGCGAGGCTTGAGAACGATCGGGACGGAACGGAAGAACAAACAACAAGATGCTCGTGAGTGTGATTCGCGTGATGCAAGTGATCTCACCTCCTCCGCAGTCGCGTCTTTAAGCTGTTGCTCCAAGACCGCGAGAATCTCCTCTAACTGCTGCTGTTCCTCTCGTTGTTGCGCCTCACTCGCCGCGGATCCCGCTTCTCGACCGCTGATCTCACTCCTGCTCGACACGCCACCACTACCGACGTTGCTGCTGCTGCTGCTGTTGATTCCAAACTCTCCTGCTCCCGTGCTCCCGCTGCTACTATCGCCGCTGCTGCTGCTAACTCCCGCATTTTCCATTTCCCCTCCACCGGCCCCCCCTTCTGCTGCAGCCGCTGCTGTAACAGTAACGCGGGAGAGCTGGTTACCACCACGTCGCCATCGCGGAAGGCGATTTCTCGAGTGAGAGGCGGCAGGGGGAGTGATTGCATTGGAGCCTCTTGGAAGAAGGCGCAAGCCGTTGAAATCTGACTGAGCGATGCTAAGAGTCGCAGCGCAAGGCGCAGCGGAAGAGACACCCAATGCCTGCATACGTGGGTTACAGGAGACACCAGCACCTAAGAATGGAGGAGTGTGAAGAGAGGTAGTCGCGGAATATGAGGGGAAGAATGATGGTGACGTCACATGTAGAGCTACCGGTGACAGGGACGACGCGACGGGACCTCTGAGGATTGCTGGCCGACACGACACCTCCATTGGTAGGTTCCTGGTACTCTGGGTGGTTGTGTCGTGCTTGGTGAATGGACTCTGGGTGGTTGTGTATTAGGGAAGGATGGAAGAACAGGAGAGTCCAAGGAGAGGATGTCCAAGATTGCAAGGTCGGGTCTTGCGGGCCGGTTGTCAACTGATGGTGGTGGAGATTAGTAATAACTAGGCTATTTTAGGACTGCGTGCAATACCAGAGGAATAAGATTTGAGCGCGGAATATGCTCCATGCACCCTCCATATGCTACAACTTGGCATGAACAAACGTTTGGGACAAATTCCATGTTCGATAGTTAAACGCAGGACAATATTATCCCATAATATAGTCAGAATGCATGCTGTTTAACTAAATTCCGAACGGCAAGCCTGTTGGAACGCCATGGAGTTATGCTTTCAGGACTGGGTGCGATGGAACAATCGCTGATCCGAATTCGGCTATCCCAGGATACACGTCTACACCTTTTACAAAGGATAATTCAGTATTTTCCTACTGGATCTTTGGGTGTGAACTAGGGTTATTGTCACGTCACGACTGTGACACTTCTGTTGGCAGTTCACAAGGGCAGCCCTGATGGGGTTCCCGTGGAGACCTTACGTTCGTCCACGTGGTACTTAATTTCATCTCCACCATCCGATCAAGGAAGCACCAAGCAACTAGGAGATTGCCTCTACGGTTCATGGACCTTGACGACGGAAGCAGGAAGAGGTGGGTGTTGAGAGTTTTGCGAAAGCAGCATGGCCACGGCTGAGAGGTACATGGATTCTCGTTATAGAAATTATGTTATTTCTGTTATTCTTCTAATATCGTTCTGCAAGCATAAAGCAATCAAGAGCATAACCATAGAGACTCGATAGGAGCAGCACCGGAAATTAGTAGAAGTTCCCTCAACTCACAATTGCTATCAGAACCAGAAACCCTTCAGCAACTGTTTGCGCTTTGTCGTCACCATGAATCACAAGTAGTTTCGAGGAAGGCCACATGACGGTGCTACAGTGAAGTCAGCTTCGACTGCTTGAAGTGTACAGTACCACACCGTTCATCACACCCCCACAAGCAAACCAATGCTTGACTCAGCTGTACTGTACACGCTGGGTTTCACTTCACAAACTCTTGGGAGCGTTTCCGCTATTACGACACGAGGCGGCCTGGTGGCCATAGTTGAGTGGGGAAAACGAGGGTAAGTAGCTTTGGCAGGGGTACTACTAGCGACCCTGCACTTTGAAGGGGACTACAGTGCCAGTAGCGGGCACTTTCCACCCATCCGTGCCTCAGACAGGAAAGTTATGGAAACAAGACAGTAATCTTCACCACATTCACCCACGTGTCACCATAATCCTAATCGAATTCACACTCTGGGTGGTTGGCTGCCACACTGTTCCGCAATCTGATATGCTATTGTTTCGCGCCCTAAATTTCGGAACACAGGCCCCATCAGCAGGCAGTGCAATGAATCAGCGGGCAAGTAAAAAAAATAAACCCCACATAGAAGGCATGCAATTCGGGAGCCTCAACCCTTAAATTTTAGGGTTGAGGCTCCCGAATGGCATGCAGTCTGACTGGGGTTTATATTTTTCAATTCGGGAGGCATCAACTCTAAAATTTTAGGGTTGAGGCTCCCGAATGTCATGCAGTCCGACTGGGGTTTATATTTTTTGTCCGCGGTCAGATTGGCCTCGATTTGGCAGAAGGGACAAAATTCAGTTGCGCACACCTGGTCAGGTTGTTCTGTACAGTAGTTGGCTTGGAAATTGGTGACACGTGGATGAATGTGGTGAAGATTACTGTCTTGTTTCCATAACTTTCCTGTCTGAGGCACGGATGGGTGGAAAGTGCCCGCTACTGGCACTGTAGTCCCCTTCGAAGCGCAGGGTCGCTAGTAGTACCCCTGCCAAAGCTACTTTCCCGGAAAACGAACTGGCATTACACGTGTTAGCAGCAACCGAGCGTGATGCCGCGTGGAGCTGGGCTTTCAGTGCTCCCGCAAATCATCTTCCTCCTACGAAGTCGTCCTGGCTACCACCAATCAGCAATTGCGAGAAAGGTAAGCCCAAGGGGAAAATGAACGAATCGCAGAGACTCTCGTAGCGATCCACGTTGCCATCCCGTGTCTCCATCCCTGCATTCTCCCTTGGCTCAAAACCCGTTTCAGCTTCCGTTAGCGTCCACCCATCCGATATTCGACGTCCAAGGGCTTAGGAGTCAGCACAGCCACCACAAAGAACTTTCGGAAAACTCGGTAATTGCCAGGTTCGTTTCTGTGTTTTGCATGATTGTGACCAGGCCGATGTCTGGTTCCCTCGCGCAACCCCTGACTAGCGACCGCATTTACGGAAACCTTCATTACTGTATTTCAGCTAGTTTAATCCGCCCTGACAAATGGAGGTTGTCTTTGCTGGAACCCAAAATTTTAGACATTTCATCCCCTAATTCCGACCGAACCACAGCCACCATGATTCAGTCGCTGGATTGTTCATCCATTTGTCGAGGGCTTGTGTGTCTGGTTGAGGGAGGGCATTCCATCCCATCCATCCAAGCCCATCGTCCACGGATCATCGCGTCCATCTTCTCTGCATGGCCGTTGCGTCACATCAACATCACCCACACATCGCACGCATCCAACAACCCTCACCGCGTCGCCTTCACCTTCCCCCACACCACACCCTGCCGTGGGGCGGAAACCAAGCCACCGATTGTCTCCACCCCCCCTAGTTCCTCAACCTGCCTTTCCCAACTTCCCTCCGCCGCGTTCACCCCACCAGCGTTTCCGAACCGAGACACCGAACCGGAACAACACTTCCCATCAACCTCCGCCGAACCTACCACATCCTTCTGCAACCTTCTTTCCTTCGTGCTGTTTACACTGTGCGCTCGGCAGCACTTGTTGCTTCGGTCGGTTGCGCGTTTCAGTTGGGTGAGGGGTCCTCCGTCGTTGCTGGGTTTGCGTGTGGTTGGGTGGAAAACCCCCATCACCTCAGCTCTCCTCTTTCACCTTTCGGCCTCTGCTTTATATTCCCTCAGTCAGTCGCTCTTTCTAGCAAAATCATCACTCAGTTGGCATTACTCCTCCAGATCTCGCACATCTCCTCTATTCGCTTTTCGACTAGTTTCTTAGATCTGCTCTAGCTCTCTACCTTCTGTGATTAAGCCTAGCTTTCGAGTTATTTGCCAATCATTATCCCATGGCCCAGGACGGGTGGAACAGGGAGCAGGGCTCTGCGGGCTGCCAGCAGTCAGACCGCGGCATTTTATGTGCGAACAACTGCGGTTTCTTCGGCAGTGCCACCACTCTGAACATGTGCTCTAAGTGTTATACAGCACATATAGCGAAAACCATGCAAACAGCAGCAACAGCCTCAGTTTCGCCCGCCTCCGCTCCTCAAGTCTCAGCAACAACCACGGCAATCCCTGAACCATCTCTCAGATCTTCTGTTCCCCAGGCAACCTCTGCTCCTCAAGCAACTTCTTCTGCCATGGAAACATCGTCTGCTACGGAAGTTCCTCTGGTTCGCACCTCGGAGAGCCGCGGAGAGTCGAGCTCGTCACCGTCTCTGGGCACACCGACTTCCACTACCTTCACATCGCTTGCTGTTCCTGGAGCAGCGCGATCTGGGTGTTCCGGAGCGGCGTCATCTGCTGCCGCTGCCGCTGCCGGCGGATCCGTCGCCTCTTCGGCTGTGTCCTCGCACTGCTCGCCTCCTCGTCCCGTTAACCGATGCGGGAAGTGCAACCGTCGCGTGGGTCTCGCCGGGTTCAAGTGTCGCTGCGACGGCGTTTTCTGTTCGGCGCATCGCTACTCGGATCGACATGAGTGCACCTTCGACTACAAGACCGCTGGCCGTGCTTTGATTGCCAAGGCAAATCCCGTCGTGAAGGCTGACAAGGTCGATCGGATCTGAACGACTTTTGGATATTCCAAAGAAGCGATGCCTCCTTGTGGGAGCCCTCAGCTGGTATTGGCGTATCCTTCTCCGACGAGTATTTGTCCGTGACAATATCAGGAGTCTTGAGTGCTTCAAGGTTCTGGCAACTCCATTTAGGTTTAGCAGCTCTGTGATTGTGTGAATTCCGAACATTTTCTCTTTGCCTTAGATACGTTGTGACTTCTCCCAGTGCCATGGATAAATTGATAGTATTTGGAGGCAAAATAAGGATGGTCAATGGTGGAATACAAGCCAAAATCAGGATGACAATGGTTTGTGGTCAATGGAGACTGACTGTTTTCCAACTTGTACAAAACTTCTCTTGTGTGGTGTATCAAGCTAACGGAATAAATTTCAGTGCGAAGGCCCTGCCAAACGATACTAATAAATCACCGACAATTATTGGGTATCACCTGTCCAACACATGGCATCATCTGGAGTAACTGACAGCTCACGTCCAGACTAGTGACTCTTGCTTGCCGTGTAGTCCCCCCAGGCCATGGCTGTCATATAGCAAGTCGAATTGGTCATTTCCTTTCGCGTTTCCTGCCGAGGTTCCCTCGTACGTCGTCAAATGCTTTTCTCACTTCACTTCCAAGCCGGATTCAAGCCTGTGGGGAATCGAGCTAGCAACCTTGCCGGCATTTCCTTTGAAGAGTGTCTGCTCCGAATCGAGCCATGTCTGACATTCTTGATGACATGGTGATTGTTGGCAAGGTAACGGATGAAGAGACTACTTCTGGATCTATTTCTCCGCCATTACCGCAACGGCAGCAGGCGCAGGCGCCGCGCGCCGGGGAACCGGCGGAGGTCTTGGAAGGAACTCTAGACGAGGAATTCGAAACCGTGTCGATTAACGACGAGAGTGGTCACCGTCGCGACGACGACGGCGATGGCGACGACGAGCGCGACGAGCCGGCGACGAATGCGACGACCGACGACAGGTCGCCAGCTGCGGCAGCAGCGGCGGCGGAGGCCATCGCAGCGGCTACCGCGTCGTCGGCTGCTGCTGCTGCGGCCGCAGCGGTGGCTGAAGGGGAGAGGACGAGTCTCATTGCGCCAGAGTATCCAATGGTAAGCTGATGGTCGTTTTTAAGAATTCCAAGAAGCGCCAGTGTATCCCCTGGTAATCTGACGTAATTCTGACGTCAATCTGACGTAAATTTGGCGTATATCATTGTCGTGAGGCGGAACCTGAGCTTGGAAACCCTTACCCATGATTATGGCATGTGAACATCATGCTGACTGAAAATGTTCCCCATCAGCAGCATTGACCTCCAGTGGTCCCTTGCCTGACTTATGCTCTGCTGTTCTCTTCCGTCCGTTCCTCCTGTCAATCATCGACAACGACTCCTCGTCATTATCCGTTTTCTCAACACATTTCCGCCCGCGTCCTCTCCGTCCTCCCCCTCGCGCACGTCACTCCTTATCCTTCTTGTCATCCCGTCCCTCCTCTCTCCTCCTGTATCTCCTTCTCTACCCCATGCTACACCCTTCCTCGTCCCCTTGCTTCTCCCCTCCCTCCGTACTGCTGTCCTGTTCATCCACGGTACTGCATCACCAGCAGTGACAACGTATCCGTTTCCGCCCCCTTCTCTCCGCCCTCCCCATTGTCAAGCAGTCCAAGACCGGCATTAACGAAACAAACAACCCAGAGCCGCTTCTCCTTCTTAACCTGGTTGTCATTCAAGCATCATTTGACCCTTTCTTCTCCCTTCCTAAAAAATCATAACTACCATTGTCATCACGACCACATCACGAGCAGTTGAATGCCATCCGAGTTTTTTCCCTTTCTTTCTCCGTACCATTTTGCCGTCTCCTCACCCCCCCTCTCCCCCCCCCCTCCTCCACCACCACCGACCACAACTGGCATTAGCACCACCAGCAGGCACAGATTCATCTGTTACCTCTCCCATCTCGCCTTTCCGCGCTTCCCTCCTCTCTCGCCATCCCCGCTCTTCCCTCTCCCTTTCCAGTCTTCCCTCTCCCCTCTCGCCTTCCCCGCTCCTCCCTCTCCCCTTCCCGCTCTTCCCTCTCCCCTCGCCCCCCCACATCCCCTGGCAGACCATCAGCGTTGTCAATCCATCTGCGACCTCTCCCCTCTCGCCTCACCCCTCTTCCCCTCCCCCCCCCCCCAAACACACCTCTCCACAGACCATGAGCGGCATCGACATAACGAGGAGCCTGGAGGACGTGGCAGGGGACGGCAGAGACGGGGAGTCAGACGACCACGTGGTGCGGCTCAAGTTCAAAGACGACAACCGCACGCGCGACTGGGAAGGCGGGCTGTGCCAGTGCTGGTACCACGACACACTGCCTCTCTGTGCCATCACCGCCGTCCTCCCCTGTATCACGTTCGCGAGAATTGTGAATCGCGCCCGGCTAGGCGACGGGGTTAGGGCCGGCGTGCAGTTCCTGGTGCTGTTTCTTCTCGTGGGGTTTGTGACGTTCTTCTTTCAGATTTTCGGGGGCGGGTGGCGGGATGCGGAAGGGAAGCTGCAGATTTCTGGCTGGGCGCTGTTCCTGCAGAGCGTGGTGATGTGGGGTGCGATCATCGGGTTTTCCTTCTGGCTCGGGAAGTGGCGCGCAGACGTTCGGCGGAGGCTCGGGATCCGAGGTTCGGACGCAGAGGATTTCTGCGTGATGTTCTGCTGTACCAGCTGCTCTCTGTGTCAGCAATCCCGTACTATAGATGCTGCCATGGCTTCTGGCTTGAGTGGAAGTGGAGGAGGGGTGAGAGGCGAGGCCATTGGGGGTGGGGATGAGGAAGCAGGGGCAGCAGGGGGGGCATGGGAAGGAGGCATGCAAGGGTACGATGGGGGAGGGTCATGGGGAGGCCATGGGGTATGGGAGAAGGTTAGGAATTGGAGTGGGGGCAATGGCGGGTGGAGAGGGGGAGGATGGGGTAGCATGGTTACGGGGAGCGAGAGGGTTGGGAGTGGTGCAGGGAGCAGTGGAAGAGGAGCAGGGGAGGTGGAGATGGGGGAGGGAGAGGAGGAGATGAAGACGGGAGGGCTGGTGCTGTTCTCTATGCCTGCCAGATGGCAACCCACCACGTCAGCATGGCACCCCACCACCACTGATGTGGAGATCTGATCACGAATCATGATCCAGAGAAATTATGGTCCTATCTTTGTGTTGTGACTCTACTGCTGCTGGTGTTAGCTAGCCCCTGCTTCCTCAAGTCAGGTTAATTCCTCTGCTGTTGTTCGTTGGAGGCGGCCCAGAAGGGTAAGTGGCGCAAGAATTAGGGGGTGGAGAGTGGTGACCGACTGGAGGTGTTATGGGGTGGGGAAAAGTGGAGAAAGGTGGTGATGTGTGATCAGGTTATGGATGAAAGTAGTGCGCATAGGGGTGTAGATAATATCTGCAGGTGTTACGTCATTTGAACAGTGCTTTACATGTTGTAGAGGGATGTTATTACGGCATTAGGGTACATTCTGCTCTTGACATGTCCCAATCGTACATGTCCCAATCGGGTGTTATTATTCCATGCACTCTAGAAATGCAGGTCGGATTTAGTGTCTTAATTGATGTTTATTTCTTTGGCAGTTCCTCTGAGAGGAGTATCCACCGTATATAATGTTAGTCTGTCCCTCCAAAGGTTTACACATGTGTTAACGTATGCACAATATGAATATCACAGGTAAAGTGATTGTTGTACAGGGCTATTATCCAAGCCATTTGCACTGCACATGCAGCTACACATAAATCAGCACACACAGAGGCTAGCTGCAGTGCACACACCAAACAAAACGCACACACCACACACTATAGTGGGTCTAGTACCATGCCAGATACAAGGCACGAGTCACACACATGACTCTGCAGCCCCAGATTTCTCCGCCGAACGGACAACCTGAGATGAGTAGCTGGGGTTCCCAAATCACACAGATAGCAACCCTACGGTGACGTTGTGAGGGAAAGAGCTGCCTCATGTGTAACACATTCTCTACAGTGGCAGCACCATCCACTGGCACGTCACCATCGAGGAAACGACCACTGATCAGTAATCAATACCCTACTCCATCCCAGTCCACCGAACTCCGCCGCAACCCACGCCACCGCAGCTGCTCCGCATCTCGCCAACTCCAGAGCCTATTATAACGCCATGCCAGGTGCCACCATCCTATCATGCATGCCACCCACACGCCTATCACACACTCTAGACTACAAATTACAATCTTAACACGCGTGCTCCCGACTCTTTCCCAGCCGGAAAGCCCACAGCAACGGATGGGAAGCTTCGGCGTAAGGGCCAGGAGAACTGCGGCGAGTACGGGTTCAGCCCAGAAAGTCGACATATCCGGAGAAAAAAGCGACGGCTAGGATGACGACTGGGGGACCGAGAACCAGCGCGCCGATCGTGGCGAAGAGCGGCGAGTCGTTCCGCTCCCCCACCTTGCTGAGCAGCGTTGCGCGCGCCAGGTTGCGCTTCTGCGCGGGCGTCCACGCGGCGAGCGGGTACGAGGCGGAGAGCACGCGCCGCCGCCCACCGATGGGGAGCGGGATGGTGGTACCGTCGGGGAGCGAGGTTGGGGAGGACATCTGCAGCTGCAGCTTCTGCGCCACCGTGAGCCGCGGAGCGGAGGCGTCTGATGGGGGATCCGGGGGAGGGATGGGGGGAGAAAGGGGGGGGGGGGGGGGGGGGGGGGGGGAAAAAAGGAAGGGGAAGGAGAGGGTAAGGAGAAAGTAAGCGGCGGTAGCAGTGGGTTGACGATGGTGGAGGGATGAGGTCTAGGGAAGGCGGATGCGTATCATAAATGCGATTTTTGGAAGACGAGTGCACAGCCAATCACTTTCAGCTGTGAGTAACCAGTTGCGGCTCAATTCCGTATTGGGCACGTATTGGGAGCGTATTGGGTTGCTTCACTGCTTTTGAGAACTCCGTGCTGTAGCCGTAGGTATAATATTTGAGTCGAAATGATAATATAAAAAAAAGAGCGGTTATCGCAGCGTACCTTCGCCCTCGGAATCTGAATTCGCAGATGCTGTCGCGCCAAGCCCTTGTGTATTGTCCGTCGCTTCTCTTGTCCATTTGCCTTCCACCGATTCAGCACGAACAAGCACCGCGCCTCGACGTCCCCGCGCGGAAGCGGAGGATGGTTGCGCGGATTCCCGGAGAGAAGGCGCGGAGAACGCTGTGTCCACGAGGGAGAGCGGACGGCCGCATGCTCCAGAGCGGAGCGGTAGAAGAGGGGTCGCGCCGGAGGAAGGAGCATCAGACGCGGCGGAGGCAGCGGGAGTGGCGGCGAGTCGCGCAGTCGGCGCTAGTGTGGGTGCAACGACGGACGCCATAACCGCACGAGGTGGGTGTCGTTACCAGTTTTCGCGAGGAGCGGTGAGGAGCGAAAGCCCTGGCGAGAACTGATAACCGTTGTATTCAACTGCAGCAAGATTCAGCAGAATGATCCGCCGCCTCCTCCTTAGCTGCTGGCCGAAGCGGACCAACAACTGCGGCACGGATGTGGAAAATCGAGTCTACGACGCGAGGACGAGGAAATGAAGAATCATCACGCAGTCTTGGCTTTTGTTTGCCAAAAGAGGTGGATGAGTGACGCGTGGGGCAGCGAGGGCAACGAGCTGGCAGGCAGCTGGTTTTTTCGCGTGGGCCGAGATGAACGAACCAGCGTCTGCTTTTGTCGGTCGAGGGCAGTTGAAAAAACACATCGGGTTCCGCTGTGCTGTGACACGACGAATAGCGATTCGGCGGATGGAATTTGCGCATCCCTATCTGCGCTGCGCCAGCGATGTGGTTCAACAAGCTGGGGGGATGCAGAGGTTGGCGGACGGAAGCGTGAACCACAACAAGGCAAGAAAGCAAGGCGAGGGAGCATGCGCGCGGAGCTGGCCAGGCAAGAAGCGGAAAGCGCAAACGTGCAAGGTCGGAGTCGGTCGGGACTCTCTGGCTGGGGGATCTTTGGAAGTTGTTGTGACAGGGGAGGTCTCCGCGGAGCAGGGTCGCGGGGAATTCATTGGTCGCGGTGCCGTTTGGTTTGGGGGGGAGTGCGCTGTGCTGACCTGGCACGTAGGGCAGCTGTGAATCTCAATGATGGCTTGATTCACTCACGGGCAGCGTTGAAGTGTGTCGGTTCACAGTATCCATTGGACAGCACGAGAGCTTGGGAGTCGAAGGTCAACAAGGTTTCACAAGGTTTGATGACGTGGCAATGAATCTCGGGGCTGATTCTGGAAAGAATTCGCTGGAACTATGTGTACTTCACATGTGTTTGGTGCACTATGTGTAAAACACGTTAGCTTAGACCTTGTCACAAGATGGTTCTCATACATAATTATCACACAAACCAATATCAGCAGAAATCGAGCTAAATACCTGTCATATACAATGAAAAACGATGCAGATAAATCTCGCGCACAACACCATACACAATAACAATGGATATATTCAAGCACTACAGTTCAGCTCCTGACCTTATCACCTCACCAACTCCACCAGTCCCTCTTCCCTGAACCCGAAGGTCTTCCCTCTCTGAAAGCAGGTCTCCACCTTGCAGGGCCAGTCCCTATCTCATTTCCTAATCCCGACTGCCCCTCACCCATCATTCTTCCACTATCCTTCCTAGCGGAACCAGACGTTCCATTCCCAGAAGCTTCCACACTGCTCCCAGCAGTTCTGCCACCACCAGCGCCTGTCCCCTTGCTTGCCCCTACCATACCTGCTGATGCCACATTGCCTCGCCCCATCAGCACTTTGAATTCAGGGCTTCTGGCCCATCTGTCCACCTCTCTAGCGCGCAGGACAGGCAACGGGTGCGCCAGCTGTCGCGTCTGTGCGTTCCTCAGGTACCAAGCCAGAGGCCCGCTATTAGCAGCCTCGTCATAAGACCTCGCTTGCGCCAAAAACGCGTCAACACTCAATTCTTCTGCCCACCAGCTACTCCTGGTACCTCCGCCCTCCATCTCCCCTGCGCCAGCAGCACCCACGGACGATCCCGCCCTAGCTCCCCCCATCCCCGCCCAGCCCCAGTCATTTCCCCCGGGGCCTCCCCCCGCGCGCGCCACCCCCCATCCGCTTCCGCCTCCGCTGGTGCTTCCGCCGGCGAGCTTCATCAACACGGACACGACCACGCGGGGATCGCGCACGACGACCAGCGCCGCGCGGTCGCACGTCAGCTCCGCGGCGCGCAGCCACCGCAGCAGCTGGTCCTCCAGCCCGCGCGCGAGCATCGTGCCGAGGAACCCGGGGAGGGAGCTCGCGGCGCCGAGCGCGAGGAGATTCGCGAAGGTGAGCCAGAGGCCGTGCTCGCACTTTAAGTGCCCTAACTCGTGCGCGAGTACGGCTTGGACTTCAATCGGCGAGAGGAGGTCTAGTAGCGCAGTATGCACCACCACGAACGGCTTCTGACCGTTGATCGCGAGCGTGTACGCGTTAGGAACGGGGCTCTGCCGCACGTATAGGTCCGGTGGCGACGGCATGTCGAGCGTGGCGGCCGCGTCTTCCATTAGCGCGTGGAGGGACGGCAGCTGCTGCGGGGAAACGAGAACTCCTGAACCGAGATTTTCCAGTACGAGAATCTGCTCCTGTACGGGGCCTAAGAGCACGCGGCCCAGGTCGTTTAGCCCGGGAATTGCGCGCAGGAGCGCGGTATTCTGGCGGTCCAGCGGGTGCCGGATGTCGTCGGCGCGCAGCCCGCGGAGCCGGTGACGCGCGGAGGCGGAATTGGCGGAGGATGCGGATGCGGAGGCGGGGGAGGAGGAGGAGGAGAGTGAGGAGGATTGACGGGAGGCAGGCAAAGAGTCAGAGTCCGATTCGGATGAACTCGACGAGTGGTTGGAATGCGGGACGCCGCTCCCTTGCCCACGCGACGGCGCCGTTGATCCCCCACTCGATGCCCCAATCGCGGCGACTATTGACTCCCTACCGCCGGCGCGTCGCCCTCCTTCCCGGAATCCGCGCTGCGCGGATCCATCCCATTCTCCATGAGTGTTCCCCGATCTACGCGCAGGCTCACCGCTGAGAAAGTCGTGCACCCGCCGGCTAAGTGGCAGAGTGGATTGCGGCACGCCCAGCGCGCGCCACTTGCGCGATGGGGAAGAGAGTGCGGAAGGATGGGGAAGCGGCGGAAGTGCGTGAAGGTGCGCCGGTACGGCCATGGCGATAGAGCGCAGGAGGCGGAGCACACGAGCAAAATGGCCTATCTGGCCTAGTTTGCACAACTCCTGTCGAGTCGGAGGTGGAGTTTGCACCCAGCAGAGGTTATAGTTCAGGTCAAAAACCAAACACACGTTCCAATAGCAAGAGTTCAAACACAAGATAAATTTCCAGATGATATAGCAGTGTATATTATGCAACTACAGTGTGGAAGTGCCCTCTGTGTGTACAGTTATGGTTTTCTATTGGATGACGTTGCCGATTGTTGTTCGACTTTCAAGACGAGAGTGGACGAGGAAATTCTGCAACTTCCCAAATTGCCTGCCCAATTCAACAATCAACCAATAGCAGCGCAGAAAGTTATCCACAGATTGGGGTCTGCCCCTTCTGGTTGGGCAGTTCTGCGCGGAGGCACAAGGGGACTGTCGCTGTTCGGACAGGTTCCGACGGGTCGACACATCATTGCACCTCTTGATGAGGTGTCACAAAATTTTAGTGGACAGGAGAGGAACACATGAATCGTGGTGGACGCATTCGGTTCGACCACGCGGTGAACACCAGCCGCAACGCGATCGCGATTCGCGAGGGACGAATTTGTCAAGTTCGTTATTACAACCAGAGCGATCTAGTGTGCAGAGAAAAACACCAGAATATATAAGCTCTCACACGGCATAAGACGGAAACATATTTTACAAAACTGGCAAACCAACATTCAGCCAGAAACGTTCTAAACAGATCTCAATCACCAGTTCTTGCAGCTATTTACCCATCGCGCCCTTTCCCAAACCAGCAGCTCCACCAAACCCACCACCAAGTCCACCAGTACCAAGGCCAGGAACACCAAGCGGAGGGACTAGGATGAACTGTCCGGGCTGGTATGTGCAGCCAAGATAGAGCATTTTCGTGTTCTCCATGGTCTCTTTATCCTCGGCATCGCAGTACGATTTCATCGCTGTCTCCTGCTCCTCCTTGGACAGCTCATGCTCCACCTCCCGGAGCAACGGCTCGTGCTCATGCCACCTGACAATCCACCTGAACATCACAGATCCAAAAAGAGGTGAGTGAGTAGGTGAGGAGGTTGATATGATGAGTTCAAACGAAAATCCAGCATAAGAATGGTGCCTGTGGAGGAGGCACAAGACAGCTCTTAAAGGGTACAGCAAGAGTGAAATATTGTGACTGAAGGTATGTGGGAGAGGCAACTACCCACCTGTCTTTGTGATCCGACAGGATTTTCCGCATAATTGCATCTGCTATCTCCCCCTCCTTACCCTCTCCTATCCCACCCCCCTGCCCGTGCTTTGGCCCTGCGCCTCCCTTCTTCCCCTCTCCTTCCTTCTCGCCCTTCTGCTGCTGCGCACCCCCCTCCTTCACGCCCCCATGCGGCTGCTCTGCGTGCTTCTCTGCTTGCGGACCAGTTTGGCTCGAAGCATGCGGAGGAGCGTGAGGAGCATGAGTGTGAGGAGCGTGTGAAGGTTCATCATCAAGGGAGAAGAGCCCGTCCAGGTCACGGTCTGTGAAATGCCGCACCACCTGTTGCTCGTCCACCACTCGCGCTGCTAGCCCCTCCTTCACCACCTGTGCATGCGCCCATGTTCCCATGTGAAAACGCAAAGATGTGCTGATATGACGATGATGACGTCACATACAATGATATGATGCAACGACAATTGTGGCAATATGATAAAATCGTGATGTGATGATGTGGCATGATGGTCCAGTGTGGTGGCGCACCTGGCGGTTGTAGATCTTCTCCTCCATGGTCCCTGCTGCCAGCAGCCGGTACACAAACACCTTCTTTGTCTGCCCGTACCTGCTCACACGCCGGAAGAATGGGGGATGAAGGGGGCCAGGCAGGAATGGGAAGGGATGAGAGAAGCAAGCACAGGAGGGTTGGGAGAGAGTGATGCGCACCAATCAAGACGAACGAGAATGACGGAAGGAGAGCACCCAGAATGAAAAGTTTTGCCTGTTGCCTCCCTCGTCCTCCACTCGTCCTCCCCTTGTCCTCCCCTCGTCCTCCTCACCCTCTCAGAACCACCCCATCACCCCACCCCCATCCACCACTCTCCTAACACAGCACCACTCCAAACACAGAATTATCACCCCTTTATGTCCCTCCCCTCCCCACCCTCCCTCCCCACGCCTCACTGCCACACGTGGAACATGGCCTGCAGGTCATGCGCGGGGTTCCAGGACCCATTGAGCAGCACCACACTCAAACCACACCCTCAACCACACTAAACCGCCCTCAACCACCCCTTCACCCTCTTTCCCCCCACCCTCACCGCCACACGCGGAACATGGCCTGCAGGTCATGCGCGGGGTTCCAGGACCCATCGAGCAGCACGACACGGTTAGCCGCCACCAGGTTGATCCCCACCGACCCCGCACGCGTCGAGATCAACACACACACCGCGCACCAGTCCCCTCCTAGTCAAGTCAACCACATTCCCAACACCACCACCGCTCCCTTAAAACGGCACTTCCCTCTTCCATAACCCCTCCCCCCCCTCTTACCTCCAGACACGGAACATGGCTTGCAAATCATGGGCAGGGTTCCAGGAACCGTCGAGCAGCACGACACGGTTAGCCGCCACCAGGTTGATCCCCACCGACCCCGCACGCGTCGAGATCAGCACACACCGCGCCTGCCGGTTGCTGCGCGGCTCGTTGAACCGGTTCACGATCGTCTGCCTGCGCGCGGCGCTCACAGACCCGTCGATTCTGGGATGCGTGGAGGGTGAGGGGAGAGGGAGAGTAGGAGGAAGCAAGAGTGAGAGTATTTCTTACTGAGCCTGCTGGTTGCTGTGCGGCTCGTTGAATCGGTTCGTTATCGTCTGCCTGAGTCCTGCACTCACAGACCCGTCCATTCTGGGAGGGCGGGTGGGAGTGGAGGAGGGACAGATACAGAGCGTGAGAATGCAACAAAACTATGAAGCACCAGGGGGGGCAAGGAGCAGGTTGGGAGTGAGGAGCGATTGGCTGAGGAATAGCACCTTGTCAAGTCAAGGCAGCAAGGGAGCATGCATAAACGCCAGAGCTTACCTGTACCAGTGCACGCCTGCTGTCCACTTGGCTCCAACACCACCAGCAGCACCAACGGGGTCGTGCATGTCGGCAAGTAGCAGTTCCAGGAGGTCCAGAGTGAGCAGCGACTGGCTGAAGAAGAGCACTTTGTCGCCCACTGCTGCTGCCTGCCTTAGGATGTCCAGCGCTATTGTGAGCTTGCCACTCACCCCCAACCCGCCCTGCCGTATCGCCTCCTCTTCCTCCTGCCACCACGACTGGGGGTGGGAGGGAGGGGAAGGGGGTGGAGGGGAGAGGAGGGGAGAGAGGAGGGGGGAGAGAGAGGGAAGGAGAAAAGGCGAGGGAACAAGACAAGAGAGAAACAGAGAGTTTTTGGAGTGCCTTAAATAGGCAAACAGAGGAGGGGAATGATTACGTTTGATCGAATCCTCGAGATATGCACACTCACTACAGGAACACACAACCCCATGTAATAATTGTGCCACATACATTGTCAAGAGCTGACACAGTAGCAGCAGCAGCAGCAGGCGGGGCGAGGGGCGAGGCAGCAGCAGCATCAGCAGGAACGTCAGTATCAGGCTCGGTTTCTTCTGCTTCCTGACGCCGCATGGTGAGGATGAAGGGATGCGTCCACACCTGGGGATGGAAAAGCGGCACAGGGCGAGGCGCGAAGGGCGGGAGTGAGGGGGTGGGAAAAGGGGTGCAGGGGCGAGACGTGAGGGGCAAAAGGCGAAATCTCCAGTTCCGAGTCAAAAGGTTGGCATCAGGTTTCACGCATTTCCTTCGCAAGTGAACCACGATTCAAATCAATTTTACAACATTTCAAGATTCACCTTGGCCAGTGCAGCGTAGGATGCAAAGAGCGTCCTTCTCTTGTCGTCTGCTCCCCCCACCACTGCTCCACCCCCACCACCACAACCAGCACCACCACCACCGCCACCAGCAGCAACAACAGCAGCACCACCACCGCCACCAGCAGCAGTGGCAGTAGCAGGCGCAGCAGCGGAATCTGCTGCTTTTCTTCCAGAAGATGGAGAGAGTCGGCCACTAGAGCAGGCAGCGAGCTTGGGGGAGGAGCGAGAAGCAGCATGAGGCGAAGCAGAGGCAAGCAGGCTTGGGGGGAGAGGGGAGATGGGAAAAGAGGCGCCCGGAGGTGGTGGGGAGGAGGAAGAAGGGCCGTTGGGGGCTGATGGTGGGGAAACAGCAGCAGCACTTGCACCAGCAGAAGCAGCAGCAGCAGCAGCCGCAGCAGCAGCGGCAGCAGCAGTGGTAGCAGCGGCGGCAGCAGCAAGACCAGCAGTGACAGCACCAGCCGCAACACCAGCACCAGCGGCGGCAGCAGCAGCGGCGGCGGCGGCAGCAGCAGCAGCGGAGTGCCGATACGCGAGGAAGCGCAGGTACAGCGAGCGCTGCAGCGGGCTGAGCCTCACAGCCACCACGTAGACGAATCGGTCGGGCAGTTCATGCGACACCACATCAGCCGAGCGGCGCTGCACAAAGCCCTTGAGGAGATTCGCGAGCACATAGGAGCGCTCCCGCATCAGACGCACGTCGGATTTGTCTGAATCGGAGCGCTGGCCGTTGATGATTGGGTTCTCGAACCTGAAAGCGGAGTGGGAGGGGGTTGAACAGGGGAGGGGAGGGAGGGGGTTGAACAGGGGAGGCGAGGGAGGGGGTTGAACAGGGGAGGCGAGGGAGGGGGTTGCAGGGTGAGTGAGCGCTGCAGCGGGCTGAGTCTCGCAGCCACCCTTGCACAGCCACCACGTAGACGAATCGGTCGGGCAGTTCATGCGACACCACATCGGCCGAGCGGCGCTGCACAAAGCCCTTGAGGAGATTCGCGAGCACGTATGATCGCTCCCGCATGAGACGCACGTCTGACTTGTCTGAATCGGAGCGCTGGCCGTTGATGATGGGGTTCTCGAACCTGGGCGTGGTGGGAGTGGGACGGGAGAGGGGGAGGGAGGCGAGCAGGGGAGGCAGGGGAGTGCAGGTGCAGTGAGTGCTGCAGCGGGCTGAGTCCTCACAGGCACCAGCAGGGCCACCACGTAGACGTATTGGTCGGGCGATTCATGCGCCACTACGTCAACTGAGCGGCGCTGCACAAAGCCCTTGAGGAGATTCGCGAGCACATAGACGCATTGGTCGGGCAGCTCATGCGCCAGCATGTGTCAGGAAAGGGATGAGACGCATTTGAAAAGGATGGCTTTTGTGAACCTGGAACACCCCAGAGGCTACCTACCCCGAATGTCCCATCCCAACCCGCCCGATACCAACCACCCTAGACCATCCCGGATTCCCAGGCGCACCTGTTCTTGAACTCGTGTGGGGTGCCCAGAGTGCCTTCGCGTACAAAGTCCACCATCTGAGGGCGCGCACAGGGGTGGTGTGGTGGGGTGGGGAGAGAGGGAAGTGAGGGAGGGTTAGTGAGGGAGGGTTAGTGAGGGAGGGTTAGTGAGGGAGGGTTAGTGAGGGAGGGTTAGTGAGGGAGGGTTAGTGAGGGAGGGTTAGTGAGGGAGGGTTAGTGAGGGAGGGTTAGTGAGGGAGGGTTAGTGAGGAGGGAGGGTTAGTGAGGAGGGAGGGTTAGTGAGGAGGGAGGGTTAGTGAGGGAGGGTTAGTGAGGGAGGGTTAGTGAGGGAGGGTTAGTGAGGGAGGGTTAGTGAGGGAGGGTTAGTGAGGGAGGGTTAGTGAGGGAGGGTTAGTGAGGGAGGGTTAGTGAGGGAGGGTTAGTGAGGGAGGGTTAGTGAGGGAGGGTTAGTGAGGGAGGGTTAGTGAGGGAGGGTTAGTGAGGGAGGGTTAGTGAGGGAGGGTTAGTGAGGGAGGGTTAGTGAGGGAGGGTTAGTGAGGGAGGGTTAGTGAGGGAGGGTTAGTGAGGGAGGGTTAGTGAGGGAGGGTTAGTGAGGGAGGGTTAGTGAGGGAGGGTTAGTGAGGGAGGGTTAGTGAGGGAGGGTTAGTGAGGGAGGGTTAGTGAGGAGGGAGGGTTAGTGAGGAGGGAGGGTTAGTGAGGGAGGGTTAGTGAGGGAGGGTTAGTGAGGGAGGGTTAGTGAGGGAGGGTTAGTGAGGGAGGGTTAGTGAGGGAGGGTTAGTGAGGGAGGGTTAGTGAGGGAGGGTTAGTGAGGGAGGGTTAGTGAGGAGGGAGGGTTAGTGAGGAGGGAGGGTTAGTGAGGGAGGGTTAGTGAGGGAGGGTTAGTGAGGGAGGGTTAGTGAGGGAGGGTTAGTGAGGGAGGGTTAGTGAGGGAGGGTTAGTGAGGGAGGGTTAGTGAGGGAGGGTTAGTGAGGGAGGGTTAGTGAGGGAGGGTTAGTGAGGGAGGGTTAGTGAGGGAGGGTTAGTGAGGGAGGGTTAGTGAGGGAGGGTTAGTGAGGGAGGGTTAGTGAGGGAGGGTTAGTGAGGGAGGGTTAGTGAGGGAGGGTTAGTGAGGGAGGGTTAGTGAGGGAGGGTTAGTGAGGGAGGGTTAGTGAGGGAGGGTTAGTGAGGGAGGGTTAGTGAGGGAGGGTTAGTGAGGGAGGGTTAGTGAGGGAGGGTTAGTGAGGGAGGGTTAGTGAGGGAGGGTTAGTGAGGGAGGGTTAGTGAGGGAGGGTTAGTGAGGGAGGGTGTGAGGAGGGTTAGTGAGGGAGGGTTAGTGAGGAGGGAGGGTTAGTGAGGAGGGAGGGTTAGTGAGGAGGGAGGGTTAGTGAGGAGGGAGGGTTAGTGAGGAGGGAGGGTTAGTGAGGAGGGAGGGTTAGTGAGGAGGGAGGGTTAGTGAGGAGGGAGGGTTAGTGAGGAGGGAGGGTTAGTGAGGAGGGAGGGTTAGTGAGGAGGGAGGGTTAGTGAGGAGGGAGGGTTAGTGAGGAGGGAGGGTTAGTGAGGAGGGAGGGTTAGTGAGGGAGGGTTAGTGAGGGAGGGTTAGTGAGGGAGGGTTAGTGAGGGAGGGTTAGTGAGGGAGGGTTAGTGAGGGAGGGTTAGTGAGGGAGGGTTAGTGAGGGAGGGTTAGTGAGGGAGGGTTAGTGAGGGAGGGTTAGTGAGGGAGGGTTAGTGAGGGAGGGTTAGTGAGGGAGGGTTAGTGAGGGAGGGTTAGTGAGGGAGGGTTAGTGAGGGAGGGTTAGTGAGGGAGGGTTAGTGAGGGAGGGTTAGTGAGGGAGGGTTAGTGAGGGAGGGTTAGTGAGGAGGGAGGGAGGAGGGAGGGTTAGTGAGGGAGGGTTAGTGAGGGAGGGTTAGTGAGGGAGGGTTAGTGAGGGAGGGTTAGTGAGGGAGGGTTAGTGAGGGAGGGTTAGTGAGGGAGGGTTAGTGAGGGAGGGTTAGTGAGGGAGGGTTAGTGAGGGAGGGTTAGTGAGGAGGGAGGGTTAGTGAGGAGGGAGGGTTAGTGAGGGAGGGTTAGTGAGGGAGGGTTAGTGAGGGAGGGTTAGTGAGGGAGGGTTAGTGAGGGAGGGTTAGTGAGGGAGGGTTAGTGAGGGAGGGTTAGTGAGGGAGGGTTAGTGAGGGAGGGTTAGTGAGGGAGGGTTAGTGAGGGAGGGTTAGTGAGGGAGGGTTAGTGAGGGAGGGTTAGTGAGGGAGGGTTAGTGAGGGAGGGTTAGTGAGGGAGGGTTAGTGAGGGAGGGTTAGTGAGGGAGGGTTAGTGAGGGAGGGTTAGTGAGGGAGGGTTAGTGAGGGAGGGTTAGTGAGGGAGGGTTAGTGAGGGAGGGTTAGTGAGGGAGGGTTAGTGAGGGAGGGTTAGTGAGGGAGGGTTAGTGAGGGAGGGTTAGTGAGGGAGGGTTAGTGAGGGAGGGTTAGTGAGGGAGGGTTAGTGAGGGAGGGTTAGTGAGGGAGGGTTAGTGAGGGAGGGTTAGTGAGGGAGGGTTAGTGAGGGAGGGTTAGTGAGGGAGGGTTAGTGAGGGAGGGTTAGTGAGGGAGGGTTAGTGAGGGAGGGTTAGTGAGGGAGGGTTAGTGAGGGAGGGTTAGTGAGGGAGGGTTAGTGAGGGAGGGTTAGTGAGGGAGGGTTAGTGAGGGAGGGTTAGTGAGGGAGGGTTAGTGAGGGAGGGTTAGTGAGGGAGGGTTAGTGAGGGAGGGTTAGTGAGGGAGGGTTAGTGAGGGAGGGTTAGTGAGGGAGGGTTAGTGAGGGAGGGTTAGTGAGGGAGGGTTAGTGAGGGAGGGTTAGTGAGGGAGGGTTAGTGAGGGAGGGTTAGTGAGGAGGGTTAGTGAGGGAGGGTTAGTGAGGGAGGGTTAGTGAGGGAGGGTTAGTGAGAGGGTTAGTGAGGGAGGGTTAGTGAGGGAGTTAGTGAGTAACGACTTCTGAGGGGGCGCCGAAAGAGTGCCCCCAGAGTGCCCCCCAGAGTGCCCCCCAGAGTGCCCCCCAGAGTGCCCCCAGAGTGCCCACGCGCACAAACAAACCATCTGAGGGGGCGCTGGGGGCAGAGGGCAGGGCCGAGGGCAGAACGGAGGGAAGGGGGGAGGGAAGGCGAGGGAAGGCGAGGGAAGGCGAGGGAAGGCGAGGGAGGCAAGGGAGGGATATTTCAGGAGCCACAAGAATGGTGGTGAGAGTTCCCACACAGCCATTCATTCGAGTGAAAAACGGGGCCTCGATAATGCCTCCCAGGCCCAATCGCCCTTCTCCCCCCTTCCCCTGGTTCCCCCCACACCTTCCCTCTCCCCAACTCCCCTCACATGCACCCCCAACTCACACAATAGTATTCAGTGAGGTTGTTCTGTTGCAGCGAGCCTGTGAGAGCAATGCGGCGCTTCGAAGGTGCTTCCCCTGCCCCAATCCCCTTCCTCCCCATTCCCTGCCCACAACCCCACTCCCCACAGTCCCAACCACTCACGCAGTAATATTCGGTGAGGTTGTTCTGAAGCGGCGAGCCTGTGAGAGCGATGCGGCGCTTGGTGCGCACGCACTTGAGGGCAACCGTCGTGTCTGCCTTGTCGTTCTTGATCGTGTGCGCCTCGTCACACACCAGCAGGTCTGGGCCCGGGTCCTGAGGATATTGAGAGAGTGTGGGGGGGCAAAAGATGGGGGTAAGCCGCGGGGGGAGACATGGGGGCAACAACATGACCTTTGTCGTTCTTGATCGTGTGCGCCTCGTCACACACCAGCAGGTCTGGGCCCGGGTCCTTAGAGTGTGGCGAACCGAGAGCGCGGGGGGAAGGTGGGGGGAAGATAGGGGGAAAAATGGGTGGAAGATGGGGAAAAAAAAACAACAAGATACAAACCCAACAAGCGTGCACACAACACACCCACCCACCGACAAACCTGCGAGCCCTCTGAAAAGCACCTCCCATTCCAGCATACCTGCAGGCATGATCTGAAGGTGTGTCGCAGCGTCTCCTTCTGCACATGTCTCGAGGCGTCTCAAGGCGCTGAAGGCATGCTCATAACGCAACCCCCGCAACATACCACCATAGGCACCCTCCCAGCATACCTGCAGGCATGATCTGAAGGTGTGTCGCAGCGTCTCCTTCTGCACGTGCGTGCCCAGGCACAGCATGCGAAACGCCTGGTACCCAATCAGCATCACGCCGCCCCCCTCCTTCCACCGCCGCAGCTGCCTTGCCCTCTCCGCGTTCGTCCTGCCAGCAGCATCAAGCAGATACACCGGTATATCCAACAAGAACAAAACGGTAAGTTAGAAACGCCTAAGAACAAAAACCCATCCCCTCCTCTCTGCCCCACCGACTGCACTACACACCTACCAGCATCGTCAAGCAGGTAACTGAAATATCCACCTCCTCCCTCTGCGGTGACTTTGGGTCGACTCAAAAGTCCCCACCCGACTGCCTTCACTTCACTACAGTCCTCTCACCTGCCAGCATCATCAAGCAGATAAACCGGAATATCCACCTCCTCCCTCTGCTCCTCCTGCCCGCTCTTCGGCCCCGACCAGGTCGCTGGCCCTCCCCTCACCCCTCCCACTCCCTCCCCACCTCCCTTCCCTCCTCCCACCCCTCCACCCCCCCTCGCAGCAGCACCGCTCCCCACCACTGGCATCCACCGCCGAAACTCCTCCTTCCAGTTATGCAGCACGTTCACAGGCGCGACAATCAGCACCGTTCGGAGCCCATGTGCGTGGAACTGGTTCAGCACAGTGTGCACGAACGAGATCACTTGGAGTGTCTTCCCTAGCCCCATGGAATGCGCTAGAATGCACCCGAACCCGGGATCGCCGCTTTGGACCAGCGCCATGCTGTGAATGCAGTTCTGCCACATGAACCGCACACCCTCCACCTGACAAATGGAAAGGGAATGAGTAGAAGGTGCAATGAGTGAGACATCCGCCCACTACAAGGCGAGGCAACCAACGCTTTGGACCAGTGCCATGCTGTGAATGCAGTTCTGCCACATGAACCGCACGCCCTCCACCTGAGAGGCACAAGGGGAGAAGAGCACAAGGTGTGAAGAGACGGAGGGATTCGGCCAGTGTAAGGCAATGCAGCCAAAGCACAGTAGCCGCTTTGCACGAGCGCCATGCTGCGAATGCAGTTCTGCCACATGAACTGAGCTGACTTTTGAGTCGACTCAAAAGTTCTGCCACATGAACCGCACGCCCTCCCTCCACCTGAGCGAGGGAGAGAACGAATGGGCTTACTCCCTCCACGACACGACACAACAGCTTCTGGAGCGCCAGATAGACACGCCCCTGACCTTCCCTTCCCTTTCCCCTCTCACACTCACCTGGTGGTCCTTGAGACACTCGGAGAGGAACGGGTGGATGCGCACGGCAGGTTCAGACAGCGCCCGCAGCTTGCTGACTTTTCCGTCAACTTAAAACACATCCCATTCCCTCCCCCCCCCAAATCGCACCTGGTGGTCCTTGAGGCACTCTGAGAGGAACGGGTGGATGCGCACAGCAGGTTCAGACAGCGCCCTGAGCTTGTTGATTACCACACACCCATCCTGCTGCACCTCATCCTCATCCTCCTCATCCTCCTCCTCCTCCTCCTCCTCCCCCTCCCCCCTGCTCCATCCTCTGTCTGCGTCTCCTCTGTCGCCATAGTGGTTGCTCTTTCAGCTTCTCCCGCTCCTCCCTCATTCTCCTCCATTCCTCCTCCTGCTCCCGCCGCCTCTGGTGAGGGGAGGCGAGGGAGAAGTGGCCAGGGGAAAAGTGAGAATCTGAGAAAACGATTGAGATGAGAGGCTGAAGAAACGGGGGGGATTCGAAAGAAAACAATCTGACAAGAGAGGCAGCAAGCATGTGAAGAAAGAAGGAAGGAAATTCACCAGGGATGCTGAGGAGAGTGTGGGGGAACGGAAGGAGGGGCAGGGGGAGGGGAGGTAGAAAGGGAGGAGAGAGGCAGAGAGGGACGTGGGGGCGGGAAGATGATGGCACAAAAGAGAAGCAAGGCAGCATGTGTGTTACCCGTTCCCGCTCAAGCGCCTGTTTAGTCTTGGCTTCCAGTTGATCGTCTGTGATAATAGGGACCCGCCTCCTCTGCTGCTTGCCACTACCACTGCCACCAGCAAGGGCATGGAGTGTGGGGGGGGGGGGGGGGGGAGGGGGGAGGGGGGGGGGGAAGATTCTTGGAACGGTCAGGAGAGTTGGTAAGGGCTACAAAACTCGTCTCAGCATGGCCGCAGGGACGCAGGAGCACAGAGAAATTTCCCTTGCAGAACCCTGCAGGACCATACGTTGCAGAGCCCGCTCCGGCAAGAGTCACAACTCCCACCACATGCCATGACTCATACGTCTGTCACAAGTCACACACATTCCACAAGTCGCTACCAGGCCTGCAAAGCTCACCTCTCAGCCTTTGTTCCCTCCGCCTCCCTCTCCCCTCCCTCCCCTCCCTCTCCCCGCGCCTTCTCCTCCCCCACCCCCTCCAACCCCGCTCCCTTCTCCCCCTCCCCTTGACCCTCCTTCTCCTTCTTCCCCCACACGCCCCTCGCTGCCCGCACCCCCCTCCGCGCCACCACCTTCGCCCCTTCCGCCTGCAACCTGGCCAGTGGGGCCGCATCACAACAGAAGCACTTCCAGGGATCACCCCCTTCCGCATCAGAGCTCTCTATCCTTCTATACTCCGCCGCCCCAAAGTTCCTTAGCACGCAGCTGCGGCAGAACGTGAAGCGGCACTTGGGAGTGTCACAGAGCAACAAGTGTCCCCCCAGCCCGCACCAGTGGCACTGCTGCTCTGTACCGTCCGATTTGTCGACAGAAAATGTCACGTTGATGCGTGACACGTGGCAGGTTCGGCAGAGGGGGACCGAGAGGGTGCTATGCACTCGGGCCCTCTTAGCCGGTGTCTCTTGCCCGCACACAGTGCATCGTACCAAACACTGCTCCTCCTCTTCCTCCTCTTCCTTCCCCCTCTCCTTCCCCCCTTCCTTTCCGCCTTCCTTCCGCCCGCCCCTGCCCACAAACCCTGGTCCCCCCACTGCGCCCTTCCCTGCCTCCCTATCCGCCTTCCCACGCGTCTCCCCCACGACAATCACACCATCAGATTCTTGGCTATCGGATCCCAACACCACGTTCAGACTATCCTCCCGCACCTCCCCCTCCTCCAACTCACCCTCCACCTCCATTCTACTGCTGCTGCTGCTGGTACGAATCATCTCCACGCCCTCACTGTCGCTGCTGCTGCTGCTGTCAGTAGATACCACGAGCACAACTCGCGCACGCTTGCTCTCCCTCTCCTCCTCCCTCTCGTTCCCTGCCTTGCTCTCCCCAGCAGCTTTACCCGTCCCTTGGGCCAGTTTCCCTGATATTCCCTGCTTCCCATCGCCGCCCCCCTCGTTTGCTAACTCCTGTTCCTGATGCTTCTGCTTCTGCTGCTGCCGCTTCACCCTCTCCCTGACCCTCCTCCTCGCTTGCTTTATCTTCTTCGCATCATCCCCATCCCCTATCTGCACCAAGGCAAACACAGAACCACACAAAGCCACAACACAGAGCAATACTAAAAGCGCCTCAAGAACCATCACAAAGAGCAGCACGAGTCGGACCACTGCACACTACACACCATCAGCCTACCCCACGCCCCCACCCATCCACTCACCCACCCACCCGTCCACTTATAATAAAGCAAGCTGAGAAAGAAGGTGAATTAACCATCAAAGAAGCCACATGAGCAGCTCCAAGCTCTCACCTTGACCATGCTGGCAATCTGCCGTGACATAAGCCCATTCTTTGCTTCCTCCACCGCCGCTGTAGCCTCCTTCACATCAGTCATCTTGGGTTCTGCAATCTCCTCCACTTTTGCGTTTAAGTCCAACGCTGCTGCCTTTATCCAGCCAGAGCATACAATCTCCACACTCTCACCTTGACCATGCTGGCAATCTGCTGTGACGTGAGCCCTTTCTTTCCTTCCTCCACCACCGCTACAGCCTCCTTCACATCAGTCATCTTGGGTTCTGCAATCTCCTCCACTTTCGCATTCAACTCCAACGCTGCTGCCTGGCAGGGTGAATCCAGATTGTACAATCTCAGCAGTTCAAACTCAGGCCGCGCCGCAACTGCCGCTGCTGCCGCCGCCGCTGCCGCAGCAGCTGCAGCTGCCGCTTTGCTGGATTTCCGCCCCTTTCCTGCTGCTGCTGCCGCTGCGGCTGCAGCGGTGGCAGCAGCGACCGCTTTGGAAACAGCTGAATCGTACACGTCCCAGGTCTTGAGCATAGAAGCTGTTGCTGCTGCTCGTAATGCGTTTGCACGCTGACCTCCTACTCCTGCCGGTGCCCCGTCTGCCCCTTTCTGCTGCTCACTCGCGCCCCCAGCTGTACCGTCTCCCTTACTCTCGGCATCAACTCCTTCTGCTGCTCCTGCTGCTGCATCAGGCGCTGTTGTCACATCTGCTTGGAGAGCGTCAGCAGCAGCCTTGGTCGCCTCGCCCACCATTGTCTCCTCGCAATCGCGCAGCAGCTTCTCCAGGTACCCACTCGCTCCCACCGGCGCCAGCCCCCTACTCGTCCTGCGCAGAGCACGACGGGAGAAAAGGATTAGGGGAATTTTTATAGCGACTTTTAACACGTCTCAGCAGCAGCCTTGGTCGCTGCTCCAGGTACCCACTCGCTCCCACCGGCGCCGGCACCCCATTCTTCCTACGCAGAGAACGTCGGGAGAAAAGGGTAAGGGGATTTTTGATAGAGACTTTTAACACATCTCAGCAGCAGCCGTGATCGCCTCGCCCACCATTGTCTCCTCGCAATCGCGCAGCAGCTGCTCTAATTAACCACTCGCTCCCACCGGCGATACCCCCCCATTTTTCCTGCGCAGAGCACAGCGGGAGAAAGGGACAATGGGGGTTTTGAAAGCGGAGCGTGCCCCCCCGTGCATGTTAGAATACACACCAAAGTCTCATGATGTGGAATGATGGCCATGGAATGATGGCGCGGGCAGGAGGGGGCAACAGGGACGAGGGCGTCAAAACAACGAGGCTTTGAGATTGGAGTGAAACAAGAACATGCACTTGACCGTCGCTTCTAGCAAAACTAGTGGAATAAAGGACTTTCCAGAAAAGGCTGCAACGAACAAAAAAGAAATGAGGGGGTTCATGATCACCCCTTCCTCTTCCCTCTCACTGCAAGCCTACCAGCAACCTCAACGGATCCTAAGCCAGACGGCCAAACTCACTCTGCGATAGGACGTGTGTGCGCCAAAACTTTCTCAGCTGCCCGCACCCAGTCCTCCTCATCCTCCTCATCCTCATCCTCATCCTCCTCCTCTCCCTCCTCACTCTCTTCCTCACTCTCATCTCCCTCCTCCCCTTCTCCCCGCTTTCTCTTGCCCGCCCGCTTGCTCTGTTTCCGCTCCGCCGCCCGAGCCTCAGCCCTCCTCCAAGCCTCCCTTTGCCGCCGAGCCTCAGCCTTGGCAGCGTCGCGCTTAGGGTCGGTGATCCAGTGCGAGCGCTCCTTCCAGGCCGCTGTGCGTGCTGCTTTTGATGTGTGCTTTTCTATGAACGCATAGACGGCTGGTAGGTCTATGCCTGGAACGGTGTCGAGACACTCCTGAGATGGATGAGGGGAGGGCGCGGTGTTGGGGGATGGGGACGGAACGGAGGGGGAGGAGGAGAGACGCTCGAGGAGAGATGAAGAGGGATAAGCCTCAAGAAAGGGCTGCTGCCGTGCGTTTCAGAATGGCAACAGTTGCCACAGAAAGAGCACCAGGACGCGCATCAAGCATGCGAAACAGTCTGATGAGGTAATGAGTGCCATCAGTCAGCAGGGCTGAGCGGGAAACGGCAGAGAGCCGCGAAAATAAGCACACATAACAGCGAGAGCTCCACCTTACGTGACGTACATCCCCTCTCCCTTCTCAGCCGTTCAAGCACGCACACAAGCACACACCCACCTGAGCCTCGGAGATCTTATCCAGCAAGACTTTCAGCTCTTGATAAAAGCACTGCAAGAGTTACAAGAGCGCACCTGGGCCTCCGAGATCTTATCCAGCAACACGTTCAGCTCCCTCTCCCACATCTCCTGCAGCGTTGCCATCTCCTCGTCCACCAGCACTGCCACCTGCACGCACGCACACACACACACACACACACACACACACACACACACACACACACACACACACACACACACACACACACACACACACACACACACACACACACACACACACACACGGAGCAGGGCAGGGGGAAAAGGAAGGGTGGGAACGGGGCTTTAAGAAACACATGTCCTGCAGGGTTGGCATGACCTCGTCCACCAGCACTGCCACCTACACACACACGGCCGGAGCAGGGGAGGGGCGCAGGGAAGGGTGGGAAGGCCTTTTGAGGCGCATAAAAGAACATATTTCCCGTGAATGGCGGAACTCGCGCGCATCAACACTTCCCCCTTACCCCTCCCCCTTCCCCCTGCACCCTTCCGCGCGGCTCACCTGGTCCGGGGAGCAGTCCGGGCGCGCGGAGCGGATCTCTTCCGCCACGTTGCTGCGCACGGCCGCCATGGATTCCTCCTCCAGCGATTCCTGCGCCTCTGCCGCCTGGAGAGTGTGAAAAAGCGGGTTGCACGTGTATGAGTTCCGGTTACGCACATCATACATACGTTTAAAATCAATTCTGGCATAAGAAGCTGTTGTGTAGCTTTCTCCCTGGAGCAAGAAACGTGTGGCACAAGTTCCTGCTCACTTCCAGTCTACCCTTTACATCGTCGCATCGCCAACGGCGTCGCACGCATTGTCGCACGCACCTGTTCCTCCAGCAGCACGAGGTGATCCACCAGCGCCTGCACCTCGTCGTCCGTCCACGGCCCCTCGCGATCCTGCGAGTCGCACACAGAGTAACGAATCAAGAACGTCGTGTATCACATGTTTGCGAAAAAAGGCGTATCACATGTTTGCGAAAAAAGGCGTATCACATGTTTGCGAAAAAAGGCGTATCACATGTTTGCGAAAAAAGGTCGCGAGCCCGACGTCCAAAGCACATCGCAAGAACGTCGTGAACACACAGCACCGAGAGACGTGCAAGCGAGCGCAAACAGAATACAGCATCACGTGATAGTGACGACAAATGTTGTTACTGTAGCCGGTGCTGTGCAGGAAAAAATCAAAGACATAGAAACTGACGGGCTTACGGAATGACGCTACTTTTACAGATGATGCATCACTCACCAACAGCAGAGACTCTCTGGTACTTGTCGCGACAATAATTCAGACTCCTGACGAACCTGCTCGCACTTACCGAGAGCGTGGAACCCTTGTTGCTTCCTGCCGTTGCCGCGTCGCCCTCCGCATCGCTGCCGTCTTCCAAGTCCACCTCCTCGTCGCCACCATTAAGGCTGCTAACGAACGAACCTGCGCGCACTCACCGAAAGCGGGGAACCCTTGGCGCTTCCCGCTGTCGCCGCGTCTCCCTCCGCATCGCTGCCGTCTTCCAAGTCCACCTCCTCGTCGCGCTCACCCTCCTCCTCGCCCGCCTCGTCCACCTCCTCCTCCTCCTCCTCCTCGCCCTCGCTCGCGCCCAAATCGCTGCCGATATCGTCGCACATCACCTCCTCGTTCTCGCCGTCTGCTGCCGCCATCGCCGTCGTCGTCGCCTTCGTCGCCTTCGTCGCCAACGTCGCCTAGGGCAAGTTAATGCTTCTGGCACGCCGTAGCTTTCGCGGCTCAGGCCGGTTCGGTTATCCCCGCTTAACGCTCACGGAGCGAAACGACTTCAGATGCCAATATCAAACCCTTCTGCACAGCGAAAAATAATAAACCAATGGCGTCGAATCAGGTCGAATCAGTGAGAACGGTGACAAACACCAAGAGCAACACGCTTTCGACATGCACACATCGTCGCAAGACTTAAACCAAGAAGCCCAATAGGCGAAGAGAAAATTGATATAATTATTCAAAGGATATGAACTCTAGGCATAGGAGATCTCAGAGATCGGCCTTGTTACCACTGATATTTTCGACCACAATGAACGAACGGACGTCCGTCAAGCACCCAAGTTTCCGCCAACGCCGCCAAAATCAATACGGACGCGTAGTGGACAGAAGGATCTCCGTACGAGCGAAATATATATAAGCTGGCGTGTCCCTCATATGACACGAAGCGCAGAACCTTTCTGACTAAGAACCAACTCCAAGAATGCTAGCGTGGTTATGTTCAACTCGCAGGTTGAGTCTTCATTTCCTTTTTGTAGCTGTGCTGGGGTGGGAATGCATGGCCAACACCTTCACGCTCGATGAATTTATCACGGTTCCAATGGGTGTGATACGATACAAAACGGTTTCGTATAATGACCGTATTGAATCTCGAGAAAACCTTTTGAACCGTAGGGTAGATAATTTGAGCACACAAAACAACCCCCACAAATCACACCCTGCAGGCAGTGTGGGCCATGAATGGATGGTGACTGGCAGAGTGGCAGGTTGGCAGGGTGACAGAGCGGTGGGAGCGGGAGTGATGGCATACAGTAGCATGGCAATGGCATTCCCTGTGCTGTTTGTGCGTCTGAATGACGATTTTCTGATTTTGAATTGGCGCGATGCGCCTCACTGGAAGTGACGCGCTAAACAGCAGAGAGAGACAAGACAACCATATAAAATTTTATAAAAGCTTTATTTACTAGAAACAGAAGTTTAACAAAACGTATGAACTGTGGAAATTAAATGCATGTGACTATTCCTTATCTCAAGTCTTAAATTACACAATGTTTACTGGTGTGTGCTGCAATCTCATTCTAAGGTTTAGCACAAGAGACTTTACCAAGATTGTCATTTCATACTTTGGCACTATTCGTTTCGATTATAATTCTAACGCAGGTCTGCCATCTCATACTTTGGCACAAGTGGCATCTATTTACCTGGATTTTCCTCTCCCCTGCTCTCCCCTTATATCCCCCATTCTCCCCTCATTCTTTCCGCTCTCCCATCGTCCAACTCGCTCTTCTCTCATCGGCCCAGCCCTCCCCTCATCTGCTCTCTCCCCATTGTCCACGCTCCCCCCTCATTCCCACCGCCCTCTCCTCATTCCCCCCGCTCTCCCCTCATTCCTGCTGCTCTCTCCCCATCTCCTCCACATCCTTCCTTCGCTCTCCCCTCGTCTTCCTCATTTCTCTTCGCTCTCCGCTTGTCCCGCCGCATCTTCTTCAACTGCACCCATCTCCCATCTTCTTTCCGCTCACCCCTCCTTTCCTCCTACCCCCTCTCCGACATACACAGTCTAGCCCACCACTCATTCCTTTCCCCAGCCATGCATCCTCTTCTCCTCAAGCCCTCCCCTCTTCCCACTTTCCTCGCTCCAACCATGCTAGACTCCCCCCTCCATCCAACCTGCTTTCTTTTCGCCAACCCTCTCCTTATCTTACCCCCCACTCACCCCTCATTTCCACCAACCCACCCGCCACTCATTCCCCTCCCCTAACCATCCCTCATCCCCCCTCTCCAATCATGTGTCATCCCCCCTCCACTCACCTCTCATCCCCCCACACGCCCCCCCTTTGGTCCAAGTGGAGACATGGTCAAAGTGGAGACATTGTTCAAGTGTCGACACACGTTGTCACACTTGGTCACACGTGGTCACACGTGGTCACACTTGGTTATATGTGGTCACACGTGGTCACACGTGGTCACACTTGGTCACACGTGGTCACACTTGGTCACACTTGGTCACACGTGGTCACACGTGATCACACTTAATCACATGTGGTCACATGTAGTCACAAGTGGTCACACTTGGTCAGACTTGGTCACACTTGGTCACACACGTTGTCACACTTGGTCACACTTGGTCACACTTGGTCACACGTGGTCACACTTGGTCACACATGATCACACTTTGTCACACTTGGTCACACGTGGTCACACGTGGTCACACGTGGTCACACTTAATCACATGTGGTCACATGTAGTCACAAGTGGTCACACTTGGTCAGACTTGGTCACACTTGGTCACACACGTTGTCACACTTGGTCACACTTGGTCACACGTGGTCACACTTGGTCACACATGATCACACTTTGTCACACTTGGTCACACGTGGTGACACATGGTCACACTTGGTAACACGTGGTCACACGTGGATACACGTGGTCACACTTGGTCACACGTGGTCACACGTGGTCACACTTGGTCACACTTGGTCACACATGGCCACACTTGGTTACACATGGCCACACTTGGTCACACTTGGTCACACGTGGTCACACGTGGTCACACTTGGTCACACTTGGTCACACGTGGTCACACTTGGTCACACGTGGTCACACTTGGTCACACTTGGTCACACTTGGTCACACTTGGTCACACGTGGTCACACTTGGTCAGACTCGGTCACACTTGGTCACGCTTGGTCACATGTGGTCACACTTGGTCACACGAGGTCACACTTGGTCACACATGGTAACACGTGGTCACACTTGGTCACACTTGGTCACACTTCGTCATACGTGGTCACGTTTGGTCACACGTGGTCACACGTGGTCACACTTGGTCACACGTGGTCACACGTGGTCACACTTGGTCGTACTTGGTCACACTTGGTCACACATGGTCACACGTGGTCACACTTGGTCACACTTGGTCACACTTGGTCACACTTGGTCACACGTGGTCACACTTGGTCACACTTGGTCATATGTGGTCACACTTGGTCACACGTGGTCACACAAGTGGTTACACGTAATCATAGTAATTAGTGTCACTCTACGACGGTATTGAGCTAGACTACGGGGGTCGGCACCAACTACTAGGAGTGATCGTAGCTTTGCTTAGTTCCTTAGTGCTTGCACATTCACAGGAGAAATCGGCAAAAGTTTCCACTAGCAAAGTTGGAATTACAGAATGATAGAACAAGCAATGATAGAATTGACTACATCAGGCACCTAGCAACTCTGGAGCTAGCCCATTCGACTGCCAGCACTGCATGGTCGACCGCCTGCCAGCGTTGCGTAGAGGAGCCGCGCCAGCACTGCAGAAAGGCGACCTGCCAACACTGCAGGTCGACGGCGTGCCAACGTTGTAGCAGAACGACTATCCAGCGTTGCCCCGTAGAAGACAGCAGTGCGCACGTGTCGGAGTGAAAGGCCCCGCCCTCGCTTGGGCGCAGGCATTCTCTGCGACGACGTGGTGAATTCGACGAAGTGATCGTCGCATTGGATCAGCCCGTCCTCTGAAACCGCGGGTGGTTTTCGAGGAAGGTTGTCCTCTGATTCACCAGCCCGTCAACGAGCTCTGGTCGACGGGGTGCTGTTCGACGAGCTCGTCTTCTGATCTGCTTCTGGGTCGCGCGATCTCTGACGGACGGGGTGCTGTCCGAGGAGCCGCGTTCTCTGATCGAAGGGCGCTGTTCGGCGAGCGTCAGCTCGGCGAACTGGTCGGCCGAATTCGCGCGACTGCGAAACTCTGTGAGGGCATGCGAAATTTGCTCAGGTGGCTCTTAGCGAAATTCGACCTCCGAAATGGCATCACGTGCTCGACGGCGGACATCTGACGAAACCGTCGGAGCGTTTTCTACCTGGCACCTGCGCAATGTCTCTGACGGTGTAACCGTCTACCTGCACCTACTCGGCAGGTGCACACCTGCGCAGATATTCACCTGCGAATGCAGCGCTGGCAGGCCGCCCTGTTGCAGCGCTGGCATGTCGCCCTTCTGCTACGCTGGCAGACCGCTCTGTTTCAGCGTTGGCGAACCGCTCTGATGCAGTGCTGGCAATTCGCCTTGCAGAATGCTTGCTAGGGGTTGCAATGCCATTCCAGAGATATCACTTTGCATGCTCATTCTTGTACTCTAATTCTCAATTTTCAATGTTCTTTCAATTTCCTTAGTGGAAACTCTTGCCAAATTTCTCTGTGAACAGAGCAAGTAGTGAGAACTCTGTTAGAACGCTACTAGAGCGCTACGATCACCCACACAACTCCGTGCCCTCCTTCGTAGTTCACACCCGTTGTAGGGTGACTCTCCGCATGGTGCGGTGAGCGTGGAACGGCCCCGCGTTAGAACCTTCAGAGTAGCCGACTTTAGTGCTCAATACCTAAGTTGTTGTAGGCCGGCAGTCTAAACCGCCATGGTCGACCAGGAGGAGGTCGCTGCAGTCGTAGAGGATACCCTGCAGGCGCGGTTAGATGACGTTCGGGCACGCCACGCAGCTGGCGAGTACGGCGGAGCAACCTTGGAGGTTATGCTCTTTGGAACCCGCGTGCAGTGGGCGCGCGAGCACCCAACGACCCGTACTGAGGCGGATGGTCTGCCCGCCACACCCCGACCGGCGCGACACGAAGGGGATGTCGACGACCAGGTCGACGGTGGTAACCAAGTCGGCAGCGAAGGCAGCACGAGGCTTCGTGGAGTGATTCGGGCCGCCGACGTTGGCGTCGGCGGAATGCAGGCACGTAATCAGCGCTCGGCGGCAGCGGGAAGTTCGAACGGCAACAACGATGTTCGACGTCTTTCTCCAGAGCGGAGTGGAGTCAGGCCGAGTTCCGCGACTCATGCGTTGGCTGGTCGGGACGGAGGCATCGCGCCGGCGTACGGCTACTTCAAATTTTCGCCGGACAAGATCGCTGTGCCGAAGCCGCTCGAAGGACGACATGACTTGATCACATGGATTGAGTCAATCGAACCCCAGCTGGAGATCGCCGGATTTAAGAAGTTCGTTGACGGCAAGGTGGAGATGCCGGACGAAGACGACTCTGAAATGCTGGCGGAATTTCGCGCTGCTCATCTTCTGACCTTCATGGTCATTTCGAGGTGTTGTTCGCCACTAGTGCAAGTCGCGCTGAAGCAGTGCCGACTTCAAGTGGACGCCGGCTACCAAGCGTGGCAGTACATCATGCGCACCTACAGAGCGACCGACGACCTCTACATCAGCCAACTGGAGAAGAAATTGGCCAACATTCGCATGGGTGAGCAGGAATCGGCGACCGAGTACTGCAATCGAGCGCGGCGAATTTTGGCCGACATGCGGATGGCTGGTTTCGAGTACTCGGTGGCGTCGTATGTCACGCATGTCATCAACGGCCTCCCCTCGAGCTACAATCTGATGCGACGGATGCTGATAATGCCCGGCACGCGCGAAACTCTGAACGAGGATTCGCTTTCGAGTCACATCATCCAGGACGAGTTTATGCAGGAGTCTGAGCGGTCTTCAGAGCTCCTTCCGCAGGCTAACTACGTTGCTCCGACGAAGCAGGGACGTCAGACGGGGCAGCGTGGGAAGTCGGGCGGAGGTGGAGGCGGTGGCGGAAAGTCGTCGAACACCAAGTCTACAGAGGGCGCCGACCGCGGGAAGGTGGCGAAGGGCAATGATAGCGGAAGCAGTGGTTCGCGTCGAGGAGGACGCCGCTGCTACATTTGCGGAGACCCTGACCATCTCTCGTATGACTGCCCTGATCGCGACGAGTCCGACGACAATCAGAGAGGGAGCCGCGGAAAGTCTGACAACGCCAGTCGTTCAGAGGACGGGAAGTCTGACAGCGACCGTCGTCGTCGAGACAACCAGACCCGCAAGGAGAAGCCTGCGTCCTCGAAAACGGCGTCGAAATCAGAGGGTGATGCTTCGAGCGAAAAGAAAGCCTCTTGTTCGATGGTTGGCGTGGTCGAGCCAACAATTTCGCTGGCGCCGGAGGCTAGAGCAGACTTCCAGGCGGTCGCAGCAGCCGTGCAGGCGAATCCGACTGTCGTTTTCCTCGATAGTGGATGCTCCCATCATCTGATGGGAACGCGAGAGGCCTTCGTCGAAATGAAGCCAGGAGGAGAAATCCGTCACGTGCGCGGATTCAACGGGGCGCTTCAGAACGTCGAAGGCCGTGGCACAGTTGCTCTGAAAGGGGAGACCAGGAAGCCGATTCTCATCCCCGACGTGCTGTACGTCCCGGGCGTGCACGCGAACCTGCTGTCTGCTGGTCAGCTGAAGGAAAACGGCGTGAAGCTGCAGCATGAGGGTGACGAGGTGCTGCTCGTTTCCGCTGCAGGAGATGTGCTCGGTCGAGCACGCTACACCGGCCGAGTCCTCTGCACCGACCTCCGCCCCTGCTCCTCGAAATCGACTACATCTGCTACCGAAGCAGTTGCTCTGCGGACGATCGCCTCGGCGACGAAGTCAAAGCCGGCTAAGTGGCACGCGAGGCTCGCGCACGTCGGCATTGACACGATTCTCAGCTCGGCGATACATGAAGTTGCCATCGGCCTTGACATCGAGAAGTCCACTGGAGCTGACGTGCCGTGTACCTCCTGTGTCGGCGGCAAGCTGGCGCGTCATACTTTTCCAGAGATGGGATCAGAGGCTGCAAACGCCCTCGACGTCGTGCACATTGACCTCTGTGGCCCCTTCCGTGTGGCCGCCGCAGATGGGAGCCTCTACTTCCTCCTCCTCAAAGACCGCAAAACTCGCTTTGTGTGGGTCCGTCCGATCGCGAAAAAGAGCGACGTGCTCGGCGTGTTCGAGAAGTGGCTGAAGGAGGTGGAGCGGCAGACTTCGAAGTCGGTGAAGAGGCTGCGCTCTGACCGCGGAGGGGAGTTCCTCGGTCGCGCCTTCACCGACCTCGTCGAGGACAAGGGAATCCTCCACAACCTCACATGCCCCTACACTCCGCAACAGAACGGCATGGCGGAGCGGGAGATGCGCACGGTCGTCGAATCTGTGCGGACGATGCTGCTTCACATGGGGGTGAAGCATCACTGGTGGCACCTCGCTCTTCGTCACGCCGTCTGGGTGCGCAACTGCCTCGAACGGGCCTCCCTTCCTCCAAAGACGACGCCGTATGAGCTGCTGTTCGAACAGAAGCCGGACCTTACTTTGGCGCGTGTGTGGGGCTGCATGGTGCAGTTCATGGTCCCGGAGCAGCAGCGCGGCGGGAAATTGGCGCCGAAGGCACGGTGGGGCATTCACCTTGGTGTTTCGCCGGAGAGCAAGGGCTGGGAAGTGCTCGATCTCACGGACAATCGCATTGTCACAACCGTGGAGGCAATTTTCTACGAGACGATGTCTCTGGCGGAGTGGAAGGCGGAGCACGGGCCGGCGTCAGAGCGGACGAAGATTTCTCTGCCGACGGGTCCATCGCCAGCGGCGATTTCGTTGCTCGAATCCGAGGACGATGGTCCTTCTGCTGATCCCGCTCCCTCCATTCCGCCCTCCTCGAACGCTCCTCCACCTCTTCCCACCTCCCTCCCCTCGCTCGCCGCCAGCTTGCCTAAGTCGGCATCCACGTCGGCCACCAGCGATGAGGGGAGCATTGGGGCGTCACCTTCGGATCCGCCCATTGGCATCGCTGGCGGTCGACGTGATCTGGTCAGCGAGCAAGTTGGTGTCGGAGTGAAGTCTCCGCCGACAGGGGAGCCGGCGAACGGGGCGCGCATATCAGAGGAGCCGCCGACAGGGGAGCCGGCGAACGAGGAGCTCGCTTCAGAGGAGCCGCCGATAGGGGAGCCGTCGAACGAGGAGCTCGCTTCAGAGGAGCGGACGACAGGGGAGCAGTTCGAGGAATGCACCTCGAGCGACGTTGTTGAAGTCATCGGCGGCGATGAAGGGGAGCTGTCAGCCGGGGAGCAGTCCAGCGACAGCGACGTGGTGGAAGTCTCTGCCGACAAGCCCGCAGTTCGACGTTCAACCCGCTCTAACTTTGGCAAGCCTCGCGAGAAGCTGAGCTACCATGCTTGCCTGCCGCCGACCTCCTACAGCACTCTGCTCGACGATGCGCAGTTCGACGTCAACGTTCCAGAGCTCGACCCTGATATGCACGCCGACCCGGAGCATCGCTGGGACATCGCTAACATGACAGTGAAGGAGGCGTTAGCGAGTTGGAAGGGCAAGGCGGTGAAAGCGGCGATGGACGAGGAGATTCGAAGTCTCATCACCAACGGCACATGGGAGCTGGTGGAGCGCCCGCGCGGCGTCAATGTCATGAAGAACCGCTGGGTTCTGACGACGAAGTATCACGTCGACGACACGGTCGCACGCGAAAAAGCCCGCCTGGTGGTGAAGGGCTTCACGCAGGTCTACGGAGCTGATTACGAAGAGACGTATGCACCGGTCGGGAGCTACGTCACGCTGCGAATTTTTCTCAGCATTGTGGCCGTCCTCGACCTGCACCTCATGCAGTTAGACATGAAGAATGCGTTTCTGCAGAGCAAGCTCGATCGCGTGCTCTACATGGACCAGCCGGCTTACTACAACGATGGTACCGGCCGAGTATGCAAGCTGCTGAAGAGTTTGTACGGGCTGAAGCAGAGTCCTCTGTTGTGGTACTCGGCGCTCGACGCTGTGCTGACGGGCGCTGGCTGGAGCAAGAGCCAGGTGGACGAGGCTCTCTATTTCAGAGTTGGCGACGACGGAGTGGCGTGCTGGGTGCTCGTCTACGTCGACGACCTGCTTGCCGCCAGCAGCAGCACCGCGATGCTGAAGGAGCTGAAGGAGCTGCTGGAGGCTGCCTTTGAGCTACGCGAAATCACCCCGGTCGTGAAGTATTTGGGGCTCGAAATCGTGCGCGATCGTCCGGCGCGGAAGCTGTGGCTGCACCAGCAGTCCTACGTTGACAAGCTGCGTAGGCGCTTCATCGACGAGGAGCAGACCGGTCGGCGTCCGAAGACGCCAGTTTCCGTCGATGCTTACGCGGAGCTGACTTTCGACGATGAGGACTTCCAGTCGCGCGAAGAAGAGGAGTACCGTCAGAAGGTCGGTTCTCTGCAGTTCGCTGCCACGACAACTCGGCCCGACATTGCTTTTGCGTGTAGCAAGCTGGGATCTGGTCTGACGGTGAGGAGCGATCAGCACTGGCGCGAGGTCGATCGCTGCCTCAACTACCTCTCTGACACGCGCGATTTCGCTCTGGAGTTCGGAGGAGGACCCGAAACTCTGAAACTGGTCGGCTACGCGGACGCGGACGACGCTGGCGACAAGCAGAATCGCACTAGCACAAGTGGCTACGTTTTCATCTTCGGCGGCGCAGCTGTCTCCTGGACGAGCCAACGCATCAAGTGCGTGACTCTGTCCTCTACAGAGTTGGAATACATCGCGGCCACCGAAGCAGGAAAGGAGGCTCGTCGACTTCGATTCCTCCTCGCCGAGTTCCAGCTCCTCGATGCTGGAACACCGACTACTCTGAACGTGGACAATCAGTCCGCCATCGCGGTCGCTGAGGGCTTGGGGCTGAAGGGCAACCTCAAGCACATGGAGCGACGCTACGCCTGGCTGCAGCAGATGGTGAAGCGCAAGAAGATTGCGCTGGAATACATCCCGACATCCGAGCAGCCGGCGGACTTCCTCACGAAAGGGCTGCACTTTCCGGCCTTCAACCGGTGCTCTGTCGCGGTCGGCCAGGTTCGCCTTGCCGAAGTCGGCGACGACGACGACGTGCAGCAGTAGGTGCCATGTCCTCTAACATGGCTGGTGCGGTGATCGGCGTGCGGAGGTGTGCACGCCAGAGAAATGTCCCCTTGTATTCTATTACTTAGGTTCTGGGTGGACCTTGTGTGTGGGTGCCCAAGCGTGAGCTGGGCAGGGGAGTGTCGGAGTGAAAGGCCCCGCCCTCGCTTGGGCGCAGGCATTCTCTGCGACGACGTGGTGAATTCGACGAAGTGATCGTCGCATTGGATCAGCCCGTCCTCTGAAACCGCGGGTGGTTTTCGAGGAAGGTTGTGTCAAACATTGTATGTTTATATTGTGTAGGCTGTAGTGGGTTACACCTTAGGGGGTACACAAAGTTAGGGTTTCCTACTTGTACCAAACTCTGTGCTAGTTCATTCCATTCCTGCTCAGTTATTCTGACATGGTTTCAGAGCAGGTCCTTCGCTAGGACTGTTCTCAGGGCCCACCGTACGATACCTACCTACCTACCTACTTACCGGAGCGCGTTCTTAGCGTCTCCCCCGTAGCGCCCTCGCGAGCGTTACCTTTTTTTTTTCCCGGCCCCGCTGGCCCCGTCGATTGCGATCGCACCTACCGGCCCCGTTGGCCCTCTAGCGAACCGCCCGCGCACCGCCCGCGAACCGCCCGCGAACCGCCCGCGCGGCCTGCGCGCCGCCTGCGAACCGCCCGCGAACCGCCCGCGAACCGCCCGCGAACCGCCCGCGAACCGCCCGCGAACCGCCCGCGAACCGCCCGCGAACCGCCCGCGAACCGCCCGCGCGGCCTGCGCGCCGCCCGCGAACCGCCCGCGAACCGCCCGCGAACCGCCCGCGCGGCCTGCACGCCGCCCGCGAACCGCCCGCTACCCGCTGCCGGCCCGCGCGCTGCTTGCGCGGCCCGCAAGCAGCCTGCTGCCGGCCCGCTGCTGCCGCTAGTGCGCACCCGCAGCCGCCGCCGCACGCACCCGCTGCCGGCCCGCCGCTGCCGCCCGTACGCACCCGCAGCCGCCGCCGCACGCACCCGCTACCGGCCCGCCGCTGCCGCCCGTGAGCACCCGCAGCTGCCGCCGCACGCCCTCGCCTGCCGGCCCGCCGCTGCCGCCCGTGCGCACCCGCAGCCGCCACCGCACGCGCTCGCTGCCGGCCCGCCGCTACTGACTGTCCGCACCTGCAGCCGCCACCGCACGCCGCTACTGCCGGCCTACCACCGCATCCCGTGCGCCCCTGCGACTCCTGCTAGTGCGTCTTTACAGCTACTGCGGCCCTACTTTGTTTACTGCTGCTGCTACTGCTACTATCGCTATGGCTAGCCCTCCCGTTCTAGCTTTCGACGCCGAGGGCCGTCCGGTGAAGTTCGACACCTGGCTCGATGACCTACACCTGTTCCTACAGCTCACGGCCAAGGAGGATATTTCTCTGTACGACCATGCTCTCGGCCACGCTACTGCCCCTCTTACTACTGCTCCCCCCACTGAGCGCTCACAGTGGCAGACCCGTGACGCGCACGCTCGCTTCGCCATACGCAACTCCCTGCCGCTAGATGAGCGCGAGCACTTCGGCCAGTGCAAGACTGCTAAGGAACTGTACACCGCTGTCGTTGCCCGCTACTCCTCACCCGCTTCTGCCACGCTAGGCCGCCTCACTCTCCCCTACCTGTTCCCCGACCTGGCCTCCTTTCACACTGTCGCAGACCTCATCACCCACCTTAAGACTAGTGAGGCCCGCTTTCGCGCTGCCATGCCTGACGAGTTCCTCGCTAGCAACCCCCCCCGCTCTGGATCACTCTCTACCACATCGTCACTCGCCTCCCTGACTCTCTCCGCGCAGTCAGGGACCACTTCCTCTCTCGCTCCCCCACCGAGCTCACCGTAGCCCTCCTCGAGAAGGAACTGCTTGCAGCTGAGGCCAGTATCGTCGCTGTAGGCACCTCTCGTGGCGACCCTCGCGGCCCCTTCTTTGAGGGGTGTTCCCCTTCCCCCCTCCTCCCCTCTGTTGCCTCTGCTGCTGCTGTCGACCTCCTTGGTGCTGAGAAGGTCGGGACTGCGTCTGCTTCGGGCGGGCGCCGCAGGAGCAAGGGGGGCAGGGGTGGGGGTGGCGGCGGAGGAGGCGGGGGTGGAGGTGGTGGCGGTGGAGGCGCGACTGGGGAGGCTAGTGGCGGTAGTGGGGGAGGTGACAGCAACGGTGGGAGTGGTGGCAGGGGCGGAGGCGGCGGCGGAGGCGGAGGTGGTCGTGGCAGCGGCAGGGGTGGAGGTGGCCGGGGCGGAGGCGGAGGAGGTGGTGGTCGTGGAGGCACGGGCGGAGGCCAGAGTCAGCAGCCTTCCCCGACGCTTCAGGCCGCCCGTGAGTGGTATGCGCAGCGCGGTTTTACCTGCACGTATGTTATTCGCACAGGCGACCGCACTGGCCAGACGTGTGGGAGACCGCACCAGACGCAGCGCTGCTTCGCGCGCCTCAACGACGCGTGGCGCACCCAGTTTCCTGACGCCACTGAGCTGCCGCGCTGGGCTGATCTGGAAAAGAAGGGTGTTGATATCTGGGCTCTAGACTTTGATGCTATTCTCACTGCCATGTATGCAATGTTTACTAGTGGAGAGGGTGCTCAGTACTTGCGTGTTCCGCCCGACCCGGGCATTCAGGCCAGCCCAGCTGCTGCTCTAGGTGCTAGTGCGTCTGTGCCCCCTGGTACTGAGTCGACTGCTGCACTGCACACCTTCACACTGGACTCAGGTGCTTCTCGCTCTTTCTTTCGTGACCGCACTGTCCTTGAGCCACTAGCTCGGCCGGTTGCTGTCTCTCTTGCTGACCCCTCTGGGGGTCCGGTCATTGCGACCTCCTCCACTACACTTCCGTGTCCAGCGGTTCCGTCCGGCACGCTCTCAGGTCTCTACCTCCCCTCGTTCTCTACGAACTTGGTGGCGGGCTGTGCTCTGCAGGACGGGGGTGTTCACCAGTTCACCCCTGCCTACGAGCGTGTGACACATTGCACGTGTGCTCGGACGGGCCGCCACCTGGCTACTTTCACTCGGGAGCCGGGGTCGGACCTGTACACACTGACCACTGCGTCCCCTCAGGTAGCTGCGTCTGCGTCTGCGTCTGCGTCTGCGTCAGGTCAGCTGTCCGCCCCCTGCTCATGTCGCTCTCTGGCGCATGAGACTGTCCTCTGGCACCACCGCCTTGGTCACCCGTCTGTGCAGCGCCTGCGGGCCATGCACAAACGTGACCTTGTTGCTGGTCTTCCCAGGGTGCTCCCTCCCCTTCCCGACTCCCCTGCTCCTGACTGCATTCCCTGTGTCGAGGGGCGGCAGCGCGCCGCTCCTCACTCCTCCTCCTTTCCCCCGACGACTGCTCCCTTGCAGACGCTCCACATGGACGTGTGGGGCCCAGCCCGCGTCCGTGGTCAGGGTCAGGAGAGGTACTTCCTGATAGTTGTTGACGACTACTCGCGCTACACCACGGTCTTCCCCTTGCGCGCCAAGGGTGACGTCCCTGGTGTTTTGATCCCCTGGATCAGCCGAGCCCGTCTCCAGCTAGGCAAGCGCTTTCACTCGGACTTTCCTGTCCTGCGCTTGCACTCTGACAGAGGTGGTGAGTTCGCCTCCGACCTCTTGGCAGCCTACTGTGCTGAGCACGGCATTGAGCAGTCGTTCATGCTTCCGGCCTCTCCACAGCAGAATGGGGTCGCTGAGCGCCGCATTGGCTTGGTCATGGAGGTCGCTCGTACCTCCCTGACCCATGCGGCTGCTCCCCACTTTCTGTGGCCGTTTGCGGTCCGGTACGCAGCGCATCAGCTCAACCTCTGGCCCCGTGTCTCCTTGCCGGAGACTTCCCCGACTCTACGGTGGACGGGAGAGGTTGGCGATGCGTCGCGTTTCCGGGTCTGGGGATCTCGAGCTTTTGTCCGCGACACGTCCGCGGACAAGCTCTCGCGTCGCGCTGTTCCCTGTGTCTTTCTTGGCTTTGTTCCCGACGCGCCTGGATGGCAGTTTTACCACGTCACCTCGCGCCGGGTTCTGGCCTCTCAGGACGTCACTTTTGACGAGTCCGTCCCCTTCTACCGCCTCTTCCCCTACCGCACTGCCCCGCTCCCCCCCCCGCCTCTCTTCCTCGCTCCAGGTGCTGAGGTACCAGACCCCCTCCCCCCTCAGGGTGCCGCTCCCTCAGGTGTGTCCCAGGTAGACCCAGGTGAGCCTGTCGAGGTAGCTGTTGACTCGCGTCCTGCGTCTGGGGGTGCTGAGCCTGGGAGTGCTGCGTCTGAGGGTGCGGAGCCTGGGGGTGCTGAGCCTGGAGGTGCGGAGCCTGGGGGTGCTGAGCCTGGAGGTGCGGAGCCTGGAGGTGCGGAGCCTGGAGGTGCGGAGCCTGGAGGTGCGGAGCCTGGAGGTACTGAGCCTGGGGGTGCTGAGTCTGGGGGTGCTGAGTCTGGGGGTGCTGAGTCTGGGGGTGCTGAGCCTGAGCGTGCTCCACCTGGAGGAGCCCCCTCCTCCCAGCAGCTGCAGGAGAGGTACCTCGAGTACTGCCGCCTCCGGAGAGGTGCTTCTGGAGCTCGTCCCGGTACTTCCCCTCCTACCCAGGAGCTCCCCCCCATTCAGGTGATCCGCGAGTGGTACACGCGGCGCTGCAGTCTTCGTAGTGGTGCTCCTGGTGCTGCGGACCCGAGCGGTGGTGCTGTTGCTGGTGCTGAGGACCCGGACGCTGGAGCTGCTGCTGGTGCTGAGGACCCGGGCGTTGGAGCTGCTGCTGGTGCTGAGGACCCGACCGGTGGCGCTGCTGCTGGTGCTGAGGACCCGGGCGTTGGAGCTGCTGCTGGTGCTGAGGACCCGACCGGTGGCGCTGCTGCTGGTGCTGAGGACCCAGGCGTTGGAGCTGCTGCTGGTGCTGAGGACTCGGGCGTTGGGGCTGCCACTGGTGTCCCTGCTGCTTCTGGAGACGCTGCGCGGCCGCGACCGTACTTCGTACCGCTCCTTCAGCAGGTTCTTGGTCAGGCTCCTCCTCCTAGTCCTCCTCCCTCAGTCGAGTGTCCTCTGCCTGTCCAGCCGCAGTCACAGTTACCGCCTGCCTCGCCTCTCCCTGCTCCCTCTCCTTACGCTGGTCCCACAGGAGGTCTTACAGAGCGTCGTGAGCCTGAGTCTCGTCCTGCGTCGCCTGTTCGTACTGCTCGCACTGGTCGTCGTGTCCCACGTGAGCGTCCTCCTCCTGTCCCTGGCACTCACTACATGACTCTGCGTCCCTCCACTGCTCCGCAGCGTGTCCCGCTGCCGTCTCCTCCTGCGTCCTCTCTTCCTACTCTTCCTGACCCGGAGTCTGACTCCCGTCGTGCTGCCAGTCCCACTGTTACGCGTCTCCTCGCTACAGTTGTCACTGACCCGACCTTTGAGTCCTCTGCTGCGTCTGCTCTGGTCGCTGAGTTGGTTGACTTTGCTGCTCGCTGTCGCCTAGACTACGCTGCCAGTCTTGTCGCTGAGTCTGAGTCTGCGTCTGCCTGTCCTCCGTCCGTCGGGGGTGAGTGTGCTCTCGGCACGGACGTCCTTGAGGACAGACAGGAGGAGTTCCACTGCCTTGCTGCTGCTTTGCCCCGTCTCGTGTCCTTGCTAGTTGCCCCTGAGGGAGACCCGGATGCACCAGACATCCCGACCCCACGCTCTTACGCTGAGGCGATGGCGGGTCCCTACTCCTCTCAGTGGCAGTCAGCCATGGACGCAGAGATGGCTTCCTGGAAGTCCACAGGCACCTACGTAGACGAGGTTCCCCCTCCTGGGGCGAACATCGTCAGTGGCATGTGGATTTTCAGGGTGAAGCGGCCGCCGGGTTCTCCGCCTGTCTTCAAGGCGCGCTACGTGGCTCGAGGCTTCAGTCAGCGAGAGGGAGTAGACTTCTTTCAGACCTTCTCCCCCACCCCGAAGATGACTACTCTTCGGGTGCTGCTGCACATAGCCGCTCACCGCGACTACGAGCTTCACTCTCTTGACTTCAGCACTGCTTTCTTGCAGGGCAGCCTGCACGAGGAGATCTGGCTGCGCCGCCCCCCTGGCTTCACTGGGTCAGTTCCTCCTGGCACCCAGTGGAGGCTTCAGCGGCCGGTCTACAGTCTCCGCCAGGCGCCACGTGAGTGGCACGACACACTGAGGACGACACTTGCGGCTCTTGGGTTCGCTCCCTCTACTGCTGACCCGTCGCTGTTTCTACGCACCGACACCTCGCTGCCGCCGTTCTACATCCTCGTGTACGTCGACGACTTGGTCTTTGCCACTGCTGACACTGCGGCACTCGCCCACGTGAAGTCGGAGCTGCAGAGGAGACACACGTGCACAGACCTGGGTGAGCTGACGAGCTATCTTGGCTTGCGGATCACCCGGGACAGAGCACGGCGCACCATCACCCTGACTCAGTCACACATGGTGCAGCAGGTTCTCCAGCGCTTCCGCTTCACGTACTCCTCGCCTCAGTCCACTCCTCTGCCTACCGGTCACTCGCTCTCAGCTCTGCCTTCGGATGAGTCCGTAGAGCCGAGTGGCCCGTATCCAGAGCTTGTGGGCTGCCTCATGTACCTGATGACCTGCACTCGACCTGACCTTGCATACCCTCTTAGCATCCTAGCACGCTATGTCGCTCCTGGCCGTCACCGGAAGGAGCACATGGATGCTGCTAAGAGGGTGTTGCGCTACTTGTGCAGTACGTCGGGCATGGGGCTTGTGCTTGGAGGGCGAGACCGGGTTGTTCTCACAGGGCATTCAGACGCTTCTTGGGCAGACGACCAGGCTACTCAGCGGTCGTCCCAGGGTTACACCTTCAGCCTTGGCTCTGGCTCAGTCTCTTGGCGTTCTACTCGCTCTTCTTCTGTTCTCAGCTCCAGTTGTGAGGCTGAGATCTACGCCACAGCCATGGCTGCTCAGGAGCTACGCTGGCTGACCTACCTGCTGACCGACCTCGGAGAGCGGCCTCGTTCTCCTCCAGTGCTGTACGTCGACAACAAGGCTGCCATTGCCTTGTGTGAGGAGCACAGACTGGAGCACAGAACGAAGCACATCGCTCTGCGGTACTTCCTTGCTCGAGAGCTGCAGCAGCGTGGTCAGCTTTGTCTGCGTTACGTGGCCACGGAGGCCAACACTGCTGATGTGTTCACCAAGGCGCTTCAGCCTTGTGACCATCAGCGCTTTTGCACTCTGCTAGGCCTTGTACCTACTGGGCCTCACTTGCTTACCTCTTGACCTTGCTTGTACTGTGATCACTATATATATGTATGCCTACTTGTTTACTTTTGCTAGGTTGTGATCACTGTATCTCTTGTTTTGTTATAAACCTGCATGTGAACTGGTCTTGTGACCGCTTGCTTGTGCTCGGAATTTGTGTGGAATCCTTGAGATCCACCCTGAGCTTGCTTTGCTTTGCTTTGACTGGTCTTGTGACCCTGTGGTTGTCTCCCACTGCGCCTATGGGGGTGTGTCAAACATTGTATGTTTATATTGTGTAGGCTGTAGTGGGTTACACCTTAGGGGGTACACAAAGTTAGGGTTTCCTACTTGTACCAAACTCTGTGCTAGTTCATTCCATTCCTGCTCAGTTATTCTGACAGGTTGTCCTCTGATTCACCAGCCCGTCAACGAGCTCTGGTCGACGGGGTGCTGTTCGACGAGCTCGTCTTCTGATCTGCTTCTGGGTCGCGCGATCTCTGACGGACGGGGTGCTGTCCGAGGAGCCGCGTTCTCTGATCGAAGGGCGCTGTTCGGCGAGCGTCAGCTCGGCGAACTGGTCGGCCGAATTCGCGCGACTGCGAAACTCTGTGAGGGCATGCGAAATTTGCTCAGGTGGCTCTTAGCGAAATTCGACCTCCGAAATGGCATCACGTGCTCGACGGCGGACATCTGACGAAACCGTCGGAGCGTTTTCTACCTGGCACCTGCGCAATGTCTCTGACGGTGTAACCGTCTACCTGCACCTACTCGGCAGGTGCACACCTGCGCAGATATTCACCTGCGAATGCAGCGCTGGCATGTCGCCCTTCTGCTACGCTGGCAGACCGCTCTGTTTCAGCGTTGGCGAACCGCTCTGATGCAGTGCTGGCAATTCGCCTTGCAGAATGCTTGCTAGGGGTTGCAATGCCATTCCAGAGATATCACTTTGCATGCTCATTCTTGTACTCTAATTCTCAATTTTCAATGTTCTTTCAATTTCCTTAGTGGAAACTCTTGCCAAATTTCTCTGTGAACAGAGCAAGTAGTGAGAACTCTGTTAGAACGCTACTAGAGCGCTACGATCACCCACACAACTCCGTGCCCTCCTTCGTAGTTCACACCCGTTGTAGGGTGACTCTCCGCAGCACGTTCACAGGTGCACGCAGACGATTGGCCCGACTTGCGTTGTTGCGCACCCGTCGGCTGTTGTCTGCGTCTGACGAGCCACATCGACTTCGGGATACCAGCCCGAAGTCGCGACCTCGACGACGTTCGCGTGCCTCCGCAGAACTCGCCGAGCAGGTTACCTGGTCGACCTGGACACCACCAGGTGCTCCGGTCGACCACCAGGTCCCCCGGTCGACCACCAGGTCCCCCGGTCGACCACCAGGTGCCTCTGGTCGACCACCAAGGCCCCCTGGTCGACCACAGCTCCTGTCGAGCTGCCCCCTGGTCGACGGACCCCTTCCGTCGACCAGAACTCTCAACTGATGTTGCCGAGCTCCCCTCGTCGACCGTTGCTCACATGTCAGGTCGACGGACTGCTCCGTCGACCTCCCCGTCGAACCGGCACTCCTGGTCGATGGCCCACCCGTCGCCCAGTCAGCTGCGCCCGTCGAGCACCCCTGGTCGACGGAAACCCCACAGTGACACCCTGCAGCTCGACGAAGCCCGTCGAGCAGCTCCTTCACTGTGAACGGTCGGCTGCTTCTTCCGTACATCCGACCAAGTCGTCGGCGTTGCCCAAGCGAGGGCGGGGCCAACACTCCACTCCCGTTAACACACAGTTGGTCACACGTGGTCACAATTGGTCACACGTGGTCACACTTGTTCAAGCGAGCACGGTGTTCAATTGTTACACTCCATTGAAGCCACTTGTCTTTTGCTATTATTTTGTCACCGTAAAATGGTGTCTGAAAGGTATTCTATATCACCACTGCCAGATCTTGCGAGCCCTTCAACTCCGTCACTGGCTTCTATCGACATGCGCTGTACCGCATATGACCGTTTCCCCTCCTCCCGAGTCTGTTCCGCGGAGCCGCTGAATTGGTCCGTGTATTTTGACGTGCCATGAACCACAAGCATCTCCCTTGCGATCATTCATCGGGTCTGCTTCAATCCCAGTCGCTGCCAGCGTAATCGCCTTCAGCCATAGCTCAGCCTACCGGCGTCTTTCCGAGGCGCAACCGATTCGATAATTCTGCAGATCTGCGTTTTCCGCGAGGCATGTAGATTCAGTGATCAGACGGCGCGAACGACGGTGAGTGAGCTTTAGAGGCGCGATCTGTTTCTTTTCTTTCTTTCTTTCTCGGCGAGGCAGACGTTAAAGAAACAGAGGGGATTAAAATACATTCGTGAGCTGCCAATGGCCGGCAGCGGCGAGGCCGGGGGAGTGTTTGGGTGCGTGCGGCGCGGAACGTGCGCCGAGCACGGGGAAGCGGAGGCGGGTGGAGGAGTCTCCGCAGGCGGAGCGGGAGGGGGATCGGCGGGGGAGAGAGCAGTTTGCACTGGTGGTGGCGGAGAATACGATGGACGAGGCGGGGGATTGGAATGGGGGAGCGCGCGGGAGAAGGTGGGGGAAAGAGAGGCGGCTGGTGTGGATGCGGACGATGGGGGGGAGCGGGGGTGCACTGTGAGGGAAGCTTTCCGGGAGGGGGCGGAAGGGTTTGGGGGAGCGGGGGGAAGAGCTAATGGCGGAGATGTGGGGAGCGGAGGGGAGGGCGCAAGGGGAGTCGGGGAAGAGAGGGAACGAGCGAGGGAAGGGGCAGCAGACGGGGCGGAGCAAGAAAAGTGTGCGGGAGAGGAGGAGAAAAGGGAACCAGAAAGAGAAAGAGAAAGATCAGGAGGAGCAGGAGCAGAAGCAGAAGGGGAGGGAGGGGAAAGTGGGGAGGGAAGGGCAGGGGACGGAGGAGGAGGAGAGGGGGAAGCGGGGGAAGGGGACGAAGCGGGAGGAGAGGGCGAGAGCGTGGCGGAGCGGATAGCGCGGCACGTGGAGGTGGTGAGGGCGGTGGAGAGGGCGCGCATGGTGGCGCTGCTGCGAGCGTTCCTGCAAGCACGGCACATCAAGACAGACAGTGTGCCGTGCCTCGTGGACGAGGTGTGTAAGGGGTGGGGGGGAAAGGGAAACGGTGGTCGGGTTGGGGGTTCGGGGCTAGGGGAGGGAGGTTTAATGAGTGCGGCACATCAAGACAGACAGTGTGCCATGCCTTGTGGACGAGGTGGGTGTGTGGGGAAGGATGGGGACGAAGGGTAGGGGCAGAGGGATAGGGGCAGAGGGATAGGGGCAGAGGGATAGGGGCAGAGGGACAAAAGGCTCATATCCTTCCCTCATTGCTCATTGCTGAGTTGAGTCGCCTCAAAAATACACAAGGGCCATCTACAAGGCTTGTATCCTTCCCTCATTGCTCATTGCTCTCTCTCTCTTCATCTCCCTTGTGTCTTTCCCCTTGGTGCATGCGCGGCCATGGTTGGTTGGTGCGTCAGGGCCTGTATCTGGGGTCGATCGGCGCGGCTCACAACAGGGAGCTGCTGAAGCGCAGCAACGTTACGCACGTGCTCACAGTCGCCAACTCCATCCTGCCCGCACACCCCAACGACTTCCATTACACACTCATTAATGGTGAGAGGAGAGGGGGATCCTTGGTGTGTGGTTTTCATTCGCTCGCGGTCTGCTCGCTTCTCTGTTCGCTTCTCTGCTCGCTCACAATTGCCAACTCCATCCTGGCCGTTCGTCCCCACAACTTCCATCACACGCGCATCAACGGTGAGAGGGTTGCCAGTAAGGTGACTTCTGAGTCGACTTAAAAGTCACCTCGTTACAATGGCACATCCTGGCCGCTCGTCCCCACGACTCCCATTACATGCTTATCAACGGTGAGAGAGGGTTGCCAGTGGGTGGGGGGGAGAGGGGAGAGGGAGGGGGGGGGGGGGGGGGGGGGGGGGTGGTTGCATGTCTTGGAGGGTCTCTGTGTGAAGTGAACCGTGTGCACGTCGCAGCACTGCATGACTGCGGATGAGGCATCCACACCCATGCCATGCCCCCTTCATCTTTCCACCTGTCCTCCTCTCCTCTCACACTTCCATCTCTCTCTCCCCCTCCTGCCACCTGCCCCCATCTCCTGCAGTGCTCGACTCACCCAAAGTGGACCTGATATCGCGTTTCCAGGAGTGCTTCACCGTCATTGATGCAGCCAAAGCCGCAGGAGGCTGTGCGCTCGTGCACTGCTTCGCCGGGCGCTCCCGCAGCGTGACGGTGGTTGTGGCCTACCTCATGGCCCGCCGCGGCATGACTGTGGATGAGGCGCTGACGCTCGTGAGAGGGCTGCGGCCCGAAGCGAACCCGAATGCGGGGTTTGTGCAGCAGCTGCAGGAGTGGGAGGGGCAATTGCGGGAGCAAGGGGTGCTGCCGCCACTGCCGCCACTGCCGCCGGCGCCACCAGTGTTGCCAGGGGAGGGAGTAGCTGAGATGGGAGGTGTGGAAGGGGAGGAGGTGGGGAGGGAGGTGGGAGAGGAGGCGGTGGAAGATGTGGGGGAGGAGGTGGTAGGAGAGGGAATGATGGTGAAAAGAGGGGAGGTATTGGGTGAGGGTGGAGGGGTTGAGGGGGAAGCAGAAGAGGGACGAGGGAAGGAATGAGGGGATTGCATCAGGGGATGCAGCAGCGGGAGTAACAATTGAAGCAGTTTCAGCAGCAGCAACTGCAGCAGTGTCGGTACCAGCTGTGCACAGGAGTGGAGAGGAGTGAGTGCTGGTACTAGTACAGTACTTGGCGGTGAGTTGGAACTCAGTCGATAAATCACTTTCTTTGTGCCGTACGCATGGGTAGGTACCCTACTCGCTCTGAAGGTACTCTAGGGTTTGTACCTGCAGGCGAGTATACTTCACACGGATTTACGGTACTCAACGTGTAAATGCTTATGCTCTCCATCCAATGCTGTGAATGTGCTGGTCGACAGAAGTTTGTACCAGTTTCATGAGCTTTTGATGGATCGCGCTGCATGTGCTAGCTAAAGTACCGTAGTGAACAAAACAGTTACCGGTAGTTTCCAACTGGTACAGTTACCTTACAGCTAGCCGTGCACTCTGGCAGATGATGATGCCATGTTTGGCATGCAATACGGTACGTGTTTGGTAAAGACGATGACTCGTCATGAGTTCAGAGTTCATGCTTGGTGCATTTCTGAGTGAAGCTCTCTGTTCCTCTCTACTGAGTCAGAATTATGGACAACAGCATGATTATAGTCAAGAGCACTGAAAGCTGCTCCTGTGCAACCAGATTCCCAGAATATTACAGTAATCTTTGCCCTTCACAGTTTCCGCTTGTTCACTTCTACAAAATTGAATGGTACGGTACAGTTGGGCAACGCTTATTTCTCCCAGTTCCGGGTGATAGATGCGTGACCGATGCGGACCAGACACATACTCTGCTGCTACTGCACTATGCAACTGCTCTCGCTGAGAGGCAACCGCTGAGCAGCAGCAGCATGCTGGTTAAATGCTGCAGCTGCTGGTTAAATGCTGCAGCAGCTGTAGCAGGGACTGCAATCCTGCAACTGGTGTAACAATACGGAGGGCAGTGTGGACGTGGAGTAGGGTTGCAGCAGCACAAAGGATTGCACAGACTGATGCACTCCAGTCGCATCCACTCCACTGCACTCCACCGCACTCCACCGCACGCAACCACCTTCATCCGCACCGCACTCCTCTGCACTCCCCCACATCTCTTCGCACTCCACTGCACTCCTTCCATCCTGCCACATGCCCATACAACGTTACCACTGCTCTCACATCTCCCACCCGTGCTCCCTTCACGTCCTGTTGCCCATGTGCTGTGTCTAGGTTCAAAGTACAGGAGGAATGGGGGGGAAACAGGGTGGGGAAAAGAAGAGCTGAGCCTTTTAGGTACCTCAAAATGTGGTGAAGAGTGGGAAAACGAAATAAGAAGAGAGTTGGATAAAAAGAAGACGAAGAAGGAAACAAGAGCAGGTAAGAAGATTAGGATCAGTGCATGGAGGATTTGTTGAGGTCAAAGTAAGGGAAAAGAAATATTTTGCGTGTACCTGCCCTTGCTGTTGCTGTTGCTGTTGCTGCTGCTGCTGTGTGAACTGCTGTTGCTGTTGCTGCTGCTGTTGATGGTTGCATTTGCTGCTGTAATGGCTGTATGTTCGCTGGTGGCACCTGTTGCATCACAGAATGAGACAAGCAAGCAGCAAAACAAACCAGCGTCGCCGTGCACACTTTGAGTCTCAGGCATGCTTTGAGTCTCAGGCACAGATTTGAGTCTCAAGCACAGATTTGAGTTCAAATCTCCTGTACAAGCAGACTGGACTTTGCAAAGGCAACGGCGTAAAAGAGCACCACAGGAAAGCACAGGTGTGATGTGATCACTGAAGGGAAGCATGTCGACAGCCTCCAAGCTTGCGACTGGGCTTCGACTCGAGAAACGACAGGGGAAATGGCGATTGAACACTAAAGACTCGAAAATCAAGTGCCAGGATGAGATGTCAATCACACATGCATTCATGCATGCATGCAGAGCAAAGCCCGTGGGTTTGAGCATGGGATGGAAGCACAACCACCGAGGCAGAGGCCGCAAGTGGCCCGCGCCGCACGCACCATGACTTGTGTGACGAACTGGCACACGGCGCAGTTGACGCTGCGAGCACCCAGCTTCTGAGTAGTGAACTCTGGAATCACCTCAGTCATCACCTCAGAAATGAGCTCAACAACCAACTTAACAAGTGAGACAAGTAGCACGCACCATGACTTGCGTGACGAACTGGCACACAGCACACTTGACGCTGCGAGCGCCCATGGCGTACACGAGCGTCATGCCACAGCCCCCACAGTTGATGTGCGCCACGTGGTTTGCTGCACATCAAACATTTCAAAATCGGGGGAGCAGGATAGGGAGAATGGGGCGGGGGCGGGTACGGATGATAATGCAAAACCTCAGAAGGTGAGGGGGGGAGTCACTGTGCTGGGTGACCGTGAAGCAATAGAAAGTGCATTCTCTGACCACAGAGTGATGGGATGGGAGCGTCATGTGCTGATGCAGGCAGTGCGGACCAGGCATGGAAGCAAGCCACGGCAGCCCTGTGGCAACAGAAGGTGGCCGTGCAGAGCACGTGGCAGCAGGCGGGGGCAGGTGGGAGCAGGTGGGAGCAGATAACAGCAGGCAGGCGAGCGACTCACGGTCGGAGGAGAGGTTGACGGTGTGGCAGCAGGAGCACTGCACGCTAGTGGCGCCCCTCACGTACATGAGCAGCGTGCGACAGCCCCCACACACCAGCTGCGCCATCTCCGTGCCTGAGACGGGGCAGAGGGGCAGAGGGAGTAGAGGGGTATTTGGGATGTGAGCGCGTGGTGTAGCAGTCAACATGAGGTGCCTCAATCATCGCAGGCCCCACACACCAGCTGCGCCATCTCCGTGCCTGGTATGGGGTAGTGGGGCAGACAGACGGGCATTCGGGATGTGTGCGCCAACTTTCTGGGTGTGAGAGTTGATGTTTGAGGCGGCTCAGTAATCAGCAGCCCCCACACAGCAGCTGCGCCATATCCGTGCCTGAAACAGGGCCGAGGAGGAGTATGCGGGAAAAGAGAGGGTCGAGGGCAGCGCAGCATTGACGACGATATGAGGAACAAGGGTTTGGGTTCGGATCAGACCCGACCTGACCTGCTTGTGGCATGGGGGGGGGGGGGGGGGGGGGGGGGGTTCGTGGTGCTGCTGCAGAGGGCGTGCTAATATTGTGACGACTCAAGCAGAGCAAGAAGTTTGATTACCGGCCCGATCCGAACCGACCCAGCCCGGCCCGGGCCCCCACCCGACCCAACCCAGCCTGACCTGACCTGACCCGACTAAACCCGAACCAAACTGAACTCACTTCACCTGGCCTGGCCTGAACTGATCTCGCCTCACCTGAAATGGCCCGACCTGACCTGCTTGTGGCACGGGCGTGATGGTGCTGCAGAGCGCACAGCGGACGTTAGAGGCGTTGTTGGGGTAGACAAGCAGCGTGCGGCACCCCGTGCACACGATCTGTGACTGCGCTGCTGACAAGGCAAGAGAGGGGTGTGGGGGAGAAATGGGGAGAGGGGTGAGAGGGGACACGGGAAAGGAGAGAGGGGAGGCGTTGAGGTACACGAGCAGCGTGCGGCACCCCGTGCACACAATCTGCGACTGCGCTGCTGACAAGAGGAGAGGAGGGGACCAGGGGAGGGGGAGATTGTAAGGGTGAGGGGGGGAAGAGAGAGGGGAGGCCCCTCCCTCACTTCATCTCTCTCCCTCTCTCCATTTCTCTCACCCCGTCTCTCTTCCTCTCACGGTCTCGCTCACTCTGCCTCCCCCTCATCTGGCTGCGCGGGTGACTGCACGGGCATGGGGTTGCTTTTCGACTGCTGCATAAATACTGCACCACAGGCCCCGGCTAGGGCATACCCCCAGGGTCAGGACCTTTGAGTCGACTCAAACGTCACCTCACCTGGCTGCGCGGGTGACTGCACGGGCATGGGGGTGCTGTTCGGCTGCTGCATATACTGCATCACAGGCGCCGGCTGGAGCATTCCCCCAGGACCCGGGCCCATGCCCTGGCCCATCGGCTGACTCATTCCGCCTTGACTCGCTCCCTGGTTCATGCCTGGCTGGGCCATGCCCTGGTTCACGCCGTGAGTCACGGCGTGGTTCACGCCCTGGTTCATGCTTTGAGGCATGGGTTGGGCCATGGATTGCGCGGCGGGAGCAAGCAGGACGGGGAGAGGAGTCGACGCGGTGGGTGGTGGGAGCAGGTGGGGATTGGCGAGGAGGCGGAGGAACGGCTGAATGCACCGGCTAAACAAGGGTACGGCGTTGGGTGAGGTTGAGAGGAGTGGCCATGCACCGGGAGATGCACCAGAAGAGCTTCCCGCTCTGCCAACTATCCTCCCGTTGACCCTCGCCGGCTGTGTCGCACTTGCGACTTCCTCGCAGCGCCTTTATCTACTCCGCCTTCGACCGAGAGACGGGAGGAGCGGTGCGATCTCTGAGCAGCGTCCGTGCTCAGCCGGCTTTTCTTAGAAGCAAGGGCCCGCGAATTTGTTTACGATGATGTGATGCGTAGAGGTAGGAAGACAGTACTTTTCAGGTGAGGTTGGACCGGGTCATAAACGTTCCGAGGCGGTCGACGTAGGGTAAGGGACCTGATGCAAGAGCTCTCGCTACAGATTCTCCGTTTACGTTAGTGGACGGACACGAAAACGCTTGACGAGTTTGTAGTGTGAGTACAGCGAAGTTGTCGACGAATTAGCGAGTGTTTGCCTGACGGAAAACGTTGTCTCTGTGGAAATCGGAAAATCGATGTTCAAGTGAATCTGCATAGACGAGACTACGGACGTACTTTCGCTACTCACTGAGGACAGGGATTTCGCGACCTGGATCCCTAAAAACTGGCCTTCAGCAACAAAAACATCTTGTTACTGAACACAGCACTACTGATCCGCACGAGTTCAACTCCTCGCGCAAGAATCAGTTCTCAAGAGCCTTGTGGCCATGTCCTGTCGTACACCGTTTCCTCCGAGCCATGGGATGTGCTGCTGCCCTGACCAGGAAAGAAAAACGGGATTGAGATTTGAAAAGCAGAAGGAAAGGACTGCAGCTAGCTTTGGCCCTTGATTACTCCACCAATCTGTCCTTGCCTCAGCCAATCCATCGGCTCGGCAGTCGACATTCGTCTCGTCGTCGCCTCGCATCAGCATCACAACTTGTCAGGCATTTCCGCCCATCGAGCCTTGTTGAGGGGGGTGACAATAAGCTGGATGTGGTGGGGTGAGTTTCAGAGCAAAGTTTGTACGGTTCTTTACGCTTGGGTATGGTTTCAAGCAAAATTGAACTCCAAAGCCCACTAATGCGGCGTCGAGATTTGTTTCTTGGGAATTGATCTACACTGCTGTTAGCCCGCCCAGACAGATCATGATGATGAGCCTGCGTAGTTGGCAACGGAGGATTGGACGTGATTTCAGCGTTAAGAGATGAACGTGGCCATTGGGGGCACCCTGGAACTTTCAGCAACGATATTCCACGTGGTAGAGAAAGAAAGCCAGCCCTCGAGTCAGGGAGCGACACGGCAGATTTGAAAAGGGCATTTCTTGAGGGTCAATCTCAAAGAAATTGCTCACCTGGAATGTGAGTTCCCTTTTATGGATCACGTCAGCCTGATCCATGTCGATGGTACACTTCTGGTATCTTTTTACTTCTCCCAGCAACTGGCATGTTGCCTGTCGTGTCAAAGTCGATGAGGCACCAAATGGCGCCACATGGCAAAGGCGTTTTGCCGAGCCACTCTCACCCAAGCATTTCGCTAGGCTAGCAGGGTATTTCCAAACCTGTGGGAGCAAATAGTCACACTGAAACAGGTATGGGCAGGAGCAAGGATTACTGCTTCTACTGCGATACAGTATATCCATGCAAAGATGAGAATACTCCGTGAAGCAGACATTTGCTCTTTAGGGGACTAGAGAAAGCAATATTGATCATGGCATTGCATCAGTTTGAAGCCATGCCAAACAACATTTGAATTTAACACTAAAAGTCAATGCCTAGTTTCTTTAATTTATCAGGCAGATGGCTAACCCTTGATCGCTTGTACACTACTTGCACTAATGGTGCCTGCAAAAGGCACCTCTTACCAAGTCATATCACACAAAAGCACCAAGTTACCGACCGATGCCACCTCCCAGCACGAATCACCTCCTCAAGCCTCTTCTTCAATCACTAATTCCCAGGTTTCCGAAGCCGGCCCACATTGACCACCCTCCTTGCAAGGCCACTAATCCTGTTGTTAACCACCAAGCAGCACCTCCTGAGCCTTCTCCTGACCTCACCAAAACTCCTACCCCCTTCATTCCCACCACCACAGCAGCAACCAGCAGCAGATAGCAGCCAAACAGCAGCTCTGGGACAAACATGGGTCCTGCCTTTCTCACAGTTGCTTCTTGTGCTGCCAGTGCTGCTGCTACTGCAGCTGCTGTGGATGGCGCAGAGAGAGACATTAACTCCACTGTGGAGGGTTGCGGGGAGAGAGGGGCAGGGGAGGAAGGAGCCGAGGAGGTGGTGGAGGAGGAGAGGGAGGGAGCACTGGAGGAGGAGGAGGAAAAGGAGGAGCATGATGCTGCTGACGTCATGGATGAGTCACGGCTTGCTTTACTAGCCCGCTTCGGCCGCAATCTCAGCTCCCGTTCACCAAGAGCACTCTCCCTTTCACCCTCCTCTGAATTATCTGTCTCCTCCTCTGTATCCCCCTCCTCCTCCGCCTCCTCCTCACTCGTCTCTCCTCCACTCAGCGGAGCCTCCTCCTCGCTCGTCTCCTCTTCCCCCTCCCCTTCCGCACCGTCACCTCCAGCGCCATTCGCGCCGGCCGCGTCGCGCCGGCCCAGCTTCTGAGTCACGTCCCACGTGTGCGAGCTGGATAGATTGAGCAGGCCTGCCACGGTGGCGTACGCGCGCAGCGGGAGAAGCGCGCCGAGGAAGAGGAAGTACGCGGGGAGCAGGCGGAGCTTCGAGGGGGAGAATGCGAAGAGACAGAGCGGGTATACGAGCACCAGCGCCGCCATTGCCCAGGGGAAGGGGAACGCGGAGGCGGAAGCGGAGGCGGGGGAAAACGCGGAGGAGAAGAGATACGCGGGCAGGACGACGAGCCAGAAGGAAATCCCTATCAAGTGGCGGGCAGCCCGGCGAAGAAACATGTAGATCCCCACGAAGTACAGCTTCGCAGGCCAGCTTAGCGCGGACCGCTCCGCGGTAAGCACGACCCCGCCGCGCAGCCGCAGCAGATTCGCGGGGCCGCTCGTCCACCGGTGCTGCTGCTTCCTGTACGCGCCGTATCCCGCGGGGACCTCGCTCGCGCATTCCACGGTGGGCTCGAGCCGCATGCGCCATCCTTTCGCGGCGGAGCAGACCGCGATATCCATATCCTCGACGGTCGTGTCGTCGCGCCAGCTCCCCGCATCCGTGATTGCCGCTGTGCGCCACACGCCCGCGGTGCCGTTGAAGCCGAAGCACTGTAACGCGGATGAGCTGAACAGCTGCTCCGCTAAGAAGTGCCACTTGAGCTCCACGGCCTGCAGACGCGTTAGTAGGCACTCCGACTCGTTACTGAACGCCCAGCGCGTCTGCACGAGCGCGAGCTGCGGGTCGCGCGCGAGCGGGGGGACGGAGCGGAGGAGCCAGTCGGGGGAAGGCTCGAAGTCCGCGTCGAGAATTGCGACGAACGCGCACGCGCGCGCGTACGGTTCTGTCAGCCCCTCGCGGAGATTCCCCGCCTTGTACCCCGTGCGGTCCGTGCGGTGGCGGTACCGCACGTCGATTCTTCCGCCGAAGCTGTTCCGCGCGCCCTTGCTCGCGCCCCCGCACCTCAGCTTGCTCCGCCACCGCGCAACCTCCGCGCGCATTCCGCGCGAAATCTCCGCGTCCGTGCTGTCGTCTAACACCTGCACCACGAGCCGCCCCCGCGGCCACTGCAGATTACACGCCGCGGCGATCGCGCGCGCGTACACCTCGCGCTCGTTGTACATGGGCAGCTGCACCAGCACGGACGGCCACGTGGACGTTGCGGGGAGCGCGCCGCCGGACGCGGCGGACGCGGCGGCGCCGTCCCAGTCGCAACCGGCGGACGCAGCGACACCCAAGTTAACCGCCATGCTGTTACCGCTGCTGCTCCTGGTCATATCAACCTCACCACCACTCTCCTCCCATACGTCACCACTACCATCAACCGCACTAACTACCCCGTTAGGAGCCGTATCAGCTCTCTTATTAGCTCTGGCGCGAATTGCGGCTGCTGTCTGCAGGCGCTCTTGCCGCCGCGCTCTGTGCCAGAGCACGAGACCGGAGAGCGTGAGCAGTAGCGAATCGAGCAGCAGTACCGCCGCTATCGGCTCGCACACGCCGCGGATAAGAACCACCACGAACGTACACGCGATTCCGCCGGCGGCGGCGGCGGCGGCGGATGCGGAGGAGAAGAAGGAGAACGCCGAGAGGCCTTGACGGACAGATTGGATGAGCCCAGCGGCTGCGGCGGAGACAGAAGAAGCGGAAGACGCGGCGGAGGATGCGGAGATGGGGTGCGGTAAAATGCGGAGGAAGAGGAAAGCGAGCATCTCGCCGTGAGTGATGATCATGACGCAAAGCAAGAGCGGGAGGAGCGGCCACCAGAAGCGACCGAGCGACTGCGCGCGACGAACCCAGGGGCCGCCATGGCCCAGAACGACGGCCCGCTTGCGTGCGCCCGCCTTTCGGTCAGAGACGCCCCCGACCGCTGGCGCGATAGCCGCGCCCATTGTTGCGCGCGCGAAGTCCGACGCGCAGGCGCGAGTTGGGTGAGCTCTGAAGGCTATGCCTCTCAGGGTTGTGCTGTTAGTCCTCTTCTCGCGACCTTCTCTAGTCGTGGAAATACTATTGGGAGTTCGCTCGTGTAGCAGGGCTAGAGGCAATCGCAAGATGATTGTGAGACGGCTGATTATCGTCGGGCGGTCGCGGGGAGCTGCGTGCCTCGCAGCCAATAAGATGAGTCACAAAAGAGCGCTCGAATAAAGCTTTTTCTGAGGACGTGACTGGACGTAACTGTTATTCACGGGCTACTATCGCTGAGAAGCGAGCTGCTAAAGGGAGTTGCATGAGTATAATAAGCTTAGCTTATTGAGAGAAGGGGAATGATCCGCCGCGAGCACAGCAGCTGCGTGACCAGAGGGGATAGATGGTATTTTGATGGGACTACCAGCTGTCGCACTAGACAACTAAAACTCACTCTCTAGTGGAAGAATCCTAAGCTGGAGAGACATACTCAGGCTCGTGGAGACTAATAGACAGCCACAAAACTCAAAAGAGTGCGTAGGATGGTGGCTCTCTATATCTGGCATGTTTGACTGGGGGCCGATGATTCAGCATGCTTGCGTCATGGTCTCCTTCCTCTTGGCTGGTCTGCTGTTTCGAAAGCTTGCCCATTCAACTTGATTCAGCGCGCGAAAAAAAGAGGAGGCAGGGGAAGGAATTATGGGTTGGGAGGGATGGGAGGAGGAAATGGCGCCTTTCCGAATTGCGCTTGTTTCCCGCACTTCCTCCGTGCGACACGCTGACGGCGACACGACTTGTTCCTTTCCGACGCGAAAGGGAATGTACGAACTGCGAGCTGCGAAGTTGGGGGGGCTGGTTGCTGGCGAAGGAGGGTAGAGAAATTCCGCTCAGTGCACAGATCGCCTGCGACTCTGGCTAGACTTTCATCGGTTGCAAAAGCGCAAGCGGACTGTCGTCGGGCGCCAGATGAGGACGGGTTCAGTGCAGACGACAAGGATGGTTCGGGCCGCTGAGTCGCACAGCCATCCAGTTGTGCCTGCGCCAGTGAAGGAGACCGTACCCCACAGAGACGGGGTCAAGCCTGACGTGTACTCCGTCGAGAGCGGCTTTGTGCGACGATTTCTCCCACACCTTTAACCTTCTGGAGAATTCTGATTGGTTACACGACCTTTCTAGTTCGGGTGCTCCAAATCAGCATCTTGTCTGGGCAATCCGAATGAACACCAACTTGACGGAAGTTTCGTATAGCCGACGCCCGTCTGACACAAGCGACGCCGCTTGAATCAACGGGCAGGTCCTGTCTGTCAGTGGCAGATGAATTTGAGCCCAGCGAAACGGAACGAGCCGTTGAAGGCTTGCGGAGAGTGAACGAGAGAGGGGTGAACTGAAAACAACCGTCAACTTCGAGTTTCCGATATTTCTACCATTTCAAGGCGGTGAGATGACCTGGAAGTCGCCCCGTATGGAGTGGGAATGTATAATTTTGACGGGAGCGATTCGTCAAGTGTGAATTACCAATGGAACATGATACACGTCATCATCGTGTATCGGAACCATCATCGTCCCCGATTGAGTGCGGGTTTCCATCAGAACAAGTCCATACACATAGGGAGGCAACATCATCTTGGGTTTGTTTGTTATAATGTCATTCCGGTTCAGACATGAAGGGCATATAAGAGAAATGACCCCGAGCTTTGAGATTGCAGCCTTGCTTTTCCAACCGAGTCTTCTCTTTGTCAGCCCTTGATTGAAGGTTAAATTACCATGAATTTCCCTTAACACACTTGCACTTTCTGTAACTTTCCGTGTGGTCGGGGGGGCTGGCAGGTGGGCCTGACCAGTGTGGCACCAAGCAAGCACAAACGCCATACCAGGACAAAGTGCCCAAAGCAGGCAAGACAAGCATGTCTACCACCACCTAGTTTTTGTATGCACACAAGGGTGATTGGCCGTGCTACATCCTGGCTATAGCTCTTCAAGAGGAGACACAACACAATCAGAGAACCAGTGTCAAGGTTGCTTCAATGCTCCAGGTCGCAGCATAATCCAAGGGCAATTGCAGCATCACAACCCTGCCCACCCCCAACCTATCAGAAAGTACAATGTGTTTATTTCTTACAAGATGCTGCACATGTTCAGACAACGGATGATGTATAGGCTTCACGCCGCCTCACATGGAAGGGCAGGCCCAATGGTTCAACGCTGGGGGCATGGGGAGACGGGGAAAGGAAGCAAGAAAGGAACAACAAAGAACAAAATGTTCAGCATGTACCTTGTACTTTGGATCCAAACAGAACATGCAATGGCAGGGGGGCTAAAGCGCAACACATCAATCAGATGAGCGAAGACAATATATTATGGTTCATACCCGAGCACGTGTTTCCTCCAACAGCCGCTTGTCACGGGCCTCCATGGCGTAATCCCATGCGTCCGAGTTCGGGTGCTTCGGCTGCATTCACCACACATGGCAATGCACGCATCCCACGCATCGCGCACCCATTGCACGCACCGCACCCGCCAATAAGAGCCCCATACGCATGGCGCGCCCAGGGAAACAAGCGAGTAAGGATACCAGCAACAGGGTGCATCGAGCGCTCAAGGTGGATCCATGAAAGTTGACATCCAAGCAGTGAGTAGTTCCGTCCCCAATTAACCACCAAGCACAATAACAACGACAACATGTGGATCTAACCTATGCAACCCCACTTACTATCCGCCTCCTCTTCCGGCCGATTCCTCGAACGGAAACCGGGGAAACAACGAGCCTCTCAAGGCCAGGTTATGCGGATCCAAGCAAAGTGCTGGGATTAGGGTTACCTAAAATGGACTGAATATACCAGCTACCCGCGCGCAATAAACTCCCATTCCAAACTAGAGGTATAGAAACGGAATGAAAACGGAAGAGTTTTAAGTGGCATACCTTGCCGTATAGGGTCCGGTTGACAAGGTGCTGGATGCCACCGGCGGCGCACAGCATCGACGCGATCAGAACGAATGGAGGGAGCGACTCGTACGGCATGTTTACCGCCGACGGTGTGACCGGGTGAAGATGATGCGAGCGATATGTCGGAGATTAATTCAGGAATGACCGTCGGCGGCGTTTCAGGCGATGAAGGCGGGGGTATCAATTGCTGTGGGAAAAGGACACGTGACAGTTGTGGGGCTGTTCGTGTTGAACTGTTGTGGGGGTTCGGAAATAGCTGATGAAATTAAAACTACACCAACACGAGGTAATCCTGATGAGAATAATACAAATAGCCATACTGATACCATTCATACTGACATTGTTACATATTTCACCTGAACATGATTTTTCTAGCTATTTCTATTTGCTTTAACATCTGATAAAAATTCTAGGAGTATCCAGAGATGTTGTTTGCCTTGTGTTTCCTGACCATTTTCAACACAACAAAACTCTTGTGCTCACTCTTCTAATACAGAATAGAACAGTTAATTGCAGCTCATGAAGTCTATATACAAATGCAAATGTCTTCTGACAAACCTTGCACCATTACCGAAACTTGTGGTTCGCACCACGGGTGTGCCTTTCCGAATCGACACGATCGCAGAATAGACCTTCGATTTAGCGGGAACAATGGAACGTGCTCATTGGACGACCATCCCAAGACGGGTCAATTGAAACCGACCACCGCGAGGCCACATGGGTGCTGCTCGGCCTGACAGATGGAGGTTGTTTACGGGCAGAGCGGGTGAGGGAGCTAGTTCTGGCGACTCGGGAAAGTGTCAAGAGGACAATTGCGTTGGGCACGGCAATTCCTTGGCATTGCTGAATCGGGAAGGCAGTCAGCAGCACAGAGGAAGAGAATCCCGAGGTCCCACTTCTCCCCCTCCCCTCTGATCTCACATCTTTTCCACACTTTCCCATCCATGGGCAAAGGGAATTTGCGTTGTTACTGGATTTCACGTCACGTTGCCTTCCCTGACGTTTCGCACACCATTGGCAGCAGCACCAGGACTGAGTGACGTACAAGAAACGGTGAAGCCAGTTGCAGACGACAGCGTGAATAAGACCGTTCTTCTTGGGTTCCGCTGTCAATGCCAGCCTTCCCTATCGGGCACTGAATCTAGTGAACCTGATTCCTAAGAAGGCTGTAGATTCAACTCACGCCTTTTACAGCAATTACAGTGCTAGTTCAGTTCAGGCTGATTTTGCTCCTGCTGATTAATATCCGGTCAAGTTAGCCTCTCCTGCCCGGCAATTCGCAGTAGCGAATATCAAGCGACATGTTGTTTTCAAGCATCGACGTGGCGGATGCGAACTTAGCGAACCAGTTCACGCAAGCCGAACTACGAAAGCTCAAATCGCAGGTGCTGTTCCATCCATTTCCGTCGTCATTCCCCGCTAACATTTTCGTCGGTCTTCAGAATTCTCAATAATTATTCTCGTAGAATGCGTCGCAGATCCGTGCATACCTGTATCATCGTCAGTCATTCAATTTCTCAGTATCAACTTGTCAGATCTTCCCTTCCAATACCAGATTCACCTCGAGCATTTGTAATTCAGTCATATCGGACAAGTTCACGTATCGTGTCAAGGAAGTAGGGCAAAGGAAACGATCTTGACTAAATTAGGGGAGATCAATTGAGCACTCGACCCATTTTCTTTCACGAATACTTAACCTTTCCACCGCCAACCCTTTCCGCGAATGTCACGCTCCTCCCGCCATTTCCTCTCCCACGCTCCTTTCCGCGTCCACCCCTGTATCTTGTCAATTGTTTCCAGTTCGATGGCGCGTCTCCTTCGCCCGGAACCCCCCTGACGCCGGCCAGCATACGGGCGAATTCCGTCCGTCTGGGCTTCTCGACGCCGCTGAGCGAACCCGATGCTGATCGCGTGATTGCGGAATTCGGCAGCAAGGACAAGGGCGTGCTCACATTCGAAGGCTACCTTCGCGTGAGTTGACAAATTCCAAATCAAGCCTCGAGTCTGATTGTAAATTACCATTTCACACCATCCGTTTCAGCCCGACGGATTATTTGAACCTACTCTGATGTCCGGCCTGTCAATGAGCTCTCTGTCTTGCTGCCTTCCTCCTACGTTTTCCGTTCTTCCCATTCCTCTCTCACTCTCTCTTCTTGCCCTTGCTCTCGTGATGCGTCTCCTGCTTCCTCTACTACCCGCGTTACTATCACTTGCCGTATTCCCGCACCAGCTCCAAGCGGACATAGACAAGGGCACGTCATACTTTTCCCCGCTCAGCAAGCCTCGCAACTCCGCAGCTAAGGATTTTATGCGCTCGCCAGTCACATCTACAGTTCACGTCATTAACGAATCCGAGAAACGCGCGTATATCGAGCATATCAATGCGAACATGGCGGGGGATCAGCATGTCGCGGCGCTGCTGCCGATTGCGCCTGAGGGGGGAGACTTGCTGGATAAAGTGCAGTCAGGCGTGTTGCTCTGGTAAGCAACGTGCAGTCTGGTTCGGTTTGTACCGGTAGCTTGGTTCGGCAGCACTCATGTTGCTGCCTGCAGCCTCAAACTTCCTGTCCCTGCGACTTAAACATCCGTTTTTTCCTCCTTCTCCCCCTCACGATTGATTTCTCGCCAGCAAGCTGGTGAACCTGGCAGCGCCGGGCACCATAGACGAGCGCGCCATCAACAGCAAGGCGCAGCTGAACGCGTGGCAGCGCAGCGAGAACCACACGCTCGCGCTCAACTCCGCGCGCGCGCTGGGGTGCCAGGTGGTGAACATCAGCGGCCAGGACATTGCGGAGCGCAGGGTGCGTGGGGGGGGCACAACGGTGTTTGGGGGGGGAGGTATTGGCGACTATGAAGCAAGGGGCCGGGGGCTCCACCCGTATCACGTGTGTCGTTTTGAACTCCGCCGTCGCGCTGGGTTGCCAGGTGGTCAACATCAGCGGACAGGACATTGCAGAGCGGAGGGTGCGTGGGGAGGGGGGGTCGGGGGAAAGAAGGGGTGGAGGAGGGGCAAGGACGAGGGGTGGACGTGTGTCGTTTTTAGCTCCGCGCGCGCTGGGTTGCCAGGTGGTTGGCATCAGCGGACTTGTGGAGCGCAGGGTGCGTGCGTGGGGAGGAGGGGAGAGGGGCGATTAAGAAGGGAGGAGCGCAGGGATGGAAAAAGAGAGGGAGAGCGGGGTAAAGAGAGTCGAGGTGCCCAGGTGTCAGGTGTTGGGTGGTTGGCATTCGCAAAGAGGATCTGTGACGAGGGTGGATGGGTGCACCGTGCACACACAGCAGTATAAGGAGGACAGCTGGCATGAAACAGGTGGATCTTTGGTGCCACGTCAGCAGGTTGCTTGCCTTGTCCAAATTCCTGTATTTTTGTTTCTTTTCCCCTTTCATTTCCCCCTCCTGTTCGTCTGATCCTGCCAGGAACACTTGCTCTTGGGCCTCATCGCACAAATCATCAAGGTATGATGTAGAAGAGAGGCAAGAACACGCTGGCTGATCTTTTAGGCAGGAACACTTGCTCCGCTGTTGTTCTTTTCTGCACAGCCTTCCCACTCTGTTCCCTGACACTCCCAACCCCCCCTCTTTTCCCCGTCTTCTCCTCTTGCCTCCTCCCTCCCACATACCTCCTGCGTTGCTCCCTCCCCCACCGACCATTCCTCCCTCACCGCCATGCTCCGCTGTCTGCACTCTATTGCAGGTGCATCTGCTGTCATTCGTCAGCGTGTCTGCTGCCCCTGAGCTGATCGAAGAGTTGGAGAAAGAGGTGAGATACCGCTGCTGCTACGGCCACAATACCCCTGAGTGTGTGACATAATAGTGTCACGTTTATTTCTTCTCTATGCCCAAACAATCGATAGCAAAGCACGAAGCCTACCCCTCAATCTCAATATTTGAAACTTATCTCATCTCCAAGCTGTTGAGTCACCCCATCCCGTGACCTGACAGCCAGTTGTTTATTGAAAACCATGAGTTAACAGTTGCGTCTCCTTTCACCTCCCTCCTCCTCCTCCCTGTCGCCATCTGCCAGTCCGGGGAGGACGTGCGGCACGAGTCAAGCGAGCAGCTGCTGCTGCGGTGGATGAACATGCACCTTAAGAAAGCCAACTACCACAAGGAAGTCACTAATTTCAGCCAGGATATCAAAGACGGCGAGGCGTACACCCTCCTGCTGAACCAGCTCTCTCCAGACATGTGTGACCTGTCGCCGATGCGGTACCAGCCGGGGTTGGAGCGGGCGCAGCAGGTGCTGAAGCAGGCGGACAGGATAGGGTGCTGCAAGTACGTGCAGGCTCAGGATATCATGGATGGCTGCACGAATCTCAACCTCGCGTTTGTCGCCAACCTCTTCCACATGAGGTGCGTGTTGTGTGTGTGTGGAGGAAGGGGGGAATGGGGGAGAAGTGGGAGGGGAAAGGTTTGTGGGTTCTTCGGTGTGTTGTGTGTGTGTGTGGATGGGTGTGTTTGGATGGGTGTGGGTGTAAGTTTGTGGTAGGTGTGCGTGGGTATGGGTGCAAGTACGTGCAGGCTTAGGATATTGTGGATGGCTGCACGAATCTCAACCTCGCCCTTGTTGCCAACCTCTTCCACATGAGGTGCGTGTGGGGGGGGGATGGATGGGGAAAGAAGGGGGGTTGAAGGGGGTTTTGTGGGTGTGTTGGGGTTTGGGTTGGGTGGGTGCGTGGGTGTGGGTGTGGGGTGTGGTTGCGCCCTTGTACCATTCGCACTCCCAAATTTACCCTGAAGGCACATGTTTGTCCCCTCCGTATCCCTCCACCCCTTGCACCATCACTGCCTCCCAAACCGCGCCCATGCCTTTCCCATGCCCCCAGACACACACTCAACACGCAAGAGGAGGCGTGTGCAGGGGAAGACAAGCAGGGGGATGAGAACGCAGCAGCAGCTGCTGCAGCGGGTGCAGGGCGGTTAGGAGTGGTGCAGCAGGCAGAGCTGGAGGTGGATCGCAGTCTAGACAGTGACGAGGAGCGGGTGTACCGCTTCTGGATCAACAGCGTGGGTGTTTCTACCCCTGTCTGCGACCTCTTCCGGGACGTGCGCGACGGGTATGCAGAATGACTTGGGGGTAGGGGGAGGGGAACGGGGAAACTTGCACAATAGCCAGTGTAACGTTTTTGGATCAACAGCGCGGGTGTGTCCACTCCCGTTTGTGACCCCTACCGGGACGTGCGCGATGGGTATGCAGAATGCCTTGAGTTGTGGGGGATGTGCATGAGAGTGGGTGGTTGGAATGGAAGTGGGGTCATGGAGGAAGGGCGAGTAGGTTACAGGTTCCTGGGATGAGAGGGTGTTGGGGTTGTGGAATGTGAACTAATATTCTCGCAACCTCCGCTTATCATTCCACTCATCCATACGCCCTGCGTTCCTTCCATGAGAAATGACAGCTCAACCCACCCTCTCCACCCCCCTTCCCAACTCCTCCCCCCTTCCGCCCTCTCCTCCCCCTCTTCCGCCCTCTTTCCTCCCTTGTCCCTCTCCGCCCCTTCTTCCCCTCTCCTCCCCCCTGAGCAGCATTGTTCTTCTGGAGGTAATGGATAAGATTCGGCCAGGGTGTGTGGAGTGGAAAACAGTCGCGCGCCCTTCCGGCGGGCAGCAGCACTTGCGGGCAGTGTACAAAAAGATCGAGAACTGCGAGCAGGCACTGCGGGTGGGGCGGCAGCTGAAGCTGAATCTGGTCGGCACAGGCGGGAACGATATCGTATCGGGGAACAAGAAGCTGATTCTAGGGTTTCTATGGCAGCTGATGCACCTGCACATGGTGTCGTTGCTGCAGCACCTAAGGCATAACCATGAGCTGAGCGATGGAGATATTCTGCAGTGGGCGAATGAGAGGGTTGAGAAGGCCAAGCGCTCGTCACGCATGCAGAGTTTCAAGGTATGTCGTTGCAGAGCAAGAGCAAGCGCAAGAGCAAGAGCAAGAGCAAGAGCAAGAGCAAGAGCAGGGATCTGGAGCAAGAGCAAGCGCAAGAGCACAGGGATGTGGTTGCTACCCCCCCATCCCCACACCCCCCGCACCTCACCCTCCTTGTCCCCCCGATCCGTCTCTGTCAACTTTCGACTTTTCATGCCACCTCATTTTCCTCCTCCTACTCGCTGAATTCGTTTGTGAATCTGCATGTCCCGTATTTCCTGCACCTATTACAGCTAGCGTGTCATCGATTCCATCCTCTCCCCCTTTCTCACATGCCTCACCACTGCACTTCGACGCCCCTTTTTCCAACCCTCCCATTTTCCCCGTCCACCCCTCTGCCCGAACCTGCTGCCTTGGCTGGGCAATGCAGGATCCGAAGCTGTCGTCAGGGCTGTTCTTCCTGGATCTCATGTTTGCAGTGGAGCCACGAGTGGTCAACTGGGACATAGTCACCCGCGGCACCACTGGTGGGTTGCAGTGCGGTCTGGTGTGGTGTGCCTCGGTGTCTTAAGCGCCTAGGAAGTCCTGTGTCAAGGGCTGTCGTCAGGGCTGTTCTTCCTGGATCTCATGTTTGCAGTGGAGCCACGAGTGATCAACTGGGACATAGTCACCCGCGGCGCCACTGGTGGGTTGGTGCAGTGCGGTGCAGTGCAGTGTGGTGTGGTGTTCCTGGGTGTCTTAAGCGCCTAGGAAGTCCTGTCAAGGGCTGTCGTCAGGGCTGTTCTTCCTGGATCTCATGTTTGCAGTGGAGCCACGAGTGGTCAACTGGGACACAGTCACCCGCAGCGCCACTGGTGGGTGGTGTGTCTGGGTTGGCTGGTATCGATGTGCACGAGCACAACCCATGGTTTGACAGTAACAGCCATTAACAGCCATTCACTAACAGCCATTCATTACCAGCCAATTATTAACAGCCATTTTCTAACAGCCATTCACTAACAGCCATGAACAAGCACGATGCTGTGTCTGTGGCGCGATTTGTCTTGCACCTCCCGATTATCTCCTCTTCATCTCCTTCCATCCCTCGTTCCACTCTCCCATCATCTCCTTCCACCCCTCTTTCTGCGCTCTCCCCAACCCCTCCCTGCGCCCCTCAGAGGAGGAGAAGCTGCAGAACGCGCACTACGCGATCAGCGTGGCCATGAAAGCTTCAAGACGCCTCATAACCTCAATCCACTCCCCACCTCATCTCCTTCCGCCGCTCGTTGTGCTCTCCCCATCCTCTCTGTGCGCCCTTCAGAGGAGGAGAAGCTGCAGAACGCGCACTATGTGATCAGCGTGGCCAGGAAGCTGGGGTGCTCCGTGTTCCTGGTGCCAAACGACATTGTCAAGGTGCGTGCATGTGTGCGTGCGTGTGTTGAGTGTACACCAAAGTCGCTCAATGCAAAATGCACGTGCGATTCAACACAGAGTGAAGCTGGGGTGCTCCGTGTTCCTGGTGCCCAACGACATTGTCAAGGTGCGTGCAGAGCAGTCAATTTAGAGTCGATTCATGAAAGAAGCTGGGGTGCTTTGTGTTGAGGTGCTTTGTGTTGTGGTGCCCCGTGCTGGGGGTGCTCCGTGTTCCTAGTGCCCAACGACATTGCCAAGGTGCGTACGTACTTGCGTGTGTTGGAACTCTCGAGTGGACCAACAAGTCACTTCATTGCAAACGGGAACCATGTGCCCCGATGCAAGAGGCACGTGCGAGTTTATCACAGGTAGAAGCTGAAGCGACTTTTGAGACGTCTCAAAAGTCGGGAACCATGTGCTCCGATGTAAGGGGCACGTGTGAGTTATTACAGGTAGAAGCTGAAGCACAATGTGTTCCTGGTACCCAACAACATTGCCAAGGTGCGTGTGTTGGTATGTGTCAAGGGACCCAGGTGCCCCATCCTCCTGTGTCCCTCATGTTGAGTCAGCTCCGAGCAGCATGTACATATGCTTTCTAGTCTCTACATGTACCGTACCGTAGTCCATACCCCCGCTGCCGCTTGTTTCTGGTTGTTCAAAAACACAGCAACCATTCTACAGCTTCTGGTCCATACCCCCGCTGCGTCTAACTAAGCCGCCGCCTCTCCACGTCTTATTGACTCTGTGGGACATTCCTCTTGCCGCTCATGTGTTTCTTTCCCTTCCCAGGTGCGACCCAAGATGATTCTTATGCTCACCGCGTCAATCATGGCCTTCTACCTACAGTTTAAGGAGGAAAAGGACAAGGCTTTGCGTGAATCCCTCGACTCTGGCACCACTATCCCTTCCTTTGCTGCCTCCAGCTCGTTCAACTCGTCTGCATCCACTGCGAGTACAGGTGATTCCATGCCTGTAGCCCGGCTTGAGTTTGAAGAGTTTACAGATACGCCTGGGTCTGCTTCGCAAAGCGGAGTCAGTGCGGTGGAGAATGGTTCGAATGGGAGCATTCCGTCCATCAAGCAGCGCAAGGCGGAGTTGTTTGCAAGGAACATGTCGTCACCTGTGCCTATGAAACCTCTTAGCCCGGCGGTTACGAGATAGCATATGCTTTGATTGCAATTGATGGGCGGTGGATGGTGGGGAGAAAGGAGTTTTTGTAATGGCGTAGCTGTAGAACTTGTGGGCGTGGTGTAGATATAGGCTTGAGCACATGCATACAATGTTTGCCAATCATGGAACATAGCATCAAAGCTTGGTAGTGAAAACATTTGAAAAAGAAAAATCAAAACGAATATTGTCACATGTAGGGACAATGTTGTTTGAAGAGAGATTTAAGGCAGGGGAACAGTGAGGAGAAAGTGTCAGGGAGATGAGAGGTAAGCTGGGGAAAGGAGGGAGGAGGAAAGAGGAAGGGGGGGAGAGGCAGGGAAGGTGGGGCTGTGAGGAGAGTGGGAAGGAGGGGGGGCTGAGCGGTTGTATAATGAGGGGCATGCACGGCTGGACATTATGAAGTGGGGAATGGAGAGTGCGTGGGGGCAGATGGGATGAGTGTTGGCGAGAGGAGCGAGTGGAGGGGAAGGGGAGGATAAGAAGGGAATGGAGCGGGGAGGAGACGAGGGAGTGAGCGGAGGGGAGATGAGGGGTGGAGATGAAGGAAGAGGGATAAGTGTGGGGGGAATGACTGAAAAATGAGGGTTGAGTGGGGGGAAGATGCGAGATGAGAGATGGGAGATGCTACATGAGAGGAGGGGCGGAAGAGGGCAGGATGAGGGTAGAGAGGAGGAGGGTGGGGAAAGAGGATGAAAGGTGAGCGGGAGAGGAGAAAAGGGGAGCGGAGGGGAGATAAGTGGAGAGCGGGGGGGGGGGGAGGGGGGCGAGAAAAGATCGGGAGAAAATGAAGGGGAGCGGGAAGACGAGGGGAGAGCCGGAGGGGACGAGGAAGAACATGAACATGCCCCTCCCCTCCTCCCCCACCCCCCCCACCACCCCACCCCCCGTTGACACAAGATATGGCTGCTGCTCCGGCACCATTTACTACCATCTTAATTTCCGACATTTTTTGTTTTCCCCTCTTCCCCCGTTCCCCGCCTCTCCTACCCCCAACCCCCCTCCCCCAACACTCCCCTACACCCCCCCAAACTTTCCCTTCAGTCATCACCTTGCTTGATCAAGGCCCAAAATGATGTGCCTTCGCTTAATCACCGCTTTCGCTTGTTAACGAAGATTGAACCGGCCGCATTGTCGACGCGAATCGCGCGCCTACGAACAGAGGCTAATAATGAGTCCGCATGGTACGTGCTCAAATAAATATGGAATAATGTGGTGCAAATCGATGCTAGTATTGTGTCTGCATATGGTACTATTCTGCCCGCGAATCGACATTCCACAATGCATCGGTTATAAAAACGTGTGCTACTGGCTACTGCGAAAACATCTGAAGCACGCAACTGGCGGTACTTGAAGCAGCGAAAATTAATATACGGCTGATAACCGCGACTGACATCATCTGCGGTGATGATCATAAACTTGCGCTCAGATAAACTTGCGGTGATGTTAAAGCGCTTAGCGCTTAGATCTAGCGTAACGGAGACTGAAGCATCTTGCATCAATCGTTCGAACTTGTTTGAAGAACAAAGCATCCTTGAGTTCCATGGTGGTAACCATTTTTGCATTATATAAATGTAAATCTCAAGTCACAAAACATTGCTTAGTTCCCAACTCTTCTACTACTTGTGCAGAACGCCAGTCGCTCGGCTTTGCTCCAAGCGTTGAACTGCTGCGCCCGTACGGCCAAACGTTGAGTCAACTGTAGAACCTCTTCTAGTGTTCAAGTATTGAACAGTTGAACCGCTCGAAGTGTTGCGCCACTCCAAGTGTTGCGCCACTCCAAGTGTTGAGCTGACCGATTAGATCAGGGGAGCCGGATCCTCAAGACGGGACTCGGTTGTCAATTCGAAGCCGCCAAGTTGTCAGGGGAAGAGGAGGTTTCCAAACCTCCCCTTCCCAAACACACCTGACCGCGCCCAACCTTCCCTATGATCTACAGTAACGCTCCTACTCGCCTACACGTGACTACCTCCCCTACTCACAATCCATTCGCCGCTGGTGCTCCCGCCATCCACATGAAAAAGGGAACGGGGAAAGGGGAGAATTCAAACTCCAGCGCCTCGTTACGCCGCTCGTCTACTTCGCCGGTCGTCCGTCGATCCGCCGGCGTCCGTCAATCCGCCGCTCGTCCGTCAATCCGCCGATCGTCCGTCGCCCCGCCAGTCGTCCGTCAACCCGCCAGTCGTCCGTCGCTCTGCCGCTCCTCAATTCGTCGCGCCGCCGCGTCTCCATCCTCCCGTCCCGTCTGCTCCTTTCCTGCAGCAGAGACAAGACACCAAGGGAGACGTCAGTGAATTCCAAACAACAAACAAATGCTGAATTTAGGATATCACCTGTTACAGAAGCTCCCGCTCGTGTTCCTGCTCCCGAACTCGCTCGGGCTCCCACCAGCTCCCGCTTCACAAACCAAGGAAAAACAAGAGGATGTTAGTAAATATGAAGAAAAAACGACGAGACTAACTGAAACGACGAGCTTACCTAGATGAGAGTTGTTCTTCCTCCAGCTTCCGCTCCCTCCGCGCTCCTGCCACTTCACAAATAGAGGGAAAACAAGAGAAGCAAGTATACGTGTAGGAGAAAACGAAACCAACTGAGACGACAAGCTTACCTCGGAAAATGGTGTTTCCTCCTCCCGCTCCCGCTCCCTCCGCGCTCCTGCCACTTCACAAACAAAGGAAAAACAAGAGAAAGTAAGTAAACGTGAAGGAAGAATAGAAGCCATATTGGAACGACAAGCTTACCATCAATTGTTGTTCTTCCTCCGCGCTCCCGCTCCCTCCGCGCTCCTGCCACTTCACAAACCAAGGAAAAACAAGAGAAAGTAAGTAAACGTGAAGGAAGAATAGAAGCTAAATTGGAACGACATGCTTACCATAAATTGTTGTTCTTCCTTCGCGCTCCCGCTCCCCCCGCGCTCCTGCCACTCCACAAACAAAACAAAAAACAAGAGAAAGTATGTAAACGTGAAGGAAGAATAGAAGCTAAACCGGAACGACAAGCTTACCATGAATTGTTGTTCTTCCTCCGCGCTCCTGCTCCCCCCATGCTCCTGCCACTTCACAAACCAAGGAAAAAAAGAGAGAAAGTAAGTAAACGTGAAAGAAAAGGAAAGGGAAAATTGAAAGGACGAGCTCATCAAGGAAGATGTCGTTGACGTTGACGAAGACTTAGACGTTGACATTGACGAAGTCTTGGACGGAGTCTTGGACGAAGGCTTGGACGAATCTTGGACGAAGGCTTGGACAGAGTCTTGGACGAAGTCTTGGACGAATCATGGACGGAGTCTTGGACGGAGTCTTGGATGAATCTTGGACGGAGTCTTGGACGAATCTTGGACTAAGTCTTGGACGAATCTTGGACGAAGGCTTGGGCGAATCTTGAACGAATCTTGGACGGAGACTTGGAAGAAGGCTTGGACGAAGGCTTGGACGGAGTCTTGGACGAATCTTGGACGAAGCCTTGGACGGATTCTTGGTCATAGACTTCATTCCTGCGCATCGACCACACCATGCCACGAGTGAGAAAGGCCGATCAAAGATAAAACGGAAGATGACAAAACGAAATCGACGCCGAATCTGAGAGGCGTCGCCGCGCGACGGATGAAGAGTCGCCATGCCCCCGCCAAAGCGACGCCGTGCGACGGGAGACTCGTCGCCATGCCCCGGACGAAACGACGCCACGCGACAGGAGAAGCGCCACCGACGGGTCTCTTAACCATCTGCAGGGAACAAGGGAAACTGTTAGCTTAACCGTTGAAAAAAGTATGACAAAACCGTTGAAAAATCATCGGAACTGCTGGTGGTGTTATCGTGTTCTTACCATCCGGCAATCAAATCGCCATTAGCGACGGTAGAACCGTCATCAGCGGTACGCGCCGTCGCCTAACGCCATGCGATGATGGAAGCACCGTGCCTTAAAATCCCCTCGCGAAGATGCAAGCGACGACAGATGAGAGAAGCGCCACTCGCGCCAAAGCGATGCCGTCTGATGAGAGAAGCGCCACTCTCGATCATGTCTTTTGTCTCCATGTCGCGAAGCGGATCTGCACAAAACAACGGATTAGTTAGTGCTTTCGTAAAAGGAAGTAAAAGCTAGCATAGGCCAAGAACTTGAAAACGAGACTGCACTTACCTTCATTGTGGTGAGGCTTGAAAAAAACCGTCACCAACGGCGTGAAGACAGTCCAGGCATCGGCAAGCGGCAAGTGAATTTTCGTGCCACGGGAATCTTACCCAGATCCGTCATCAGCGGCACGCGCCGTCGCCTTACGCTATGACACGATGGAAGCGACCCTCGCGACGACGGAAGCCTCGTGCCTTGAAATCACCTCGCGACGATGCAAGCTCCGCTCGCGACGATGGAAGTATCACGATGTCGTGAAGAGGCAAGACCCCGGCGATTCTGCAGGAAACAGCGGCTGAGTTAGTGGAGATTTATCAAAAAGTGAAGGGTTGTTGAAGAGCTCTATAACGGAACCGCACTTACCTTCATTGTGGCGAGGCTTGAAAAAGAAGCTCGTTGTAAAGACTCGAGTCAAGCGTCGCCAAACGGAACGCAAAGTTCCGCGCGACGGGAGAGGCGCCATGCGACGAAAATCGCCGCCGTCGTCGTTGAGAAAGGGCTCGTCGCAGATGGTCGTTGGGCTCTCAAGATGGTCGTCCTGTAGTGGTCAACGAAAACGCGTTAGTTTAATTTTCCCTCCGAAAATATTTAAAGCTTAGAAACAGAGGAAGTTAAGAAAAAAAAAACGAAACACTTATTTAGAATAGAAAAAAGTCTAAGGAGGCTGCACTTACGCCAGACGTCTTCATCTCTTCGTGAAGACGTGAAGGCTTAACGCGCCACAGCGGCGAGAACGGCGAGAAACGCCATCGGTTTCTAGTCTTGATGCGGGCTTGGCTTGGACTTGGAAGCGTTGAGCTGGTCGGCTCTCGGATCGTTGGGCTCTCAGAACGACAAGTTGATCGCCTGCAGGGAAAGCGAAACAAAACGCGTTAGTAAAATTATTTTGAAACGAGTATCGAATCTTTGAAGCAGAAGAAGTATAATGTACTTACGTCAAGCGTCTTACGTCAAGCTTATTCAGAGGATAACAGAGTCAGTGAGAAGACTGTACTTACGTCAAGCGTCTTCATCTTGGCGTGAAGACGTGAAGAGTTGACGAGCCGCAACGGCGAGGACGAGGAGAAAGGCCGTCGAAGGCAACATCGGTCTTGACTTGGTTGCATGGCGCTCCGGTCGTTGGGCTCTGTTTGAGCTTTTCTTCCCGTGAAGAAATCTCCGTGCATCTCATCGCGTTCTGAAGATATCGCCGCGTATTGAAGACGTAGCCGCGTACTGAATATCTCGCCGTGGACTGAATATCTCGCCGCGCACTAAAGATCTTGCTGTGACGAGTTCACGAGAAGGCTATCGCGATGAAGGAGTTGCCGCGACAACCAGCCAACCCAGGGCGTCGTACAAGGTTCCGACCAAGGCACGCAAGCAGCCTCCTCGACTCTCTAATTTACCCAACCCACCCCACCCACGACTCTCTAAACTACTCTACGCTACCTCAGCGCTGCTGCATGCCTGGTTTTTTCCCTTGGACTAGCCTGGTGGCTTCATGTAACACGGACTTCTCCGTAGAGCTAGTAGTTTGAAGTCCGTATTAGAGAGCTCGTTGGGATAGAGCTTCTCAGAACATCCTTCGTTGAGATCGTGAAGGAAAAAATGCGAAAGTGGACTCTGTCATGGGACTATACTAGGTTTCGGTGGAAGGAATGCTAGGATCGAATGGGCTGAGGGCGTGGAGCTGAGGCGTTGTCGCCCGCCGCAGGAACAAATTAGCAGACCAGCCATCTTGATTCGCGCCTTGTATTTGGCGCTTGCCGCCTCTCGCACCGCGTTTTTAAATGAAATGTGATGGGTTGATGGGTGCAGAGGGGTGCGACACGGCGCAGCGGCATTTGTGGCCTTGTGGAGTGCGAGAAAAACTTGGGTTGGTTGGGTTGCCATGGCGCGATCTGAATGGATTATGGCGATGAAGAACTGTAGCCGCTGCCAACGAAGGGGACTCGTTCGAGCTGTCAGATCGATCTGTGAATCGTGCGATTGGTAGGATAAATTCCCGAGATATTGTTTAGTCAACCGTAACGTATATAGTTGAAGCAAACTGCCTTGCATAACATATGAACAGTTTCAATTTTAATTACTGAATGTATTGGGTCAAAAGCCTGGTTATTCAGTTGGGTTTGGTTGTCAGGAGGCAAACGAATCATCTCAGGGAGCGTACTGCTTGTGGTAAGGTCTGGTTTTTTTTTCGCATTCTTATGATTTTTTATTAATAGTGTTTATTTTAAAATATTACAATGTAGCATAATTACGCAAGGAAAAGGAGTGGAAACGGGAAGAGAGGAGAAAAGGAGGAATAACGTGAGTAGAAAAAAGGAGAGAGGAAGAAAGAAGGAGGGGAATAGGGGAAAAATGATAGGAGGAAGAAAAACAGGGAAGAAGGAAGAAAAAGCAGCACACACAACCCCAAGAAAACCCCAATAGCACACACATTTAAAACACCATCAAGCCCTCCCATCAAAGCACCCCAACTGTGTCGAAGGAAATAGCCTCGCCCTCGCTTGAGCGTAGCTGATCTCGCCGCAAACGGGAAGTTCGCGACGGAGCGGTCGACGAAATGGGCTTCTGCAGTTCGGCGGAAGTTGCAGTCGAGCAGGTTCTGCTCGACGGAATCTGGTCGACGAGCTCTGCGCGATGAGCTCTGGTCGACGATCTCTGCGCGGTGAGCTTCCGTCGAAGAGCGCTGGTCGAAGAACTCTGGTCGAAGAGTTCTGGTCGAGAAGCTATGCGCGGCGAACGCTGTTCGACCGTGCAGAGTCGAGCTGATCGACCGAAAGCTGCAGAGTTGCGCGAAACTCTGCGAAGGCGTGCGAACATTCGCCCAGGAGATTTTGGCGAAGTTCTACCTGCGGAACGGCATCACGTGGTCGACGGCGCGCACCTGGCGAAACCGACGACACGTTTTCTACCTGGCACCTGCGCAATGTGCCTGACGGTGAAACCACCAACCTGCACCTACTTGGTAGGTGCGCACATCTGCGCAGATAGACAACCTGCGACCGTAGAAAGTTACCTGCGATTGCAGATAGTCACCTGCGACTGCAGTGCTGGCAGATCGCGCGCAGTGCAACGCTGGCAGGTCACTCTGCTGCAGCGTTGGCGAGCCGCTCTTCTGCTGCGCTGGCAGAGTTCGCCCTTGCTAGGAGTTCCATGCCATTCTAGTCCTTTTGTTTCTGTATGCCTCATTGTTGCTCTCTATTCTTTTCTTTTCCTATCAACTTTGTTAATGCACGTTGTTCTTTCCTTAGTGGAATTCTTGCCAAACTTCTCAGTGAACATAGCAAGCAGTAAGAACGTTAGCATAGCGCTACGATCACCCGCACCATGCGGAGAGTCACTCACACAACCCCGTGCCCTCCTCCGTAGTCCACTCCCGTTGTGTAGCGACTCTCCGCAAACTGCACTCCCATCGAACCAAACCTCCCCCCCTAAACCCACTCCCTAAACCCGCATGTCTACCAAGTATGGTGCATCCGCCCACGGAGCATCCCATCCCATCTCCTCCTCAACATCCTCCCGCTCCACCCAAACAGCCTCTGGGCCTCTCATCATCGACGCAGCGCGTAACAAGATCACACGCGCCTGAGCCCGTTGCAAAGCCACACCCACAGCCGCTTTGAGCGATCCGAGCAAATAAGCCGAGAAACCCTTTCCCGTAGCTCGCGCCGCCCCTTTCGTCTTTGCTATCTCGATCTGCGCGTCACCCTGCGCGTCTGGTTGGTAGGCAGGCTTAGAGCTGGGGCAGGAAGATACATTTTTAGGAGAAGACTGACGTGACACTTCTTGTTGAATTGAGAGTTGAGTTATTTAGTGAGGCTTGCGTGAGGTGCGGGATGGTCTTGAAATGGGCAAAAATATTTATCGAGCTGAAGTTTTAACCGGGGAAAGTACATGCCAGCTTCTTAGTTTCAAAAATATCTCAATTTTACTCCCGAGTTTACCCAAAAAGTCCAACTTTGTGGAATTTCGCTCACGCAAGGCCCAGATTATGTTCAAAACTGGTCCTATGGGGCCAAAATTTCGACACGTGTCCATTTCGCACCAATATTTTTTAACGGGGTAAACAAAACATATTACCCTAAGAGAAACGGGACACATTTCGGGAGGGATCAACCCTAAACACCCGGCGGTTCCCGTATTTAGGGTTGATCCCTCCCTAGAAAGTGTCCTGGTTTCCCTAGGGGTATTATGTTTTTTTGCCCCGTCGAGAATTTTTTGGTGCGAAATGGACACGTGTCGAAAGTTGAGCACAGCAGGACCAGTTTTGAACATAATTTGGGCCTCGCTTGAGAGAAATTCCAGAAAGAGGTACTTTTTGAGTAAACTTGGGGCTAAATATGAGAGAAATCTGAAACTATGGATATAGTTTTCCTTTTAACCGCTCTTGCAACTCCTTTTGCTGACGGTGAACCGGATTGGGGCAGCTGAAATTGCGAGGGGTGGTTGAGGGAAAATCACGCGAGCCAATAGGGAATCAACCACGGGAGGCACAACCACCACGCCACGTCATCCACCATCCTCCCCTCCCACCCTTATTTAGTTCCTCCATTTTCTTTTCTCATCGTCACCGTCCTTTCTTGGTTAGCAGTCTGTTCGATCTCAGCGCGTTACCATCGCCTCTTGGTTCTCATCCCGCAAAGGTTGTTGGACTGAAGCGCAAGTTTCTGCACCGTAGGTAGTTTTAGTCGCGCTTATCAGTCGTAGTCTACTATTAGTCACTTGATGTAGTGAGGTAAGTACCGTCAGCTTCAAGTATTCACCGCCAATTGGGGGCATCCGATGTTTGTATAGTCGCCAGTAGTCGGTACGATATTGATTTTCTTATGCATTGCGGCTGGTGTAGTAGCATTAGTTTGCTTACGAATAATTAATGTTGATTTGCGAACACATTAACACCAATACGACGCATCAAAATTTTCGTTCGTGCCCGTGAGTGTCGCCAATACCGCCTAGCCGATTTCGTTAAGCAGGTGACTAAGCGGAGGCGCATCAGTATGGATGATGGCTGTTATTATCACTTGAAACGTTAGAAGAAATGGAAGGAGAAAGGTAAGAGACGTGGGTGTGTTGCGAGAAAGGGAGGGGATGCGGGAAAGTGGGTGGAGGGGAGAGGGCGAGGGGGGGGAAGGGGGGGGGGGAGGGGGAGAGGGGGCGGGGAGAGGATGGGGGAGGGGGGGACCGAAGGACGTCCCAAATCTTGTCCCGCTCATTCCTGATTTTTTCCCGCTCTCGCCTCATCCCTTTCCTCTCCGCTATCCTCTCATTCCCCCTGCTCTCCCCTCGTTCCCCCCCCGCTCTCATCTCATCTCCCCCCTTCTCTTCCCTCAATCTCCCCTTCTCTTTCCCCATATAGCCTAATCCCATATCTCCTTTTTCCTTCTCCTGCTCACCCCTCACCACCCTCTCCCCAACTCCCCCCCACCTTCCCCCCACTTACCCCGCATTTCGCCCCCGATCCCCTCTCCTTCTTGCCACTCACGCCCCTCATCTTCTCCTCACTCACGCGTGGGGAGTTCAGATGGGCGTGTGTGGATTGCACGCGTGGAGGGTTCAGATGGGCGCTCGCACGGGAGGTGACAAAGAATCATGAGAATCGTGTTTCAGAACAGTGGCAGAATGGTACACCAGGTGGCAAGACACGACGGGGCAACATCCCAGGTGTCAACGGCATTGGACTGGGATTCGACGTGGTAGTTTGTTGGGAATAGGTTATGTAAGATCCTGTCTCAGAGCAGTTTTTGAGTTGGCAACGTGATATTTTCCAACTCTCAGCGCCCTGTTTGTTATCCCCCATCTCTCCACATTCCGTATGCAAAAGCCCCTGCTGTCGGACCATCACCACTTTTCTCCCTCAACTTCCCTACCTTTTGTTTGCCTCAAGCCGTTCCCCAGGTCTGCTTCACTCTGCGCTCCTCTCCTCTGTTTTCTCTCTTCCTCCCTTCTCCTTCCCCCTCCCCTCCCCTGCCCCCTGCTCCCCTGTTGTGGCGCCACAACAGGGGGTCTGGAGTGGTGGGGCAGCAGCCAGTGCTGCCACCAGGGGCATCATTCGAGTACACGTCTGTCTGCCCTCTAGACACGCGCAAGGGAGCCATGGTACGTACTACCACCAATGCCACCACCACCACCCCCTCTCACTGTTGCCTCTGCTTGCCCTGCCAATGCTCCTCTCTGCTTTTCCAGCAGTTATATTTTGCTTCACCATTTCATAAAAAGTAACAGCAGCGGTGGGAGCAGCAGCAGCAGCAGCAGCAGCCACCTTATATAAACATTGTCTTGATGTTCATTTTTGGGTGAGTAAAACCCCGGGGCCCCACGCTCCTTGGTTCAGGATATTGGTTCCATAACATACATTTCATGAGATTGAAGATCATTGATGGCTTTGCTGCAGAAAAAACAAAATGACTGGGAAGAAACTGTTGATCTGTTGTACTAGTAGTATTCAGGAATTGAATGGCCCACAATCTAAGCTAAACATGGCCTGCATCACAATGTATGGGAACACTGGCCTCTAATCAAGAAGCAAGATCCGTCTAGACAAAGCTCACATGGTCGTATACACGCTGCTTCCTTACGATCAATATACAACCTACTATCGAGGCTGCTACAAATGATAAGAGTTGGAGAAGTCCTGAAAGTGCTACTGTAGTTCGGGATTCGTCTGCCCGTTACGATCACAATACACGGTGCCCGCAACCCTCCTTCGCCAATGGTGGCGTTGATGTGCTCCATGGGCGCGCCCCTTCATTCTTTGGCGGAGTGGACATGGGCAACTGCCCCGTGATCAGCCCAGCCGCCATTCTGCCCAACATTTCAGCGCGGAAGAGGGGTTGCAGTGCACGGAGAAATTTGTTGTCAGTCAACTTGGCTGAATTGCATCTTCTTTCCCATCCCATCGCATCTCATCGCATCCGAAACCTTCTCATCGCGTCTGTTCCCCATCCCTTTCGGCGGAATTCGGGTCAGGGATGAAAATCACATTCAAGACAAAAAAATATCTGACATGCTGTATTTGATCTCGCTTGCGCGCCACCACCTTCCATTCAATCCCATCCCGATGTCCCATCCCATCCCACACAACCTCTTCTAATCCCCTCGCATCTTACCTCACCCACCCCAGGCCGTGCAGAGCCCCATCTCTCAACCCCCTCATTCCTCGCCATACGCAGGCTCACACGACACAAGACGACACGACACGACACAGCCTCCTCCTCATTCCACTCTGTACAGTACAGGTTTTATGCGCTTGGGATTTGGGACCTACAGTATTTCTTTTCGAAAGGTTCGTGGGGTCCTGTGTCCAATCCCAGTGTCCCAACCACCTCCCCCCCTCAAGCACCACCACCGAGCGAGGGACTCGTGCCTTCTACGAGACTCCTCACACCGTTGTTCCGCCATTATTGCCTTTCTGGTGGTCGGAAGGAATTCGGAGCGGCCAGAACGGCGTTTTACTGGAGCCAGCGCCATAGTATCGGCCATTTGCACGGTACTTATTCAGAAGAAATATATATCGCCGTGCTTCAGCCAAATCTCCTTTATCTTAAGGCTTACGGCGACGCGAGCGTTACACCCAGCCCGCTTTTTCGTTTCTCCTGACGCAACGCACTAAGGCACGGCTGAAATTCCTTGGCTGATCCGACACGAGTCAGTCGAATGGCTGCAGCGCTGGTTCACGATAGTCAGCAGCCGCGAATTGCGGTGGATGGGCTGTCGCTAACGGCAGCAACGGCATCTGTTGAAGCAGCAGCTGCAGCCGCTGCTGCAGCAGCAGCAGTGACAGCGGTTAGCAATAGCAACCACCAGTACATGCAACAGCAATACCACCAACAGAAGCAGCAGCAGCAGCAGCAGCAGCAGCAGACGCGACCTTTAGAGGCACTCGCGAGTCGTTTTGAAGCCCTCGCGGCGCCGTCGTCCGCGGAAGCTCGATCCCGCGGAGTGGCGGAAAGCGGAGCGGAGGACGACGCTAAAGACCCCCCCTCTGCGGAGCGCGCACAGAAGGTTCGCGCGGAGTGGTCGAGCGCCAGCGAGCGAACACTCCGCGCGGCCGTTTCCGCGGATCCGCGCTCTTGGAGAGTCGGAGGAAGCTGCGGGAACTTAGCGAGCGAGTGTATAAGCGCCGACAGTGGCAGCGGCAGCGGCAGAGGTAGCAGTAGTAGTAGCGATACTACTAGCGATACTAGCCACTCTGCTGTTAGCAGTGATGGGGAGGATTCCGCGGCTTGTGAGGAGGTTTCTAGGAGCCTGCGCGTTGGGGAGTTTGCGGAGGCTTGCGACGGCATTGGGCGGCTGTTCTCGGTTCTCGGGCCCGCGTTTGCGTTCGCAGGAAAAGAATTTTCTGAGAAGGTTCGTCGCCCCTCGACGCCCCTTGCCTCGATCGCGCTCCTCCCGCTTCCCGCTCTGCTTTCCGCTTACCTTCCTTCTTCCTCCCTCTTATCCTCGTTCACTCCTCCCCCTCCTCCCCATTCCCCCACCCTTGCCTCCTTTCCCCCTTCCTTTCTCCAACTTCACACTGTTTTCCGCCTAACGTTCCCGCGATCCCCGTTCCGCTCCGCCCGTTTCTCCGCCCAGGTGGCGGACTTGCACGTGGCGGGGCGCCAATTCGACACGCTGGCGGAGATGATGGCGGAGGATCTGCGGAGGGGCGTGGCGCGGGTGAAGGGGAGCCATACGCGCAACCTGCTGCGCGTGGTACGCGGACTGGACCTCAACAGGCGCATCTTTGCGCTCCTGCTGCAGGACTGGTGCGCGCATCGGGGGAGGGGGAACGCGCGTGAAAGAATGGGGCGCGGAGAGGGAAGGGGATGAGGGGTGGGATAGGGCGGCGGGAGGGGAAGAATGGCGGGAGTGGAAGGGTGAATTTGTGTGGGTGTGAGGAGGAAGAAAGAAGGAGAACGGCCTGTGAGGTTGCAACCCAATTCCCGCTCTTGTCCATGGTTGCACTGTTTTAAAATACTCCCCCACCGTTCCTCCAGTTGAACAATGGCCGACTCACACCCACCCTCATTTTCAACCACTGGTTGAAATACTCACATCAAATTAACTTTTCCCAATTAACTTCCTCCCTCCCTTTCTCCCGCCCTCACTCACCGTCCCACTCACTCGCTTCCACTCGCTTTCCTGCACTCATTCTTTCTCACTCGCCCTCTCACTCACTCTCCCTCCCTCACCGTCTCTCTCTCTCTCACACACACACATCTAACTCACACCCCATCCCTCTCCCGCGCTCCTTGGACAGCTCTCAGCCGCTGCGAGTGTACGCGGGGCGAGCTTATAACGAGGTGTTTGGCGCCGTGCATCCATGGCCGGTTCGCAGCCTCGTGGCAGCGGGCCTCTTCACCCTCCCCTCCACGCCCGCCTTCCTGCTTCTCCTGGGGGAATCCGGTGAGGAAGAGGAAGGGGGGTGGGGAGGTGGCGACTGGGGATGGGAGTGTTGGGAAAGGGGCGCGAGGGGAGGAATCAGGGATGGGAGAGAGGAGTGGGGAGTTGGGAGATGAGGAGAAGCAGGGGCTGGTGATGTGGCCGGTACTTGCAATGGTTGATAGTTGGGGAAAATGAGAGTGGAGGGTGGCAGCAGGGAGCCTGCTGGCCTCACTTTGATTCGATATCTTCTTCTCTCCCCTCCTCTTTCCCCCTCTCATCCCCCCTCCTCGCTCCCCCTCTCCTCCCCCCTCGTTTCTCCCACCTTCGCCCTGTCCATCCTGACCCCATCATTCAGAAGACGCATGGCAGCGAAATGCCAAGCAGTTTGTGGCAGCATTGTCACCCGTCATCCAAGCAGTGGACCATCTGTTCCTCTTGCAAGGGCTAGGCCTCGACTGGTAATCTGCTAGAGAAATTTCGGTAATTCTCTGGTGGTGAGACTTGGACTGGCTGGCACAAGGCACCTTGAAGTGAAACTTGGTTTCTTTTCCTCTTGCTGGCACGCATAGGGAGTTGGTTGGCATCAACCCGTACTTACACGTAGGCAGTGGTAGCCATGGCCAGTTGGACTGGTTTCTGGGTAAATGGTGATTTGTGGTGTGAGAGGCATGGGCCTGCAAGCATGGCCTCGGTTTCCTTTAAGGGCTATTAATAAGCAGGAGGCAAAGCGGGGGCATTGTATGGAAGGAGGTGCAGATGGCAAGGCTGGTTGTTACATAGATGGTGGTTGTCGGCGTTGTTTACTTGTGTCATACTGCAATATTGAAGGCTACTTCTTAGAGACTCCTTTCCTCTCTTTGATCTGCCATTTGCATAGTGGTTCAGTAGCCCATATGGCATGCATTGTTCATAATCTGAATGCTCATACCAGCTTACATAATCCTGGTCCTGCCTGCTACCGTGCCTCTAGGGCTGAACTCCCCTTGCATACATGGATCATGAAGCGTCATACATTAAATGCTGTATGGGTTGGTTTCTGTACAGCATGCTGTTACATTGCCACTGCACTCTCGGAATTCGCAGAGCCAAACAAGTGCCGCCATCCAGAACCGCCAACTTGCTCAGTACTGAGGTGGCATGGTATGATTGGTTTTTCTGAACCAACCACCAGCTTCCGCCAAACCCCTCGATCTTACCTGCTGGCGTCGCACAGTTTGTCCGCTGTAGGCAGAACTGGAGCAACGAAGCATCGCCCATCCGCAAAACGCGACTCGCGAGCAATCTCGTCTTGGCCAGAAAACGTTCTTCCTCATGTTCGCTTTGCGTTCCGCTTGACGTTTGCGCGTCCACTTCACGACGATCAGGAAACGCGTGCAGGGCGAAATTCTCGAAGCAGTAGGTGAAGGGGGAGAGTATCGAAGGGAAGAGGGACGCCACTTGCGGTGTGTTTCTGCGCAAATTGGGGGGTGCGGCGGATTCCGGATGGATGAGGAGGCATGGAAGTGCAAAGCGGAATGGATAGCGGTACACGCGCAAGCAGGCATTGATGGCATTAGACGGGGGCCACCGCAGGGATGGACATGCAGCAGCATCATCCCATCGTTCTAGCCACACATCCGATGGAGGCGTGGCGCGGAAATTTCCCAGCTCAGCAGCAATTCATCAGTAATCGATGTTTGCATCATTGCCGAGCGATACTGTGGCTGGAAGGCTGTGTGGTCCAGGGAAGGTCATGCTGCATCGCAAAAGGGACTTTTTGGTCGCTTTTATTTCCCGTTATGCACTGTATAAACTTAAAACATACAGGCCCCGACGTCTGGAATCAACTGTAATAGAGACTTTTTCTGTTTTGTGTGCGCGACGAAGTCTTGTTTCGGCTAGTTATTCCTCAAGTGTATCCTGCCAGATTTCTAACTGCGGCTGATAGCAGCAAGCAGGATTCTCCGTTCTTTCCTCTTTCGCGTGGCTCGTCCAATTCCGTCTTCTTCCATTCCACCACACCACCATCCACATTCCAACCTGTCTTATCTTTCTTACCATCCTCTCCTTACTGTGCCATCTGACTCAACACGCCGCAGGCTTCAACAACGCAAAGCGATGCTCGTTCGCTTCCCTGCTCATCCCGGGCTGTGCATTTCGCATGGAAGGCAATCCTCCCCGCGAATGTCGCTCTGCCATGTTTTATCTTAGCCACGTAGACACCGCGCTCCGGTCCTCCGTGCTGAACCCATCCCGAAGCGCATGCGTGAAGTAGCTTCGCTCGCCGTGTCCTTACTTCCTACACGAATCTCTAATACCTTCGTCTAAGATTTGCTGTGCCTACCAGCTCGAAGCGTCTTCGCAATCAGAATGCATGCAGCAACAACATACTCGTTATTGCCTTCGTCATTATTATTTTCGGGTCTCAATAACTGTCTAACCAGCGCAGGCATCTACTCATTCATCGTGCTCCTCGCGGTCATAGCCTCCTAACTTATTCCCTTTCAAGGCAGCGGGATTTCGCCTCAATCCCCTCCGTCCACGGACTACACACTCCGCTGCGATATAATTACCTCATCGTCACTGCCACATCGTCCCTCGTTACAATCACCTACCATCATGGCGGCGCCCACAGACCTCAAGATTTTGGTCGCTGAGGACAACACAGTAAGCGCGACGCCTACCGTTCTCCCTCTATCCCTCTCCCTCCCTCACGTTTCATCCGTACTCGCGTTCGCCTTCTGTCTTGTCAGGTTTTACGCCTATCTGTCGTCTTCCGTTCACACGAGACGGTGTGAGCTTAATCGCGCGAGACGCCGCGTCGCACTCTCCTCGTCCCATCGCTGCCTCCGTCCTCACGCATATCTTCCAGCTCGCGCTCTCGCTCTCTTTTGGGCTCCCCTTTTTCTTTCGCTTTCACGCTCTCCCTCTCTCTCGCTCGCTTTTCTGTATGTTCCGCGGGGCTCAGGTTTCATCACTTCTTTTCACCTCCTCAATCTCATTCCCATGCCCAACGCGCGCGTTTCAGCGTTACCCGCTTCCTCCCCCGCCCCTCTTCCGCACCCCCCGCACTCAGTTTATATTCCCCGTCCCCGCGTGCACCACGCTTCTTCCTCTCCACCCTCCCCCTCCTCCCCGGCCCATACCCTCCCCGGGTTCCGCCCATTCCCCTTTCGTAAACGGTAGTTTCCCCGTCCATCACGCTCGTGTAACGCGCGGCTTTTGAGGCGTCTCAAAATCGCGGTTCTCTCCTCTTTCTCCCCTCGTGGTCCCCTCGTGGTAACCTGCGCATTCCTCGTGCGTTTTCCTACGGATCCCGTGCGTTCACTCCTTGTGATCCCGCGCGCTACGCATCTCCGAACGTTACTCCGTTACTCCGTTCCTCGGGGAAATTCGGTTCCGCCGCTGTGCACGCGCAATCGCGTGGACCTCCTCCATAACCCTCCCATAACTCTCCCCCGATAACTCTACCGTACCGTACCCCTTCATCCTCCCTCGTTTCATGGTGACGTGTGACTGCGGGTGTTCATGCACCAGGTTCTTGAGACCCTGAAGAGGGGTATGAGAACCTGCTGCTTGAACCAGGTTCTCTCTCTCTCATCTCTCTCATACCCCTCTCGTAGCCCTTTCCGTGCAGTCCCCCTCAACCGCGCTCCACCCGTGCGCCTTCCGTACCCCTACCCTTCACTGGCCCCTCCCCGGCCCCTTCCGCTCCCCCCGCTTTCCTTCCCCCACCAGGTGAACGTGATGGTGCGCATGTCCATGCTCAAGCGCATGGGACTCATCTCCGAGACTCCCGTACCCTTCCCCCTCATTTTCCTCTCTATCTTCTCCTCCCTTCGCCCCTGCCCCCTCCTTCTCCAGGTGAACGTGATGGTGCTCATGTCCATGCTCAAGCGCATGGGCCTTAAAGCCACGGTCGCCAAGAACGGCGTGGAGGCCGTGGAGGCGGTGCAGAAGCAAAAATTCGATATAATCCTCTCCGATATATGCATGCCGCTCATGGACGGGCTGACAGCCACGCAGCTGATTCGCAAGTACGAGCGCACGGGTATATTCCCCGCGGAGGAGATTGCTAAGGCGAAAGCGTCGGGGGCGCCTGCGGGGGACGAGAAGGCGGGGTTGGCGGAGTGGACGGGCGGGGACGCGGGGGAAGCGGGGGGGGAGGGGGATTTCCGCCCGCGCACGCCCGTGGTGGCTGTGAGCGCGAACGCGCTGCAGGCGGATCAGGATCGGTGCAAAGCGGCGGGGATGGATGCTTTTATGTCAAAACCGGTGAATTTTCAGAAGCTGAAGGATACTATGGGACAGTTTGTGGATCTTAGTAATATTGCTGCCCCTGCCGCCCCTGCCAGACCCCCTCCCAAACCGGTCGTGGAATCGAGTAGTGAAGAGGAGGAGGAGGAGGAAGAGGAGGAGGAAGAAGAGGAGGAAGAGGAGAAGGGGAGAGGAGGGAGAAAAGGGGCGAAAGAGGAGGAGGAGGAGGAGGAGGAGGAAGGGGAGGAGGAGGAGGAGGAGGAGGGAAAGGGTGTGAGAGGAGGTGTGGGGAAGGCGGGACAGCAGAACGGCAGAACGCCGGTTGGGAGAGGAGTGGTGGATGGTAAGAAAGAGGAGAGTGGAGAAGAGAGTCAGGGGGAGGAGGAAGAGGAGGGGGAGGAGGAGGAGGGAGAGGATGAGGGGAAGGCAGGGGCAGGATCGGAACGGAAGCCTGAGGTGGCAGGGAGGGGTAGAGTCGGTGCAGCAGCCGTGGCAAACGGACGGCTAGGGCTAACAAGGCGTGGAGAGGAGGAGGAAGAGGAGGAGGAAGGGGACGAGGAAGGGGAGGAGGAGGGCGAGGATGAGAGGGAGGAGGAGAGGGGAGGGTATAGGGGAGAGGGGAGGGGAAGGGATAGGGGAGAGGACGGGTCGGAAGGCAGTGGGAGTGAGGAGAGGGAAGAGGGGAACCGACTGGGACGGAGAGATATGAGAGAGGAGGAGGAGGAGGAAGAGGGGGAGGAGGAGGAGGAGGAGGCAGAGCGAGAGCTGCCAGGCAACCTGTTGCTGCTCTCTCTCCTCCTCTTCTGCGTCTTCTGGTTCTTCTGTTGCCAACGCTATTGCTGCTGCTAAAGCTGCTGCTGCTGCTCGAGCCGCTGCTGTGGCAAAGGCAGAGGCGGCGGCAGCAGCAGCAGCAGAGAAAGACGAGGCTTTGGCGAGAAGCAGGGCTGCTGCGGAGCAATTTGCTAGTAGCAGCAGCACTGGCAGCAGAGCGAGCTCAGGGCAGGCAGGAGGAGGAGGCGGAGGAGGGGGAGGGGGAGGGGAGGAGGAGGAGGGAGTGTGGCGAGTGGGAGAAGCAGCAGCATGAGCAGCACGGGGAGGACGGGGGGCGGGCGCGCCACAGATCCCGCCGAGTTGCTATCCACTGCCACGTCAGCCGGCCCTGCTGCTGCTGCTGCTTCTTTTCCGGACATGTCACCTGCTTTAGCAGCCCCCGTGAAACGATCGTCCAGTAAGAGCTCCCTAATTTCTTCAAGAGCCAATGGGGACGCGACAGGTGGCAGCAGCAGGGTGGCGTCGCCTGCGCTGCCTCCTGGGGTGGTAGACGTGCGAGAGTTGATGAGAACAGAGGAGAGGGAGAAAGCAGCAGCTGCAGCAGCAGCAGCAGCAGCGGCGACGGCGGCGTTGGAGAAGGAGCAGAGCAGCAGCAGCTGCAGCAGCAGCAAGCCGAGTCGCATGCTGCGATCGAAGTCGAGAGACGGGCTGGCAGTGGCAGCAGAGATGGTGGAGACAGAGAGCGGGGACAGCGAGTCGGAACCGGGTCCCATGTCCCGCTCCCGCTCCCAGCCGCAACGGCGCTCGTTCAATCTCCCCTCAGCAGCGTCTGTATCCTCTTCTGGAACAGCAGTGGACTCACCGTCCGCGTCCCCCTCCCGCCGCCACCACCACCGGCACCACCACCACCACCACCACCACCACGACCACCTATCCTCGTCCTCTCGCTCTCCCTCCCCTCACGGCTCCCGGCATCACCATCAGAAAGAGCAGCACCAGCACCCGCAGCAGCCGCAGCAGCACCGGCACCGGCTCTCCGTGACTGGTGACGACGATGCGCTATCGGCTGTGACGCGCAGCCACAGCAGCAACAGCAGCGGCAGCAGCAGGAGGCGCTCGTCTCTCTCCCGACGGAGCAGCATGCAGACGGGGACGATTGCAACAGACCCGAACACGCTCGCCGCGGCAGCCATGGCAGCGGCAGCAGCGGCGGCAGCGGCACACGAACCGTCCTCCTCCTCTCGGTCCTCCGGGCTGCATGGGGAGCAGTTTCTGTCGCCGGCGCGGCTGTTAGGAGAGGAGAAGGAGAGCAGCAGCGGGCGGAGTGGCAGCGGCAGCAGGAGCAGATCTGGCAGGCGGAACAGCACAGAGGCAACGGTCGACCCGGCTTTGGCTGCAGCGGCAGCGGCGGCGGCGGCTGCTGCAGCTGCGGCTGTGGCGGCGAATCCTGGGAAGAGCAGTAGCAGCAGCAGCAGGAGGAAGAGCACGAGTAGCTGCGGGCGATCGGGGCATGAGAAGGCTGATGGCGGGTTGTATAGGGACCTAGTGGGGACGTCCATTGGAGGTGATGGGTCGCGGTCACGCAGAAAGGGGGTGGCGGATGATGGTGTTCTCTATGGGAGAGATGGTTTGGGGGGTGATGGTTATGGGTTAGGCCCGTGGGCTCAAGAGGCGCACCATGCTCAGCTGCAGCAGCAGCAGCAGCAGCAACAGCAGCAGCAGCAGCAGCTTCAGCAGCAGCAGCAGCAGCAGCAGCAGCAGCAGATACTGATGCAGCAGCAGCAGCAGCTGCAGCAGTTGCTACTGCAGCAGCAACTGCAGCAGGAGCAGCAGCAGCTGTTCGAACAACAGCAGCAGCAGCAGCATCACCACCGGCGAAGCAGCCTTTTCCCTGACTTAGCACAGGAGGAGAAGCGGCTTCAGTCCGGGGAGGCAGCGGAAACCTTCTCTCCATGGGCATAGGAAGCAAGTCGATGAGCGCAGTGACTCGCCGCAGCACCCTCGCATCAGTCTCTGCACAAGGCCATCAGCTCCACCCCCCAGCAATTCCCTTCCCCTGACGATCCATACTGCACCGGAAACGGCCGGGAGGTGTCCCCTCTGGGCGGCAGGCACATGCTGCAGCAGTCTCCGCAGGGGCTAGGGTCGCAATCGGCGCATTTGAGCCGGCCAGTGGCGCGAGTGCTGGGGCATGAGCATGGGGGGGGTGTGAGTCCGGATAAGAGTGGTATGTGGGCACAGAGAGAGGCACTGGTGGCGGCTCAGATGGAGCTGCAGCAGAGGGCTCAGCAGCGGAGGTCACGCGCTGCTGCCCCGTCGATTATATTCCCGGATCTAGACCCGTTCACGTCCCACTGCAAGAACCCGTATCAGTAGAGAGGGTTGCGAGGCGCTTCCAAATTCAAAGCCATTGATTGAACCGTTCACGTCCCACTGCGAGAATTTGTAGAGATGGGGAGGAGGGGCGGGGTTGGTTGGGGAACAAGGGGAGGGTGTTGTGGGGGAGGGCGGGCGGGACCAGTTGGGAGAATTGAGGAAAGTTTTGGAGAGGGAAGGGAGGGAATGAAGACAGCTGCTTGAATCAACTCCGTACAACAACTCGCTCTGCTTTTGCCTCTACCATCCTCCCCTTGACCAAACCATGTTCCCTTTGTCTCATTACCGTAATCCTCCCCCCTCTCGCTACCCTTATTCCTCCTCCGGCCTCTTTTTGAGACCCTGGCTTTAATCAAGAGCTCTAAGTGTATTGCTGCTTCTTGTACTTTACAATGCACCCCCGTCATCTCCTTGTCAACCGTTATTTTATTTGTTGACTCCACCTTCTGCGTTTCATTATCCAGCACGGGATTATATAGTGAAGATATTTTAAAGTTGCAGTGTTGGTATTCTGTTGGAAAAAGGGCAGTTAATTGTAATCACCGATGATATGGTTTGTACACCCGCCGATTGATTGTCAAACGCAAATACAAAAAAGGCAGCTTCTATCGGAAAACAATCATCAAGTTTACCACACCGTCGCCGTCCAGTCGCACGCCTTCGCAAGGCGATTATTGTGCTGCTCTAGCTTCGTGAATCGTGGCTGCTCGCGGCTGTGCGACTTTTAAACGTACATATAATCTGTAGATATAATGCTGGTATTCCGCTTACAATCTGCCGCTTCGGCCTCGTGGGCCTCATCTGTATCCGCGCTATAAGGTCCTCCGTCATCTATGTACCGCTTCTCCGCTTCGCGTTTTTCGTGAGAAGACGATCTCGGACCGCACGCGCCGTTGCACGCCGACAGGCGGGGAGGAGGATGAGCGGAACAGAGCATGCCGTGTCGCAGGTGGTTTGTCAGGTGCCGGCAGGGCGGCGCGTGTTCATGGTGGAGTATCCGGGATTCGTGCGCGACGATCGGCGCGCTCTGCGGACCATGGGCGGCGAAGAGACCATAGCGCAGGTGAGTGAGTGAGAGAGTGAGAGAGTGAGTGAGTGAGTGAGTGAGTGAGAGAGTGAGTGAGTGAGTGAGTGAGTGAGTGAGTGAGTGAGTGAGCGACAAACCTGCTTCCTCCACGATTTCCGCCCCTATCCCCTTCTCTCCCCTCTTTCCCTTAAACCCGAATCTGGTTGACCTTCCCCTAACTCTGTCCCGCCTCTTAACCCCTCCCCCTCAAACCCCTTACCTCCAACCCACGGTCCCCTGCTCTCCCGCTCCCCCGCCCCCCCCTTCCCTCCGCTTTCCCCCCTCCCCCTCTCTTCCCGCTCCCTCTCTCCCCCAGGAGCGGTCGCGGGGGCGGCGGTTCCTGGAGGTGCGGTTTGGGGGGGAGGGGGGAGCGCGCACGGGGCTTATGGGGATGCTAGCGACACCTGCGGGGTGCTGCTGCGGATTGCGCGGCGCAGGGCGCGGGGGAAGAAGGGGAGAGAGGGGGGAAGAAGAGGGGGAAGAAGAGGGAGAGAGAGGAAGAGGAGGTGGGAGATGGGGCGGAGAATGAAGGGAGCAAGGGAAGCAGGGAGGGGAAGGACGAGGAGTGCGGTGGAGGGAAGGTGGAGGGTACGGGCAGTGAGGATAAGAAGGAGGGAGTGGAAGAAGAGGAGGCGGAGGAGGAAGAGAAAGAGGAGAAGGGAGGGAAGGGAGAGGAGGAAGGAGGTGAGGAAGAGGAAGACGAGGAGGAGCAGGAGGTTGACATTTCAGTGGTGGCACGGATCGAAGAGACGTACCGGTTCGATTGTAAGCACCTCCTTACTCTCCCATTCGTTCACTCGTTCATTCGTTCATTGATCAGGGTGCCTTCCCACCTTCCCCCCCCCCCCCCATTCCCCTCATCCCCCCAGCCCTGCCAGACTTTCAGTGGGTGCCATTGCTGCATGCCTCCCCCACACGGCACCAAGTTTCCTCCTCCCTTCCCCTTTGTTCAGCAATTCCCCCTCCTTCCCCTTGTCCTCCCCCCCATCCCCTCCCACCCCCTCCGTTCCCCCATTCCCTCAGCCCTGGCGGACTTTCAGTGGGTGGCATCACTGCACGCCCTGCACACGGCACCACGCCTCGTCCTCCCCCTCCCCTACGTTCCACAATTCCCCCAATTTCCCCTTGTTCCCCCAACTTGTTTTCCCCCATTCCCGCAGCCCTGGCGGACTTTCAGTGGGTGCCATCCCTGCACACCCCGCACACAACCGCACGCCACCATGCCGAATCCTCTTCCTCCCTCTCCCACCGCCACCTCCTCTCCTCACCTGCTCCCACTGGTGCGTTACCGCATGCGTCCTGTCTAGTATGTTGTTCACCCCTCCCATAGCAGCACCGCCCCTGTACAAGTCTACTCTCTCCTCTCCCTGCCCTTCGCCCTTCACCCTGTCTCTTCCCCGCGATTCCTCTGTGACATGCGCTGCACATTGTATGTTCCCCTTTATACGCCGTCATTGCTTTCAGTGGAGCGGAGCTTATTCAAGTCCCCGGTGGTTGCGACACCTCCCACTCTACCCCATGCTCCATCCCTGAGCTAACTCCTATCGTCTTTCTGCCTCTCTGCCTCTCTCCCTCTCTGCCTCTCTGCATGCACGCTACAGCGGTCTCGCCCTTCTCCCCCTTGGCGCCTCTGCTCTTCACGCGCAAGGACAACCCTCCCGACAAACTGTACTGCCTCTTGCCCCCCCTCCTCGCCTCTCCTCTACTCGCCTCGCCTCGTCTCTCCTCTCCTCTCCTCCCCTCTCCTCTTTTTCCCCCATCAGCCCGTCCCCTTCCCTCCTCTCTACACTGCCCCTCTGCCCTGCATGCTCGCCTGTTGCAGTTGCACATCTGTTACTCATCATCACTCAGTCTACGGCCATCTCTCCATCATCTCACATCCTCTTCCCGCCTCTCTCTATCCCCTCCCCTCCATCATCCCTCCCCCCTCCCCCGTCTCCTCGCCTGGCCCCTCCCCCGCCCCTCTGCCCGTGCGTGCTCACCTGTTTATGGCTCTTCACCTGTACATTACTCACCTCTCTCACCTCTCTCACCTCTGACACCTGTTTCCCCCCATCGCTCAGGTTACGGGCGTTTGACATTAACCGGGATGCTGCCAAGCCTGGGCTCTACCCGCTTGCCCCAACCCCTGCTGCTGCCGCTGCTCCCGCCCCTGCTGCTCCCCCCGCTTCTGCTGCTGCCGCCCCTGCCACTGTCCCTGCCTCTGCCTCTGCAGCTGCTTCTGCCCCTACCCCTGCTGCTGCTGCCGCTTCCGGCAGGCAAGGCGCAGGGGGGAAGGGAGGGGGAGGGAGAGGGGGAAGGGAAGGAGCAGCAGCAGCTGGTGGTGGTGGTGGTGCTGCTGGCGCGGCTGCTGGTGCGACGGAGAGTCAACAGGCGAATCTCATTCTCTTCTCTGGGCTTGACTGTGCCACCACTCAGGTACCTCTCCTGTGCAACCACATCCCCTGGTCCTCCTCCTCCTCCTCGTCCTCCTGTGTCAGCCCCTTGCCTCGTATCCCATCTATTCCTCCCCGTTCCGCTCCCCATCCTTCTCCTTCGTTTTCCCTTTCTCCCACCGCAGGAGCTGCGGGGGTGGCCGAGGGAGAGGGAGGCAGTGCGGGAGGGAAGCGAGGAGGCCGCGTATGTGCGCATGCTGCGGCCGCTGTTCCAGGAGCGGCCCGTGTGGTCGCGCAACTCTCTCAAGCACCTCATTCAGACACGGCACAAATTGCTGTTGCCGATAAATGATGGCAGCATGAAGAGGTACGCAGAGGTGGAGAAACGGTGGGGGGGGGGTGGGGGGGAAGTGAATTCGATAGCGCTTCTGTGTGGTCGCGCAACTCTCTCAAGCACCTCATTCAGACGTGGCACTGGCTGTTGCTGCCCATTAACGATGGCAGCATGAAGAGGTGCGGAGGGGTGTAGATAGGTGGAGAGAGGGGGGGGGGAGAGAATAAGCGAGTGGCTAACCCGTGTGGTCGCGCAACTCTCTCAAGCACCAAGCACCAAGCACCTCATTCAGACGCGGCACCGGCTGTTGCTGCCCATCAACGATGGGCACTGCTGCGCTTTGCCTACTACTTCTGCAACGGTCCCTTCCGCATGCAGTGGATTCAGAGACGTCTCATAAAGTGCCGCATGCAGTCCATCCTCCCTGTTTCCCTCTCCGCTCCCCGCCGGTCTCCTCCCTCTTCTTCCCCTCCAGGGCGCTGCTGCGCTTTGCTTACTACTTCTGCAACGGGCCCTTCCGCATGCAGTGGATTCGCAACGGCTACGACCCGCGCACCAACCCAGACAATCGCAAGTGCGTGTGTGCGGCCCGTGCATCCCCATGCTCTATGCGTTGCTTTGCTTACTACTTCTGCAACTGGCCCTTCCGCATGCAGTGGAGTGCATTCCCAACGGCTATGACTCGCACACCAACCACACACCAACCCCGACAACAGGAAGTACGTTTGCCCCGTTCCTTGAGGCGCGACAAAAATCCTTGAGGCGATTTTTGAGGCGCCTCAAAAATCTTCCGCATGCAGTGGATCCGATACGGCTATGACCCGCGCACCAACCCTTTTCCCTCGCGACAACAGGAAGTGCGCCCTGTTCCCTCTCCGCCCCTGCTGCTCTCCCCTCCCGCCCGTCTTCACTCACTCACTAGCTCATTTTACCACTTGATTCACTTTTTGGGAATGCACATAACTGCAGCCCTTCGCATTCCAACCAACCCTGCCCTCTCCTCAGTTGTCCTCAATCAGCCAGTCTCCTCTCTCTCATTCTTTTGAGACGCCTCAAAAGTCACTCATTCCAACCTTAGTTTCTTAATACCAATCTGTTGTAGCCCTCCTGCCACTCGTTCGTTTCGTTTCCTCCCCCTCTCATTGGTACCTATCCACCCATCTTACTAACGATACACCTGGCCAACCATTCCTCTCTCCCACACCCACCAGGTACCAGATGTTGGACTTCCGAGTACCAGCCTCGTGGGGTCTGCGCATCACGCCAGCCATGGCACGCACCACCGCATGGCCCGACCCGATATCTGCACCCTGCCATCGTGCCCTCTGCTGCCTGCCCAACTGCCGTTGCCTCTCCCCCTCTTGCCACCCATAGCAGATTCTTGCTCTGTTCGTGTTCACTCTCCCACCCTCCCATCCGCTACCGCTCCATCCCACATCCCTCCCCCCCTCTTCCCGCTCCCTACCCAACACAGATACCAGATGTTGGACTTCCGAGTACCGGCCTCATGGGGTCTGCGCATCACGCCAGCCATGGCGCGCACCACCACATGGCCCGACATCTGTGCGCTGCGCTCCCTGCCCAACCGCCGCACGCTCTTCCTCACGCTCTGCGACCTCTCGCTGCCGCTCGTGCAAGAGACACTCGCCGCACCGCCCGAGAGGCAAACGTGTGATGTGAGTGCGCGAGCGCAGCTGCTTACATGTCGTTAAGGCTGAGTGGTTAGGGCTGAGTGGTTCCTCTTCCTCACGCTCTGCAACCTCTCTCTGCCGCTCGTGCAATAGACTCTTGCCGCGCCTCCGGAGCGACAAACGTGTGATGTGAGTGACGGGAGTGGAAGGCTGCTTGCGAGCGAGCGCAGCTGCTTACAAGGCGTTAAGGCTGAGTGGTTAGGCTGTGTGGTTAGGGTGAGTGGTTAGGCTGAGTGGTTAGGCTGAGTGGTTAGGCTGAGTGGTTAGGCTGAGTGGTTAGGCTGAGTGGTTAGGCTGACAAACCCCACCGAAGCCCACCGAACCCCACCGAACCCCACCGACCCCCACCATCCCCCCCACCCCCTCTTACCCCTCCAACCCTTCTCCCCACACCAACAGCCAACCTCGGGCTTCTTCCACAAGCAGACTCTAGCCCGCATGCGCGATGCTGTCCGCCTTGCTTTCTACCGCCTGCTGCCCAACCGCCACGAGCTCTCGCTCTTCTACCCGCGCGTGCGCAACACACGCGGCTACTCCGTGCGCAAGCCCGTCAAGCTGGCTCCCGGAGAGCTTAGCCTGCCCGAAGCAGACGCGTACCTGACCGGGGAGAAAAAAGGGAGTGTTTGGCGGAAGCCGGAGATTGGGGGGGTGGGTGGAGGGGAGGGAGGGGGGAAGGGAGGTGGGGAGGGGGGGGGGGGGTAGGAGAGGACGGGAAGGGAGTGGGGAAGGAGAGCTCGGGGAGAGAGGAAGGAGGAGGGGAAAGGGAAGGTGAGGAGGAGAAGGAAGAGGGAAGGGGAGCAGGAGAGGGGTCAGGTGAAGGAGAGGATGCAGGAGATAGTGGTAGGCATGGTGGTGTGGGATGGGGGCCGCCTGGAGGGGACAGCGTGGGGAGGAAAACCTTTGGAGAGGGGGATGTAGAAAGGGGAACGGAGAGGGAGAATCGAGGGGATGGGGAAGGAGGGAGCGAGGGTGTGGCAGAGGTGGGACGGGATGGGGATATGGATGGGTGGATGGAGCGAGAGGAGGAGATGCAAGGGGAGGATACAGAAGGGGGTCCGCTTTTGGCAATGTATGGAGGGGATGTGGGAGAGGAGGATAGGGGGGAGGAGGTTAGGGGGGAGGAGGGAGAGGAGGGCAGGGAGGACGGTAGAGAGGAGGATAGGGAGGAAGATGGAGAGGAGGGTAGAGGGGGAGATGAAAGGGGAGATTCGTTGATGGATGATCGGGAAGGAGGCGGTGCTATTGCAGGGGAAGATGTATGGGCTATGTGTGAGGAGGAAGGAGAGGATGGAGAGGGAGGAGGGAGAGACGGTGGGGAAGGTGAGGAAGGAGAGGAAAGAGGGGAGGAGGAGGAAGAGGAGGATGAGATGGTGATGGGGGAAGAAGAGGGGGGTGGGGAGTACAGCAGAGGGCAAGCAGAGGAGACCATGCAAACAGAGGAGAGAGGTGACGGGCACTCGCACTCGCACTCGCACTCACACTCACACTCACACTCACACTCGCACTCGCACTCGCACTCACACTCACACTCACACTCACACTCACACTCGCACTCGCACATGCAAACCCACTCGAACACGCATGGGAATTACCTTCATACGCTACTGGGCCACCTGTCACCACTCTCTGCTGCTGCAGACCTCACCGCACCGCACCCCTCACAACCGTCACTCGCGGAGCCTGCAGGTGCTCCGGGGCAAGTGCTGCTTGGTGATGCGCTTCAAGGGGTGCTGGGGGGTCTGGGGGGATTGGGGGGACTGGAGGGGTTGGGGGGACTGGGGCATTGGGGGGTTTGGGGGCTTTGCAGCAAGGGAATGGGACCAAGGAGGATGGAGGACAGGAGGACACGGGTATGTTCACATTTTATGGAGACGAGGAGGATGAGGATGAAGATGAGTGAGCCACACTGCCATGCCACCCAGTTCTGGGGAGTTGAGTTGTACATATGTTTATGAAGAGAAGAACGAAAATTAGTTATTTTACCGGTTTCGATGTGCTGAAGCCTTGATCATGTAGGTTGTTCATCAAATGCTATTTTTCTTGCTGAGTGGTAGTCATGATATGACGTGGTTTCTTATCTGAGATGCTGAGGCCGTTGGTCTAAAAGTTGCTATACCTGCAATTCCGCTGCGAGACAAGTTTTTATCGCGTTTTTCCAGCACAGCACAAACTGCATACCGTTGGGAAAACGACATGATATTTACCACACTTACTGGAACGCGCAACCCGCGCGCGAGTCTTTTGATGTTCTTTTATTTCGAAACAACCAGCCAGCTTCTAATTTCGCGTCGTAGTAACCACTAGGCACGAGGCGAGGTGGCTACCGCCTTTCTCGTCGCTCTTTCAGGTTGTTAGCACTTCGCAGAAGCTTCGTTTTCGCGCTGCCGTACCTTGCCACGTTGGCCGTGGGGACGGCCTTCAGAGGAGTCGGATCGCGATATTATCTAGTATCTCGACCTTCGAGTCGACTAATTTTTTTTGTAGTATCTCGCCTTACAGAATAAGCGATCCTTGCTAGAAAAGTTTCGCGGCGGTTCCCAAAAGGGAAATCCTCCTGTAAAAAATTCGGATCCTCGAGTAATAGTAGCTTGAGATCCTCGAATCCGCGTCTCCTCGTGTTCTCGTTTCTTCCGTTTTCGTCAAAACTAGTGTCCTCGTCTTGATTCATAACTACAAGCGCGCACGATCGGCGAGTCGTTCATATCTGGGTGGGGAGCAGAGCAGCAGGCATGGGGCAGCAGCACGACTACCAGTACAAGCACTTTAAAGCCACGGTGCCGGAGCGCCAGATCTCCGTCGGCGTCGGGAACCAGCTGCGGTGCGCTCTTCGTTGCCCCCGCTGCGGCTGCGGCTGCCGTTGCCGCTGCCGCTACCGCCGCTGCCGTTGCCGCCGCCGTTGTCGCTCGATTCTTGCATTAAGCGCGGAGAGGATGAAGAAAAGCTGCCAACAGCTAGCATTGAACGCTTTAATGCGCTAACGCGTGCCTGCTTTGGTTGCTGTTCCAGCTTCTGCCCTGTCTTCGATGCATGCAGAGGAGAGTTAGCGTTTTTTGTCAGACAGAATGCTAGTAGCTCGAGGGCTATTGTGTCCGTGCTTTGGGCTTTATTTTAGTCGCTTGATCTCTCTGTGTGTTGCCACGTGACAGCACCCTCCCGTTTTCACGCGCCTTATTCAACTCTCCCTACTCCCTGTCTTCGTCTTGCTCACTGCTCCCCATTTGTTCGTCCTCTAAAAGTTTTTTTTTTCCCCCTTTTTTTTCCACCCGCTTCCTTACCTCCTTTCCCCGCCTTCGCACCTTCTTGTGGGCCTCGCCACCATCCCTTTCCCCGTTTCCTCCGCTTCCCCCTCCCCGCCCCTTTTCCCCTTTCCCCGCCTCTCCCCCACTCCCCGCTCTCCAACTCTCCCCCTCCGCGCGTCGCGCGTCTTGGCACCTCCGCAGCTGGCGCTACTACGACTTCGGCCCCAAGGCGATTCCGCCGCTGCTGTGTCTGGGCGGCGTGGCGGCGACCGCGGACGCCTTCCACAAGCAGGTGCTCGCGCTCGCCGCCAAGGGCTTCCGCGTGATCGCCGCGGACCCCCCGCCCGTGTGGTCGCACCAGCAGTGGATTAAAGCCGTCGACCAGTTTCTGGACGCGCTCCGGGTGCACCAGGTAGCGCGACGAACGCGAAATGGTGGGCGGGGAGAGGGGGGAAAGTGGGGGTGCGTGGGGATGAGCGGGGGGGGCCTGCGGTGGCGGGTGGGAGGGGAGAGGAGGAGGGGAGGGGGGGGAAGGGGAGAGGTGGGGGGGGGGGGGTGGGGGAGGGGAGGGGAGGGGAGGGGAGGGAATGATTTGGGAAAGGGACCAGGGAGGTGGGGAGGGAAAGGGGAGGGATTGGGGAGGGGAGAGGGAGCAAAGGAGGGCGGATGTGCATGGGGTGGATGGTTGTATGATGATGTATCATCATCTGCTTTCCCTTCCATGCGTGCCTTGTTTCAGCTCGTTTATGCGTCTTTGCAGCTCCATACCTGTATGCTTTCTCCCCCCCCCGCTCCCCCCCCCCCTTCCCTCCCTCTTCCCTCCCCCTTCCCTCTCCCTTCCCTCCCCCTTCCCTTCCCTTCCCTCCCCTTCCCTCTCCCTTCCCTCCCCTTCCCTCTCCTTCCCTCCCCCTTCCCTCTCCCTTCCCTCCCCCTTCCCTCCCCCTTCCCTCCCCCCTCTTCCCCCACTTTCCCCCGTGTTATCCTCTTCATCTCATTCCCCAGCTTAACCCCGCACGCATTCCCTCGCACACGAAACCCCCCCCTTCCGCATCCCACCCTCCTTCCTCATCCCTCTCTCTCCCATCACTTTCCCTGCACTTTCTCCCGCTCCCCCTTCCCCCTCTCCCCCTCCCCGCCCTCCCCCAGGTGCATCTATACGGCACATCCCTGGGCGGCTTTCTCTTCCAGCTGTACCTCCCTGCTTCTCCTCCCTCCCCTTACCTTCGCCGCTCGCTCCGCCACTCCCCCCCACTCCTGCCCCTCCCCCCCACTCCTGCCCCCTCCCCCCCACTCCTGCCCCCCCCCCCCCACTCCTGCCCCCTCCCCCCCACTCCTGTCCCCTCCCCCCCACTCCTGCCCCTCCCCCCCCTCCCCCCAGGTGCATCTATACGGCACGTCCCTGGGCGGCTTTCTCTTCCAGCTGTACGCGCAGCAGCGCCCGCGCCGGGTGCTGTCGCTCGTGCTCTCCAACTCGTTCTTTGACACGCACTTCTTCAACGTCGCATTTGGCTCCTGGTCCTCCATGTATGTGCGTGTGTGCACGTGTGTGCACGTGTGTATGCACATACCCTTCCATGCTCGTTGTGCTCTCCAACTCCTTCTTTGACACGCACTTCTTCAACGTTGCCTTTGACTCCTGGTCCTCCATGTGCGTGTTCTTGCTTGTATGCATCCATCCATCCATCCATCCATCCATGCATGCATGTCTGCCTGCATGCACCATTGCATCCATCCATCCATAAGTGTATGCATGTACCCTTGTATGCGTCTATACATCTCCCCGCCTCTCTCCCCGCCTCTCTCCCCGCCTCTCTCCCCGCCTCTCTCCCCGCCTCTCTCCCTGCCTCTCCCTGTCCCCGCCTGCCTCCCTCTCCCGCTCCCTCTCTCTTTCCCAGGTTCCCCTACGCGCCAGACTTCGTTCTAAAGCGCCTAGTGCTGTCAGGCCTGAGGGACGGCCCGCACGAGCCGCTGATAGCGGACTCAATCGACTTTGTGGTCTCTCGCCTGGACTCTCTCTCTCGCTCCGAGCTCGCCTCGCGCCTCACGCTCAACACACTGCCCGCCGTGCTGCCCCCGCTGCAGCAGATGCCCGAGCAGAACATGACTCTCATGGACTGCAACGACTTTGCTGCTGTCGCCTGTGAGTAGTTTCAGGCATGATTCTCAGGGATCCGCGGGGCTGATTGGGTGGGTGCGTGAATGATGCCTGCGTGCGTCGGGATGTGTGGGGCTTTGTTTTTATCTGTTGAGAGTTTGCCTGCCACCCCTGCTGCAATGACTTTGCTGCTGTCGCCTGTGAGGCTGGGGAAGGGCTGCATCAATCTCCCAATCCCTCACCATTCCTCCCCTCCCCTCCCCCACCCCTCAGGGCAACTGCGGGATGCGCTGTACACGCGCTACCCCAACGCCACGCGCGCTTTCCTCAAGAGGGGGGGCGACTTCCCTTTCGTCTCGCGAGTGGACGAAGTCAACCTGCACCTGTTCCTGCACCTCCGTGACTTCTGAGTTGACGCAAACAGTCCCCTTTCACACCCCTCCACACCGCTCCCAATCCCTTCCCCACCCTCCAGGGCAACTGCGGGACGCGCTGTACACGCGCTACCCCAACGCGACGCGCGCGTTCCTCAAGAGCGGGGGCGACTTCCCCTTTCTCTCGCGAGCCGATGAGGTCAACCTGCACCTCTTCCTGCACCTGCGCCGAGTGGACGCTGAGAGAGAGCCAGGCCACACAGACATTCTCGCCCCTACCGTCCCTGTGGTTCCTGCTGTTTCTTCGGCTTCTGCTACAGCTGCTCCTGCTGCTGGTGATTCTTCTTCTGGTCTTGCTGATTCTCACGCGCATGTGCTCGCTGCTGCTCCTGCTGGTTCTTCTTCTGCTGGTGGTGGGGCTGTAGAGTCCGCAGCGTCTTCTTTCACCTCTGCTGCTTCTGTCTTCTCCTCGTCCATCCCTTCGCTTCCGCACGACTTGCCCCCCTCCTCCTCCTCGTCCACTTCGTTTCTCTCTACACCTGCTCCCCTGCACGACCATGCCTCGCCGCTAGCTTCGGCCAACCCTCTCGATCCTCTCTCACCTCCGCTCGACCCTCTCGGCCTGGCTTGGCAAGGCTCACCGCTGCAGCCGCCACCACCTTTGGTGCCGGTACCAGAAGGGGGGGGAATTAGTGGAAGTAGTTTAACAGGAGAGCAACTGCACGGTGCTATCGCACCTGCTTCTGCTGCTGCTGCTGTTACTGCTGCGTCTGTGGCTGCTGCAACTGCTCTCACGGCAGGCGCTGCGCTGCTGACCGTACCACCAGCAGCAGATGCTGCAGCAGGGTCTGGGGAGGTCAATCCTTTACCGACAGTTGGTCGTGACACACTTGTAGGCTCCACACCCGCTTCTACATCCCTTCATTCGATTGAGGCTCTTCCAGGTACCAGCATGGGCGCAGGATTGGGAGGGGGCGGCTTAGGGGAAGCGATGAGAGGGGTGAGTGGCAGTAGCAGTGATGTAACTGCGGGGGAGGATGATGGGGAGGAGGCAACTAGTGCTGCAGCACAGGCACTGGAAGGGGCGGAAGGGGAGGTGCTTTCCAGGGAAGGTACCACTGGGGGTCCCCTTGGGGGGGGAACAGAGGAGAGGGGTGTGAGGGAGGGAGAGGAGGCGGGGGGAGGGGCGGGCCGGGGGAATGAGAGTGAGGAGGAGGAGGAAGAGGAGGAGTCAGATGCAGCGCAATTTCGGAGCCAGGCCAGTAACTGGTTGCGGTTTGTAGAACCGGAACATTATGGGGAGGAGGAGGAGGGAGGAAGCAGGGTAGAGGAAGAGGGGGAAGAGAGGGGGGATGGAATGGAGGAGGTATCAGAAGATGTGGAGCGGTTAGCAGTAGGAGACAGTCCGCTGGGTTGAGTCCGCTGGGGTGAGTCCGCTGGGTTGAGTCCGCTGGGGTGAGTCCGCTAGGGTGAGTCCGCTGGGTTGACTGGGTGTTGGTGGGAGTAGCATGCATGGCATGGTGTAGTGCATGTGTATGGAAATAGTGGCATCATGGTTGTGGTGGTATGTGGATGAGTGGGAAGCTTATATGGGACGTGCGGTGGTGAGCGTATGCTTGGATTCTGGGTGGGATGGTCGGATGGTAGGCTGGTGTGATCATGAGACGAAGTGATGGCATGGCATGGCATGGCATGGCATGGCATGGCGTGGCATGGGTGGTGTGGTGTGGGTTGCAGGGGCTTGCAGGGGGGAGTGGTGATATGTTCTTTACGTGAAAAGTGGGGTAGATGCGAGGGTGGGGAGTGGAGCATGTTAGAAGGGAAGGTGGGTACGGCAATCCAGGTGTGGTTGGTTGGTTGGTTGGTTTGTTGCTTGCTTGGTTGGTTGGTTGGTTAATCACACTAGTACTCTGCAACACAGTGCATGTCATGGGATAGCTGCATGGCATGGCTTAGCTGCATGCCATGGCATAGCCGCATGGCATGGGTGCATGGCATGGCATACCGTATAAGCAGTGCGATGGAGCATCTGCTAGGTTTTTAGTTAATGGTACTGGGAGCATGGGTTTACCAGGTTTACTGGTTAGAAATGTAATGTACAGTTAAATGAATCCTTTTTAGACATTACCATGTACCACTTTCGCTGCTATGCAAAGATTACTAGTTAGTCAAGCTGCCTCAAAGTCACGTTCTAATGAAACTAATCACAACCACTGGTGGCAGCACGCGCTGCGGGCAACAGGACGGTGCGTAGGGAGGAAAAAAAAAAAGAACTACGGTATTATGTACGGTAAGAATCAAATTGACACCTAAACTGTACCGAAGTCTAAGAACCCGTCCCTAAAAGCCCGCGCTCCTGCAACTTCTTGGCCTCTCACATCCTCCGACCGCCCCCTCCCGCTCGCCACCCGCGTCACCTCCGCCGCCCTTTCCCCCTCCGCGCTCCTCATTTCACAGCTCACGCGCCAGCAGCGTGCGCGTATTGCGGCGGCCTATCCTCGGTTCTAGCAACGACTGAACGAGTCGCTCCAGAAACAGCAGCGTGGGTCGCAGGCGCACGACCACGGCCGCTGCCTGCCCGCAGAATCCGGCTGCGAAGGACATGAGCATCGGGTCCATCCGCGGGGATTAAGTAGCTGGCTGGAGGCGCGTCGCGAGGGAAATTAAGAACAGCCGACGGGTGAGGAGGCACGGGGTGGGGAAAAGGAGCAGAACGGAGGACGGAACGCAGCTGTCGTGAGTGCGGACGATTGCTATGCGATGCGACCGAGAGGGGAGCACTTGAAGTGAGTGCTTCATTCGGAGAGCGGAAGGAAAGGAAGCTAAGGGCACGGAACATTGTTGTTCAAAACGCTGTTCAAGACGACAAAACTAAGGACGTCGTAAAAGTAGACAATTGATTGTCGGGAGTGATCGTTCGGACCAGTTACCCTATTTACCAGCATGTAACCATTACACACTGGCAAGTATGGCAAAAATTCACATCCATTCATATGAGACGACTCATCGTCAATTTGTGGCGATCAATCGTGGCATTGACATGACTCAAATGCGAGACGAACCGAGCATAACAATGACGATTGATCCACTTGCTTGCGAAGTGATATAGGTTCGCAAAGATTGTGAGTGGAGTCGGTTCGCATTTCACAATTTGGATGGATAACATTCCAGTCCGCTAATCGTCTGGGATTAAAGGGCATGTTTCCTTAGTGGGTCAACGCACCCATATTCCCCCATGACGACACCTTTAGCCTTTAGGAAGAACACTTCGAGTCATTCCAGTGTCTATTTCCAACACTCCCTTCATTGGGAGGGCCCACAACTGGCACAATAAATTTGCCGATCCGGGTCTTCTCCACGCTCACCGCACATGCTGGGATAGCATTAATCGACTGGGATAAAAATTCATGTTTCCTTAGTAGGTCAGCGTACCCATATCCCTCCAGGACGACACTTTCAGAGGTCTACTTTAGATCCCCGATAGATCCTAGGGAAAGGTTACAGGCACGTTGGCTTGAGGGGTTATGAGCGTACTCACCCGCTACACAAACATGCCCTTTTATCCCAGCGGTCTAGTGGCTGTGATTCTGACATGGTATCAAAGCGAAGGTCTCGAGTTCGAATCCTAGTATGTGTACCTCGAGCATCCCAATGCGGGGGGGTGTCAGAGGTCCACTGGAGATCCCCGATTGATCCTAGGGAAGGGTTACAGGCACGTTGGCCTGGGGTGCTATGGGCGTACTCACCCGCTGCACAAGCAAGTCATTTTATCCAAGTGGTCTAGTGGCTGGGATTCTGACAGACAGTCACATGTAGCCCTTAGGGAGAACACTTCGGGCCATTCCAGTGTCTGTTTCCAACACATTTCACAGGGTCGTCATTTCTGTCAACGGGGGTTGTAAGTTAGGCGGAGCCGACTTCGTGGTTGAGTGTGCGGGAGGCGCAGCCGACTTGCAACAGTGGTCGACGCCGACTTAGGCGTGCAGGTCAACGGTCGAGGTCGACCTACACAGGGCCACTGCGATGCCGCCGACGTTGGGACGCCGGCGGCCTACTCAACCCGGTGGTCGACAAGGGGAGGGCGTCGACTTTGGGAGGCGTCGACGTCGACCTAGGAGGGTGCGGAGTAGCAGGGCGCCGAGCAGGAGGGCGCCGTGCAGGAGGGCGCCGAGTTCGGATAGTCGACCTGGCGAGGCCGACCTGGGAGGCACCGTCCTGTTGGCGCCGACTTGAAGTCGGCGACCGATCAGTCTGGTCGACCAGGCGTGGTTGCCCGGTCGACCGAGTTACCCGGGCGACGTGTTTCTGCGGAGGTGTGCGATGGTCGTCGGGGTCGGTCGCCGTCTCCTGCTCGCCCATCCGCAGATGCGTCAGATGCTCCTCCAGCTGGCCGATGTACAGGTCGTCAGTGTCTTGGTACGTAGTCGTTATGAACTACCACGCCCGGTGGCCGGCATCCAGGTGGCTCCGGCACAACTTCAAATCGATATGCACCACCGGCGAGCAGCACCGTGAGATGACCGTGAAGGTCAACAACAGCTGCATGGCACGGAACTCCGTACGCAGGTCGGCGTTGCTCTCAGGCGGCGTCTCCACGGTGTCGTCAGTGAAGCACATCAGCCCGGCCATCTCCAGCTGGGGCTCGATGGCCTCCTTCCATGTAAGGAGGTCGTGAATTTGAAGTAGCCGTAGGTCGGCGACGCCGGCGCCACACCGCTCCGACATCCTCCGACGTTGCCCTGCGAGGAGCCCGCAGCCGCCAACGACTGCAATCCTCGCGCCTGAACGCCGCCGACTTCATCACCCCTCTCTGCCTCGACGTGCCTTCCGCACTGCTGCCGACTTGGTCACCGGCGTTGACGCCCCCGTCGATGTCGCCTTTGTTGTTCAATGGTCGAGGAGAAACAGGTCGGGAAGGGTGCTCCGACGCCCACTTTGCGCGGATGCCCAGCTCGACGACCTCCAAGGGGAGGCTCGGCTTGAAATCGCCAGCCTCATGGCGTCTCCTCGCGTCAGCCAGCTGCGTCTCTAGTGTGTCAACTAGACCAACGTCACCTACGGCGCCCACCATGGTGACTAACGCAGCTACCGGCCTATGAACACAATAGGTAGTGCGTAACTAAGTCGACTAGATTAGAGGTATAGTTGACGTGCCTTCCGCACTGTTGCCGACTTGGTCACCGGCGTTGCCGCCTTCGTTGTTCACCGGTCGAGGAGAAACAGGTCGGGAAGGGTGCTCCGACGCCCACTTTGCGCGGATGCCCAGCTCGACGATCTCCAAGGGGAGGCTCGGCTCGAACTCGCCAGCCTCATGGCGTCTGCTCGTGTCAGCCAGCTGCGTCTCTAGTGTGTCAACTAGACCAGCGTCACCTACGACGCCCACCATGGTGACTAACGCAGCTACCGGCCTATGAACACAATAGGTAGTGCGTAACTAAGTCGACTAGACTGAAGGTATCGTTGCGGTGCCGTCCACGCTCACCGCACCATACGGAGATAACTCGTACAACATAGAGCTAGATGACGGGATAGGCACGGTTGTGAGGGTGATCTCTGCGTTCCTTAGTCGTTTGCTTGTGTTCTCTCTACGCATTTACGAGGAAAATTGGCAAGAGATTCACTAGCAAAAGTTCACAACAATGATTGACAATAGCAAAGCAACACTGACTACATCAAATGCTAGCAAGCAAGTAGGTCGACTGCCAGTGCAACATGGTCGACCGTGTTCCAGCACTGCAAGGTCGACCGCGCTCTAGCAAAGCAAATTCGCAGTCTGCCAATGTTGCAAGTCGACGGTGTGCACAGCGCTACGTCTGCAGGACAACGGCGCACCCGCTTCGCAGGTGATAGAAGTTGATTGGCGTGTTGTGCCCTGTCACGTGCACAGCGCAGATGCCAAGTCGTCCACGTGTTGTCGACTGCGCTTGATTAGCCACGTCGACCTCGGGATACCACCTCCGAGGTCGGCTTCGCCAGAAACACCAGGGCGACTATCGCGCTCTTCCGCTGAACCCCGTCGCCCGAGTAACCTGGTCGACCGGGCAACCAGGTCGACCAGCTGCTTCTCCTCGTGCCCGTCGACCACCCAGGTCGACGACCACCACTGATCGACCACACCAGGTCGACCAGGCCCCTGGTCGACCAGCCCCGGTCGACCAGCCAGCTGTTCGCCGACCACACCACGTCAGCTTCCCCAGGTCGGCGTCACCAAGTCGACGCCTCCGAGGTCGACCTCGCTAGGTCGACCACCCAAACTCGGCGCCCTCCCCTGGTCGACGAGTCTGTCGTCGACCACCCATGGATGCTGGCCGCCGGCGTCCCAAAGTCGGCGGCTTGCAGTGGCCCCGTGCAGGTCGACCGAGCCCGTCGACCAGCTCGCCCAATTCGGCGTCGCCCACTGCTGCAGGTCGGCTGCACCTCCCGCACACCCGACCACGACGTCAGCTATGCCTAAGCGAGGACGGGGCCAACACACAACTTCCGTTGACATCCGCGACAGTACTGTGACGGTCGACGAACTGCTTCGTCGACTTCCCCCGTCGAACTAAGCCGTCGGCTTTACTTCGTCGGCGACATCACAGCGGTTCTCTGCAGGTCGACCAACTCCGTCGACTTGCACGCGTCAAACTCTGCAAATGGTCGGTTGCACCTCCCGCGTACCCGACCACATCGTCAGTTTCGCCCAAGCAAGGGTGGGGCCAACACTCTACTCCCGTCAACGACAAGCAAGATAATAAGGGTGCTATTTAGAGAACAGAAGTTGAAGTTTAGGCCGTAGGAACGATCTGCTCAAACACCGTATCAGAAACAAATTACCTGAAGAGCCTTAAAAACCATATCATGAGTGGCGAGAGTAGCAAGAGAGAGAGCTGTAAGAGAAGGGGTTTGCACTAACAATCAAGGTATAACATATGGACAAGGAAGGTGGCAAGGGGGGTACACCACCAACAGATAGAAACCTAGTGTGATACTACACTAACTATTATGCGTGCAATTATACGAATATAATTATAACGTTGATGTAAAAAAAAAGGAGGATATTTTTGCCATATCATGATTAACCGAGGAAAGCGGAAGAGTTACACATGATTGCACAGGCATTGATGCGATACACACGTTCCAAGAAGGATTTATACATCATTTTTATTTTCTGACAACATTTGCAATGTTGCGATATTCCCCCTCACATGAATTACATGAATGCTAGTCAAATATTGGTGGTGAAGGCAATGACTTCGGCCATATACCCTAGAAGCTGCTTCACATGGCAAGCAGAAATAACGCTGAGAAAGTGTAGAAGTCCCTGACTGTCAGTTTGATTGGCCAATGAACTGTGGAGTCATGACAGTTACTTTTCGGTGCAACCTGTCACTGTGGAAGTAACCGACTCCACTGTTTCTCCAACACACCCCCACGTTTGTGTATCCTTGCAAATCTTTATTGTGGTTGATTGCGTGGCGCTGCTTGGGAACGGACGAGAATTATGCCTACAGACAGAAATGTCAGCCTTCCACCACCACACCACCACTCCAAAAGTTTCAACTCCGCCCAGCCTCGATAAACGGTACAGATTGCAAGAGACAAACATTATGACGGTTTTCTGACGTCAGATGATGTGCACTTCGATGCTGCTGCTGCTGCTTATTGACACGCAAAGCTCGCCAATCACAAGGTGTGGAAACAGTTATTCCACGATGAATCCACTTTCTCGCTGTAAGTGTACAGTTGTCACCCTTTCACCCTTTCGCTGTATTCCTCGCTGTTGACCCTCACATTTGTAAGGCAATACTCAGTTCCTAAGACTGCTCTTAAAGCTCAAGGCCCAAATTGCGGGCCGCGCTGAGCAAGATTACTAATCTTGCACAGCTGTTGTTTTGGTGCTGTGGTTTGGCGAATGTTGGGTTACGGTAAGTGCGAATGGATCTGATTGGTCGAGGGCAATCTCCCTGCAGAAACTTCAACTTTCAGTATTACACAATTTGGGACTCGCGGACCCAAACAGAATGTTTGCCTTGGTGTTTGCCGACTCAGCGATCTTTGCGAGAGCTCGTGCGAAATAAGTCAACCCCACCCTCCCAACACTTTCTTGACCAGCCCAAACCCTTGCGCAAGATTACTAACCTTGCGCAATTTGGGCCTTGAGCTTTAAGGGGTGATCAAAGTGCTGCACCAGCTCGACGTCGAGGGACGTCGGTGAATTTCAACCCTCGGATCAAAAGTTCCAACCGTCAGGATTCACCGAAATCCCTCGACGTCGAGCTGGTGCCTCACTTTGATCACCCCTTTAGTACACCACAAAACCCCTCTGTAATTATTCACCACCACTCTGTTAGTACTGTTGTGGTGGGGAACCGAAGTGGGTGGTAAGAGAAGGGAAATTCGGGCAATTTGCAGCCGCCAGTTCGTGACTTCGCGTTAGGACCTTTCCCCGGTAGTGACTGGAGCCAACAAATTTCAGAGTGTCAAATACAGCTACACATGTCGCTCATTCCACTCTCTTTTAAACAGAGGGTCACACCCAGAATTACTTCATGGAAAGACAACAGACACATAATCTTTACAAAGAAAAGCATCGCACAAGAGGAGAGGAACGGGAAAGAAAGACACCAGAAACAACTCAAACGCAACACCCATAAAAAGCCCCATAAAAATACTCTATAAAGAAAAAACCCAACCAGGATCCCCTACTCTTTTCGTGTAAGATAGTCAAACATTGTATTGCACCCCAAGCAGCGTGGTAATGGGCCACCAGCTGAACTACACCTCCCAATATTTAGGCAGCGCAGCGCGTTGTGTTTGAAAATCACCTCTCCGTAAAAGAACATCATTGTTTTTAACGTATGTAAACTATGGGCTGTTTTCGTTGATTATCGACGACTATAATTATTGAGTGATCAGGTTTTGTAAACTGTCTTTGTTGAGCATCTCGGTGTATATCTTCCGCACTCTCAGCCTGACAAATTTCCGCGAGTTGGATTAGGGGAAGGGCCCCTGGGAACTGGAGAGAATTCAACTTCAGCACACACAGCTGTGATGATCAGTCCAGTTGGAACAGAAACTAGCTGTCAAATGCGGCCCTCAATGGGTGGAACAGTTCAATGCAACAAGGGATCTGTTTGTTTCTTCTCAAGCGTTGGATGTGTACAATCGGTTCTCATTACAAGAACACCAGGTAGGCGGGCGGCATGTGCGTGACATATGTTTCGGGCTGCTCGCCATATTCGCCCTTGTCGCCACGGGCGGAAATGTGGCTGTAATATAGAATTGGAATCTGAATCGAGTTCAGGGCTCTAATTTTGTAACTAGGTGAACATTTCTGATGATGGGCATCCGTTGTTGCTTTTGAACTGTAGATGTTTTTCCTCCGCAACTGGTTACTGTACCACAATGCTCAATTCAGTCACTCACGGGAAAAAACGTTCGCGAGTGACTGTTTTTCGATTGTGCTGACCTTTGGACACGGGACAAGGAGAGCAACGACTGTACTGTATGGTTCCGATGAGGCCCCCCTATCGTTCGATGCATGCATGAAATCCCATCAGCCATCATAATAATCCCACGACAAATCGGCAGGCATTCCCTTTCCTGTCAACATTGTGCTTCTCATCATGACAAGAAAGGAGTCTTCTCTTGCCCCCACAAGCAGAGAGAAATGGGGGTCGTCTTTGAATTTCGAGCCAGTCTGAGTGGGATGGGATCCCTCGCCCGGGCGCAAGGAAGGAGGTGGAGCGGATGAGTTGATGGGGGGAGGGTGGGGGAAGGCGCAGAAGGACAAGTTTCGTGTCTTCGAGATGCAGTGCAACCACTGCTGCCTGAGACCTGAGCTGGTGGACATGTCACAAATCTCGCGAATGAAAGGAATCCCATCGAAGGAGGTAGTGTAATGATCGTTGCCGACTTTTGTGTAACGCTCCCTCCCTCAGCAGCCTTGCAGTATCCACCTGCGAGCCAGACAAACCAGAATGAGGTTGTTTTTCCAGCGTTGGTAGGATCTTGGCATTCGCACTCTCAAAATCAGCTTGGGAAAAGTGCAACTGGAATTGCCGCCATGGCTGCCGCTCTTTGCGCAATGGAGTGCGCCACGGAAGGAAGTCATGGCTGATCGGACGCAATCGCGCGTGGCACGTCGCCGTGAGCTGCGCTGTGCCCGTCTTTGGAAGTTCCTTAAAGCTATCAACCGCCTACTGGTGCTATCGTCACGGTGGAAGCCGCATTATTGGAACAAGGCGATACTGAAAAGATCTTACTGCGTACTGACTGAAACCACGCAACGCAACGCAACGCAGGAGTGCATTTGAGGAAGAAGCACGCAGGCAGGCAGGCAGGCAGGCAGATGCAGCAGCAGCAGCAGCAGCAGCAGTATGGTAGTAATGATCATGAGCAACAACGGTCATTACCATGATGCGACAGGGACAGGGGCCATGCCGAATCTCGGCCTCTGCATTGGCCGTCCAGACAGCGGCGCTGCCACGATCCCGCCGCCTCACATGACCAGATCATCACCCCCGCTCGCCGCAACTGAAGCATCCTCAGCGGTAGCTGCAGAAGCTGCTGCTGGCTTGCCCGCTTCGCAAGACAGCGGCGTTGTGGGAATTTCCGCGCCTTTACTACCACCTGCAAGACCACAAGGACGTGCCGCGTCATACTGCTACGAGGAGCAGGATCAGAAGGCGCAGATTGTCCGAGCTATGGCGGGGAACGAGCAGCAGCAGCCGCAACAGTGGCAGCAGTGGAAGCAGCAGCAGCAGCAGTGGCAGCAGCAGCAGCGTCAGCATCATCAGCAGCAGCAGCCGCAACAGTGGCAGCAGCAGCAGTGGCAGCAGCAGCAGCAGCAGCAGCAGCATCAGCGCGCCTCAGGAGATCTTGCACAAAGCAGGGGACTCGGCGAACTCTTCGCTCCATCCGCTACTTCTACCGCTCCAAACTCGCCGCCCTCTCCGCAGCCCTTCACTCACCCTATCGCTGCCTCGTCCTCCCCTGTCGCAAGCTCTTCCGCCCAAGGCGGCACAGCCGGGTTTCCCATCATGCCAGTTGAACCTCCACCAGCTCCCACCGGCCCTGGTTCACCCTTCCAACGGGAGGGGAGGGCAGAAGGAGAAAGAGGAGGAGATGTAGGTGGTGGTGGTTTGGGGATCGGTGTGGGGCGATGGAGAGCGTCAGAGACGAGCTTTGGTGGCCCTGCGAGTATTACAGTGGCTGCTACAGCTGCAGCTACTACCGCAGGGGCCGCACCGTGGCTAGCCAGCTCTGCACTCAGCAATCTTTTGAAGAAAGAAGCCCCGGAGTCTGCACCTCCTGCTGCTCGCGCCGCCGCTGCTGCTGCTGCTGCTCCCGCTGCTGCTGCTGCTGCTGCTGCTGCTGCTGCTGCTACCACGAACCACCCCCCATCGAGCCCAACCACTGCGTCTAGCCTTTCGCCGGCTCTTTCTCCGCCCTTTCCGCCGGTTCTTCAGGCGCCTCTGTCCCCTTCTCCGCTTCATCCGCTTGGGTTTCCCACTCCACATCATCCTTCTACCCAACATTCCCCGGCCCCGGTCGGTGGCCTCTCTCCTCCATCTCACAGCCTTCGAAACACATCAGCAACATCAGCATCGTCCGCTGTAGCGGCCGCAGCAGCAGCTATTCTTGCAGCCGCAGGGGTTTCGATGCCAAATCCTGGTGCGTCTTCTGCTGCTGCTGTTGCCGCTCCTCCTCCTTCTGGAGTGGGGGAATCAGCGGCCACACCATCGGCAATCACTCCCATCTTGCCGCCCATCCACGCATCCTCGGCAACCCAGCAGCACCGGATCCAAACAAACCAGAACCTACTAGCACCGCACTCACAGCCCTTCTCCCAGGAGCAAAATCAGCTCCACGCGCTTCTCAGCCTTGCCGCTGCTGGCCTCATTCCCTCTTCCACTGCTGCATCACTAGCCCAGCACCCCGCACCCCCACCACCAGCACCGTACACTCACACACCCCCTCATCCGGCCCCGTTCAGGGCTATGTCGAGTCATACGAGCACAGGCCCTTATCCTGTCCCTTCTGGTCCCCCCACTGCTTCGACTCCTCCGTTATTCCCTCACACTCTCCTCTCTTCTCCAGCTGCTTTGTTCCAACCTGGAGTCAGCACAGCAGGAACCACCACCTTCAGCCCTGCAGGGAACACACCGCAGCCGTCCAATCTCGCGGCTGCTATTGCTGCTGTGGCAGCGGCCATTGCAGCGGCTGGAGGCAATTCGGGGCACGCCCATGCGCCTGCTGCTGGTCCCGGTGGTGGCACAGGCGGCGGCACAGGTGATGGGGCAAGGGATCCAATCAGGCAGCTGCTGTTCCCCTCAGCGGTCACCCATGCACCTGAGAGTATTGTTCGGATGTTGATGCAGCAGCAGCAGCAGCAGCAACAACAGCAGCAACAGCAACAACAGCAGCAGCATCCGCAGTACCAGCTTCAGCAGCAGGTTGGGAGCAGCAACGAGCAACAGCAGCACGGTCTAGCGCACCCATGGGAGCACGGGCCGACTGCAGAGAAACGAGAAACAAGCGCACGAGAAGAAGAGAAACGGGCCTGCAGCAATCAAGGGGAGGAGAACGCATGGAGGGATAGTGAAGATGGGAGGATCGGGAAGAAACGGGCACGAAACAGAAGCGGCCAGGAAGGGCAGCAGCGCACAGGCAGTGCTATGGGAAGTTTCGGCAGTGGCAGTGGCGGCACCATGGGCAGTGGCAGCTACGACCTCACACCAGCACAGCAGGAACCCTTCTGGAGTGCTGCTGTTGGTTGTGATGCTACTGGTGGTGTTGCTGCTGGTCGTGCTGCAGCTGCTGCTGCTGCTGCTGCTGCTGCTGCTGCTGCTGGTGGCAGTGGTCGTAAAGAGGGCGAAAGGCGAGCATGGTGTGGGACGGAAACACCTGATGCTCCGGTTATTAGAAGCCCTGGGAGGGGGCGCACGAGGAGAAGATTTGCCCTTGGGACTGGCGCTGGATCTGGTGCTCGCAGCAGCACGCCTACTGCTGCTGCTGCCGCTGCTGCTGCTTCCTCTCCTGCTACACCTGCCACGGTTGCTGGTGCTGCTGCTGCTGCTGCTGCTGGTCCTGCTGCTGGTGCTGCTGCTGCTGCTGCTGCTGCTGCTGGTGATGTGGAAGGTGTGGATGAGGATACTGAAGATGATATCTACGCCGATGGAAGGGGAGGGGGGGCGTCTGGGGGTCAGCAACTGGAGTGGAGTGTGAGTCTCCTCTCTCTCTCTCTCTCTCTCTCTCTCTCTCTCTCTCTCTCTCTCTCTCTCTCTCTCTCTCTCTCTCTCTCTCTCGCACACACACTCACGCCCACACACACACAGAAACACACACACACACACACACACACACACACACACACACACACACACTTTCCCTCCCTTGCAGCTTCTCCCTACCATCTTGACCATTGTTTTCTTTCCCCCTCTCCTGCAGCTCCGCGCACCTCGCCTTTCCCCCCATGGCCCCCACCAACCCCCCCATCCCCAGGACGCGGCAGAGGGCGAGTAGGGCAGCGAGTGGTGTTCTGAGTCGACTCAAAACACGACTCATCCCGCGCATCTCACCTTTCCCCCCATGGCCCCCACGAGCAACAATCTTTGAGGCGCCTCAAAACTCATTCCGCGCATCTCGCGTTTCTCGCCATGGCCCCCAACCCACCAACCCCCCCAGCCCCAGGACCCAGCGGAGGGCGAGGAGGGCAGCGAGTGGGACATGCAGGCGCGCGGGGGCGGGGCGCACTCCACTCGCCCACGCAGCGTGGCGGAGCGGAACAGACGCAGCAAGATCAGGTGCGGAGGGGAGGGGAAAGGGGGGGGGAGAAAAAGGGGGCGGGCAAATGGGAGTGAGGAGAGCGTGGGAGAATGTTCTGCTGACAGGGAAGGGAGTGGAGAACGCAGGTGGTGAGAAATGGGTGAGGAGAGGGGAAGGAGTGTGGGTGGGGGAAAGGGGAATGGGGTTGTTGGGGAGAGGAGGACAGAGGAGGGAGTTAGGGGTTATGGAGGCCAGTGCATGGAGAAGGCTCAATGCTGCCTCAAGCTGCCATGATGCCATCACTACCACTGGTGACCATTTGGTTCGGGCATCAATCATCAACAGAGGCACCAGTCATTGATTCAGCCGCCAGTCATTGATTCAGCCGCCTGACCCTTCTTAAATCACCAAACGATATTCCAAGCGTCCAACATCTTTTCTTCAAATCCCATCATTTCATGCACTCTGTTTCCAATCGCCTCTGTTTCATGCACTTTCATTTGCCTCCCTCCTTCCCCCGCGTCCACCCCCTCCCCCCAGTTCCCGCCTGGACCGTCTCAAGGAGTCACTCCCCATCTGGAATCCGCGCATGGACACCGCCACCATGCTAGACGAGGCCGTTTTAGAGCCGCGTCTCAAAAATGTTTCTGTTCCCAATCGCCTCGTGCTATGTGTCTAGCTCATCGCCACCCGTCTTATCTCCCCTCAGTCCCGCCTGGACCGTCTCAAGGAGTCATTTCTCATCTGGAATCCGCGCATGAAAACCGCCACCATGCTAGACGAGGCCGTAAACTTCATCTCATCAGCTCACATCCCACCATCGACACCCACCACTCTCGTTCCGCGTCCCCTCCCCCCAGTTCTCGCCTGGACCGTCTCAAGGAGTCGCTCCCCATCTGGAATCCGCGGATGGACACGGCGACAATGCTAGACGAAGCCGTAAATTTCATCGCGCTGCTAAAGAAGGAGGTTCGCCGTCTGCACGTGGAGCGCGACGAGCTCGCTAGCCGCCTCCCGCCCGACGCCAAACCGCGGCCGAAAGTCGCCGCCGCGGACGACAAGCCCGAGGCGGATGGCGCGACACGCGGGAAGCGGAAACCGGATGCGGATAGCGAGGCTCATTGAGGCGCGTATAGACTGGTTACTGTGGTGTTCCGACGCCAAGCCGCTGCCGAAAGTCGCCGCCGCGGACGACAAGCCCGAGGCGGATGATGCGACGCAGGGAAGGACTAACTGGGTGCCGACAGCAGGGCTCGTTGATGCGTGAGTGGCTGCTGTGGTGGTGTAAGCACCGGATATTGTAGGGGAGATGATGTGCATGGCGAAAGTGTGGAAGAGCGTACTGTACTGTAGCACGCTTTACCGTGGCATCTTTGTTTACGGAATAAATATTGAAGTGTATTGGCAACTGTAACGGGATATTACTAGAGGCCACGTACAGGGATCTGCTCTCAGGGAACTGAATCTCAAGGATCTGCTCTCGAAGAGCAAAGCATTCAACACTGGAGCCATCAGTCTGGAAAAAATGTGGCATGGTGTCTGGAAGGAAAGGGGATCACCAGGTATCGCCACTTGTGCATTTGCTGCAAAACCTTGTTAGACAATCGCTACAGTTGTGTTTGTGCAACCTACCGTAAAAGACGAATGCTAACATTCAACACAAACTCAGCGCAGTGCAATGCAGGTGGAGGGGAGGGGGGGGGGGGAGAAGGCGAGTTGTGCAGGCTCATGGCAGGCTCGAATGTAATCCTCCGCCGCTGCTGCACAAGGCTCATTCCCACACCTGGAAGCATCAGACCCATTCCTGCATCTGAAAATGCACACAGGTGCATCATCCCCACGGGTGCGGGTGCAAGGCTTATCATCCCCAGAGGTGCGGGTCAGAGGTGTGCAGTTGTGAGAGGTCCACGCCCTTGCCAAGGAGGTAGTTGCCCGTGCGCACATACACCTCCTGCACCTGCTCCAACTCCATTGACATCACCTGCAAAAAAACAGCAAGTCCATGGTTTTTCAGGGAAACCAGCGGTGGGTGCAAGTGGGAGGAGCAGGCAGAAGGAAAGGAGAGGCAGAAAGCGGGTGTATGACCTAGAGGACGACGGCGGGGATGTGGGCGCGCATGAGATGAGATGACAGGGTGCGGGCATGCAGGTTTGTTATAGAAGGATTGATGGCAGCGGAGGGTGGAGGGACTGCGGGCGCAGCACACGTGGGAGAGCAGCACACATGGGAGAGCAGCACGCGTGGGAGAGCAGCACACGTGGGAGAGCAGCACACGTGGGAGAGCAGCACACGTGGGAGAGCAGCACACGTGGGAGAGCAGCACACGTGGGAGAGCAGCACACGTGGGAGAGCAGCACACGTGGGAGAGCAGCACACGTGGGAGAGCAGCACACGTGGGAGAGCAGCACACCTGGGAGAGCAGCACACCTGGGAGAGGAGGCTCTCGACAGTGACGGTGTGTGGCGAGATGAAGGACTGGTAGTAGATGAAGGAGAACACTGCCATCACCATCTGCATGGGGGTGAGTTTTTGGTGTGTGCGGTGGATGGGTTGGATAGGTTGGTGAAGGAGGTCTGACAGCACAGTATGCATGGAGCACACACATGCACATGCACATGCACATGCACATGCACACAACTTCATTGCACAACACCATGCTCCATCGCACTACTCGAATCCCTCATCAGCACATAATCACGAAGTCCAAGGAGATAGGTACAAACAGACACCGTAAGCGCGAACATGCATGCATGCACAGACAGACTCTCGAGGCAGAGAAATGCATGGCATGGCATGGCATGGCAACACCAAATTCATGATTCTTCAGGAGCCTCAAACAACGGCAACAGCCGTCTCACCTGGCAGTCCATGCGATCTGTGATGCCTCCGTGCCCAGGTATCATCTCCCCAAAGTCCTGCTTGAATCACAAGCACACATACAACAATGGACAGATGAAAACATGGACGTTAGTGGGGCATGCAGCAACTGTCACAAGGCCATTGGTTGGCACGACATGGGATGCACGTGAAAGTAGCAGGTACCTCAGGCCCACAACTGCAGGGCTGCACAAAGCATGGCCTGTTGGCAGTGAGAGAGTAACCATACCAGAGGGTGGCCGGATGAGTGAGTATGTGCAGGAAGCAGGGCACCTGCCTTGACATTAGAAGAATACTTTATACCCTTGACACGTTACCTTGGCTAATACAGGGGGATGAGCGCAGAGACGGACCTTGATCTTGAATGCACGCTTGAAGCCCGAGGCAAAGAAGCCGCCAAAGACGATTTGCTAGGTGCCTTAACAATTGCGTCAGATCAGTAAAGGGAGATGAGCGCGCGCAGAGACGGACCTTGATCTTGAATGCGCGCTTGAAGCCCGAGGCAAAGAAGCCCCCAAAGGGAGCGATGGAGGACGCAAAGATGGCAAACACCACCGCATGGCGCTGGAAGGGCGACATCCACATGTGGCCCTGGGGGGGGGGACGGGAGGGAAGGGTAAAGAAGGGGAGGGGGGGAGGGGATGGGGAGAGAAAACAGAACGTCCTCTGTTAGGGGGCGCACTGGAAAAAGCCCCTAAAGACGGCGATAGATGGCAAACACCATTGCATGGCACTGGAAGGGCGACATCCACGTGTGGCCCTGGGGGTGACGGGAGAGGGGGGGGGAGGGGGAGCGGGGAGGGGAGAGGGGAGGGGGTAGGGGAGACGGGATGGGGGAGAGGAGAGGGGAGCGGGAAGGGGAGAGGAGAGGGGAGGGGGGGGAAGGGGAGAGGAAAGAGGTCCTTTATGGAAACACGAATTACAAAAAGTCATGGGAACACAAGGAACACGAGTGGGTCAGAGATGAGTCATGGCAGCAAGAATGGCTAACTGCTGGTTGTGTGGTGGAATGAGAGAGTAAGGGAGCAAGAAAACAGGGGAGAGGGAAAGAGAGGAAGGGAGGAGGAAGAGCAGGCAAGCAGAGGCAATGAACAAGGCTCGACGGCAAGGGAGGGAGCAGGGAGGTACCGAGGGTGCGATGACTCGCAGCCAGAGCGGCACTGTTCGCAACTGCTGCTGAAACATGAAGTCTGGGCGGCAGTGCAGTGGTCCCGTGCTCAGATCCTGAATCAAGGACGGGGGAAAGTGGGGAAACTACTTCTGAGGCGCCTCAAAAGGCAGCGGCTGCTGAAACATGGAGTCCGGGCGGCAGTGCAGAAGGCCCTGTGCTCAGATCCTGGATGGAGGAGGGGCGAAAGTGGGGGACTATAATTGAGAAGTATATTGGTTCTCAAATTATGCAAGGGAGGGGGTGGGTAAGGGGAAGGGGAGAGGGGGAAGGACGGGGAGTCGGAAAGCAGAGGGGAGGGCATGGGGCGAGTGGATGGGGATGGTGCATGTGTGGGGAGGGATCAGGAGTCTGGTGGGAGAGGAATAAGAAGTGGGAGGTGGAGTGGAAGGGAGGGACGCAGCGGAAGGAAAAGAAATTCAACGAGAGAAGAGATAGAGGCAACAATTCTGCTAGTTGTACCCTCGCACCCCTGGCCTCCCCCCCCACCCCTGCCCCCTCCCCCACCCTCCCTTGCCCCCTCTCCGCCCTCCCAGTCCCCACCCCACCCCACCCCCGCCCTGTGCTGCCTCCCCAGCGCACCTTGCGCGGGCATGTGAGCCACTCGTATTGCCCCAGAAATCCTGCTAGCTGATGGGGCGCGGGGCAGGGGGAGGGGCGCATGAGGGCATGGCGGGCATGGGCGCATGCGCGTATGGGCATGCATGCACACACGGGGACAGCAGAGTGAGGCTGGCTGAATCAAGAGCAGGTCAAGTTTGTGCCAGAGACGGCGGGACAGCAAGCGGTGGTGATGACAGGGAAAGAAGGAAAGAATTCGGTGGGGAGGAGAAGGGAAAGGGGACTGACAAGGAAGGCAGAGACGACGGTGGTGATTGAGGCCCCCAGGAAGCAGAGCAAGTACGAGCAAGTAAGAACAAGTGCATGAAGTGAGAAAGAGCAATGGAGGGGCAGGGGCAGGAAAAGCGGCGGCGGGGAGAAGGGACAGGTGAGGAGAGGAGAGGAGAGGAGAGGGGCCTGACAAGGAAGGCGGAGACGACGGTGGTGATGGAGGCGCCGAGGAAGCCCTCCCAGGTCTTCTTGGGCGACAGCTGGATGAGCGGCGTGCGACCGAAGAAGAAGCCAAACACGTACGCGGAGCAGTCGTTGATTATGATCAGCGAGCACGGTAGCAGGAACCTGGGAGGGTGGGGAGGTGGGCACGGGAACGAGAAGGGGGAGAGGACCAGGGGGTGATGACGTGGGAGGGGGCGGGGAAGAGAGGGGGAAGGGGGGAATAGGGCAGGATTTGAATGTAAGGGGAAGAGGATGAGGCTTATCAGGGAGGAGTTGAGAAAGATCCCACCTCTGCCGGCACTACCACAGCACAACCCCTGTTCACACATGCCCAATGATTGCCCCAACCCCCCACTCCCCTTATTCCCCTCACCCATTTCCTTTCCGCCCGTCACTCCCCTCCACCCCCTTCTCTCCCCTCCCTTCTCCTTGCGTGAGCCAAGGGGCGCGTGCAGCGCACGCACCAGATGATGCCTTGAAAGATGTTAGCGACAAAGAAGGAGGACTGGAAGAAGACAACGAAGAGGATCATGTGCGTCCATGCGAACTGCCCGAACTGGTACTTGTACTGCCCGGGGCGCAGACTCAATATGAACCACACGAAGCCTGCCATGAGGAAGGGGAGCGGAAAAAGGGGAAGGGGAACGGATGTGGAGGGGGAGAGGGGAGGGACGGGAGAGGGGGAGGGGGAAGGGAAGGAAGGCGGGGAGAGCGAGGGGAAGAGGAAGAAAGGGGGACTGGGTACTTAGACTTGGATTAGGAGCATGGCAAGGGGTGAGAGAAGGAAGGGAGGGAGAAAATGGAGCGGAGGTGAGAATGTAAAATGGAGCGGGAAGGTGAGGAGACGAGGACGAGACAAGGAGATGGGAGCAGGTGGTGGGAGGAGGGCAAGGGCGTGTGTACGGTTGGGGGATTAAGGGGGAGAGGGTGGGGGCGGGGGTGGGGACCACATAGTATCAGGCACATAAGCACGGTTGATGTGACAATATGGGAGCGAGAGGAGCAGCTGGAATAACGAAACAATCAACATGAGAGTAGGAACGGGGGCAGGGAAGGAGAGGGCCCGAGGGGACTGGGGAAACCAGCGGGGGGAAGGGGGAGTGGTTGGTCTGGAAACGTGGGGGAAACAAAAGGTGGGTTGATCTTGAAAACGCAACACTGTGCGGGGGGATGGGGCAACATGGAGAGTTTGCTGGGCTCGTGATGTTCCGAGCTGAAGGCTCTAGGAACGTGCCTATGATGTAGAGCGAGTAGGAGATGATGGCGTGGTACTGCAGGAAGGAGATGAGCACGTGGCGGTGCAGCGGGCGCGTGTCGTCAGACGTGAAGGACACCATCAGCTGCTTGCGCATGAAGCTGCCGTACACGTACACCATGGCCGTCACGAAGAAGTGCCTGGGGGAGGGGGGAGAGAGGGGGTATGGGGTGGGGTGAAGCAGGGGCTTGTGAGGCGTCTCAACAGGCGCCACAAAAGGCTGCTTGCGCATAAAGCTGCCGTACACGTACACCATGGCCGTCACGAAGAAGTGCCTGGGGGATGGGAGGTGGTGGAGGGGGTTGATGGAGGGGAGGGGAGAGGGTTGAGGCTTGCGCATGAAGCTGCCGTACACATACACCATGGCCGTCACGAAGAAGTGCCTGGGGGAGGGGGAGGGGGGAAGAGGGGGGGGGGAATAAGAATGAGGCGACTCAAAAGGTTGTTAGCGCATGAAGCTGCCGTACACGTACACCATGGCCGTCACGAAGAAGTGCCTGGGGGAGGGGGAGGAGAGCGGGGGGTGGATGGTGAGGGGGGAAGGGGGTTAAGGCACCTCAAAAGGATGCTTGCGCATGAAGCTGCTACAGCATGTCTGTCACGAAAAGTGCGTGGGAGAGGGGCGGTGGTGGGGGGAGAGGGGGGATTGTGGGGACGGAGGGGCGTGTGTGTGCGGTGATTGAGAGGAGAAGAAGAGGGGAACGGGAGCGGTGAAGGCGGTGAGGAGAGATGAAACGGGACATATGAAACGGGAGGCATGAAAAGGGAGTAATTGCGTGGGTATCGCGAGGACTGAGCGCGACGGAAGGGAGGGCAGCAAGCAGGGAAATTCAGAAAGAAAGATATAACTCCCAGCGCTGAACCGATGATGCCCGCACACACGCGCGCATCCCGGGGGAAACATCGAGATGGATTGGAACGCGACGGAGAAGGACAAGGCTGGGAGGAAATTACGAAAAAATAGGTCCGGAATTTGGAAGAGAGGTACCCGTGTGCTTCTTCCATGCCAGAAGTGTCACCCTTGCGAAAACCATGGCGAAAAGGGAAAGCATTGAAGGGGCCTGCTATGCGATTCCTCTTGCCGGCACAAGGAACGAAATTCCGCATGTTTGCTCAGTCATCCCCGAATTTCAACCCTACTCACCCATCCACACCTCGTTTCACCCCTCGCCAGCCTTCCATTCTCATCCCCCTTACTTAATAATTTTCCATTCCTCATCTTCCACACGGCCTCCCTAGACACAACCGCAGCGACGTCTCACCAGTTCAGGAACCGGAATGCGGCGTGCTGCTGGTGCGACCGCGAGCGAATCGCGCGCGTCGCGAGCCCGAAGAGCTCGTGCGTCATGAGGATTTGAAGCGCGATGATGAGCGCCCAGATGTACACGTGTCCCATGTACACGATCACCGCGAATCCGCCAATCATCCCGCTACACGCTCGATCGCACGCGCGTCCACATCCCCACGTACTTCCGCTTATCGTCTATCAGCAGCGGCGGCGCCGCGTCCGCTGCGCTCGCTCCCCCGCCGGCCCCGCCCCCGTCCTTCCCCCCTCCCCCCTCCCCGTCCCCGTCCCCTTCCCCCGTTGTTCCCCCGCTTCCCCGCGAGCGACTCCTTGGGGAGAGCATTTCATGCCCAAAGCGCGACCCCACAACTCTCCGCCTAACCAGCCCCTCCCCTCCGCTCAACCTGTCACTATCCCCTCCGTCCCGGTCTCGCTCAAACTCCGATTCGCGGTCCGTATCGCGGTCCGTGTCCCTGTCCGTGTCGCGTTCCCTGTCGCTCTCATCCCCTGCACTCGGATCGAAGCGGCCATCTTGGCGCCACTGCGGGGGAGAGGCCTGCTGCCACCGCGCCTGCTCCTCGCCCTGCATCCCGCCGTCCCTCCCGCTGGTTTCCGAAAATTGTCAAGATGCAACCGTCGCACCCGCCGCAGCGGGTAGTTTATCTGGTGCTAGTCCGATTCTACAGCCTTTAAGTCTACTCGTTTAACCTAGGCCGCGGCCGTCACGTGCAACTAGAACGCGATCGACGGACACCCACACCCCTTCTGTCGCCACCCGTCTGTCGCCCTGGCCGCTACCCCCCTAGATCCACGTCAATCTCGCACCAAAGAAAAGAAGTTGAACTAGACGTTGATTATGTTGATGGTCTTAATCGGAGACTGGATGCACAAATTCCGCTCCACGACCCCACGCCGATGTCGCTGGTTATTTTTTGTGACGACCGCAGTGGTCTACGACTCTAAGCAGAAGAAGCGTGAAGGTCACCAGCAGCTAAGCCTACCCAATCCATCCGAGACTAGCCCTGGTCTACATGCTCTGTCACGCACACCTGCAGCTGCTGGGCTGTGGTGTGTGAGAATGGATTCGAGATGCTGTGTGTCCTTCCCTCAAGATTTGTCCGCCCGGCGTTTCGTGGTGGGGTTCTGGACTCGGGATTCAGGATTCCAGGAAGGAGGAGCAAGCCACTACTGTAGGGGAAAAGTGCGGGCCTGCTTCCGTTTCGGTTCCAGCCCAATCAACAACGCCTGTTCCACCTTGTTCGTCCAATCATCACCTCTCCCCATTCCCTGGGGTTGCTGCGGAAGGAGGGAGACAGTGGGCAAAAAAATTGCGGGCAACTGAAGGCCTGACAGAGAGATGGCGACGACTCGTCACTCGCAGGTTCGGTGGCAGGAAGTTCCCGCGTGTACGAAATCCTCGAAAAGAATAGATCCATTACTTGTTCAGCTCACAATATGTACTGTGAAGAAAATAGTAGCCGTTTTTTACCATCCATAATGAAGGATTTCAACAAACCATTTAGGCAAAAAATAAATATGCTATGATCATTATGCATGTTGAACTCAAAGAATTATGGTTTTTTAAATTATTGAAAGAAAATACATATCAGAACCCAAACCGTTTTCGAGTAGAATAAGCACAGAATAATTGGACTCCATAATTTCATCCATAAGGTTGTTCCTGAAATTTGGTGATTGTAATCGTTTGTGAAGCACTCGCTGGCGAAGATGCCTTGTGCTTGGCGAGCTTCCCTTTCCCCACCACCACAATCACCCCACCCCACTGCTTCCGTTTCCCGCTTTCTTCCCGACAGCCGTGTCTTCATTTTTTGCCTCATCTGTCCGCCATCTGCGTTTCGGCCAGTCCCGTAAGATCTCGGTAGTAATAATGGGGCGCACACTTGAGGACGATGACGAGTGCTTTCCCAGAGGTCTGTGTTTTGACTCCCTGCAGCCATGCTTTGCCATTCGACTGTGTATCCACTCCCTGCATCAACATGCCATTATTCAGGATTCTAGAGTTACTTCTATTTCAAACTCGATAGGCGTTAGCTACTGTTAAACGCCAGTGTTTCAATCAGTTTCTCCACCTCCCCCACCCTTTTTTCCACGCATCTTCTTAATGATCACTCACAGGAAAAGCACCTCTTGCAAAACCTCTCGCAAAGTCTCCCGCAAAGCTTTCCACACCCCGACCTGCAAAATCCCGCAAGGCCGCGGAAGCCAGCCATGCCGCGACGGACGGGGACAGGGTTTTAGGTGGCGAGGGTTTTGTGGGTGATGAAGGAAAGAAAAAAGAAACTCCGGAAAAGAAGGGGAAGGCGAAGCTTGCGCGTGGGGAGGGAGGAGCGAAAGATCGAAAGCGGGCTCGCGAGGAGGTCGCAGCAGGAGAGGCGGAAGCATCTGGAGAAAAGCAGGCGAGATATGGAGAGCCGGGGAAAAAAACCGGCAAGGCGGAAAAAGCGCAGGCGCAGGGAGAGGGGAAAGCGGCGGCGGAGGGGAAGAAGAATAAGCGGAAGAAGGGAGCGGGTGGTGCGGTAAAGCAGGGGGTGAGCGTGCTAGAGGAGTGGGTGGAAGAAGAGGAGGACATCGGCGCGCAGATCGCACTTGCGAGAGCTGAGGAAGCTGCGAAGAAGGAGGCGGAGGAGGTTAAGAGGCGCCTGGGAGATAAGGAGAGCACCGCGACGAGTGTGAAGGGCTTCACTGCTCAGGTGTGGCTTTATTAAGTAGCTAAATTCTTAATTCTATTCCCATGATACGTACGGTCTACAAAAAAACCCTCCAGGAAACAATACTCCCTGCAACGCTTGTGTCTTGTGTCGTGGCGCTTTGTCGCTTAATCCACATTCCTTGAACCCCTGGCTAAACCCTGCCTGCATGATCTATGTTTTCTCTCCGGATCTTGTGATCCAACGGCACTCAGGACGCCACGCCAGGGACGCAGCTGTGGGGCTGTGTTGCTGAGGTCACTCCGTCCGGCCTTCTTATCAGCCTGCCACATGGCGTGTTCGGGTTTGCTGACGTGGCAGAAGTATCTGATCAGATATCGGGTTGTTTAGGGAAGGCGGAAAAGGGAGAGGCAGTGGATTGGGGGCAGGAGGATGAGGAGATGAAGGAGGAAGGTGAGGAGGAGCAGGAGGAGGGGGAGGAAGATGGAGCAGGAGGCGAGAGCATCAAGCAGAAGGTATGCAATTTTCCTTGTGGAACCGTCCTTTCTTCCCTCCCTCTTCCCCTCCCCACACCCTCCACCCCTTCCACCTCCGTCCCCCCTTATTCCGCCGCTTTCCATTCGTCACTGTCTTGTGTGTGCGCGCTAATCCTGCCAGAACTTTATTTGCATTTCCGCTCTCCACGCTCTCCTCTGCTTCACCCCCGCCCCTAGTCTCCCCGCGAGCGAGCAGCAGAGTGGATGGCGCGCATATTCTCTCAGGGCCAGCTCGTTCCCTGCACTGTGCTCCGCGCCCCTGCTGCTGCTGCTGGTAGCAACAATACAGCTGTGGCAGGGGCGGGGGCGGGGGCGGCAGCAGCGCTTGCAGAAGTGGCGGTGTCGGTGCGTCTGACACGCGTGCAGGGCCCTGTGGTGCGCTTCAAGACCGTGCCTGCACACACGGTGAGCACTGGGGAGGGCCTGGGTGAGCGGGAAGGGTCGAGGGGAGCGGCGGTGTCAGTGCGTCTGGCGCGCGTGCAGGGCCCTGTGGTGCGCTTCAAGACCGTTCCTGTGCACACGGTGAGCAGTAGGGGTTGGGGAGGGTGGTTGGGAAAGTGGGAAGGGAACGGCAGGATGGCAAGGGCGTAGGTGGAAACGGGGCGCGCGAGGGAGGGCAGTTGTGGCGTAGAGGTGGGGGAGCGGGGGGGGGGGAGAGAAAGGGGGGGATAGTAGTGGTTCCAAGTCCTGAGTATAACTCTTAGCAGCATGAAACTTGTTCTCACATACATATATTGTATATGTATACACATACATGCGTGCATGCATCAGGAGCTATGGGCGGCAGTGGAGAGTGTGGAGGAGCATGGGCTCATCCTGTCCTTCGGCCTGCGCACCATCACTGCCTTCCTGCCCTTCACCCAACTCACCCAACGATGTATGCTCTCCTTTTCCTGCTCCACCCGCCTCGCTCGCTCCTGTCCTCCTATTTTGCTCCACCCTCCTGTTTCTTGCCGCACCCCTTTGAGCATATTTTTTCGTTTGAATCCTTCCCTTCGAATCTCTTCCTCCTCCTCCTCCATCTCCTTACCTTTGTCTCTCGTCTTACTTTTACCCCAGACATGCCCCTCGCGAAACCCAAAACCCTGTCTGTCCTGGTCCCGTTTTGCTTGCTCATCAGTCCCTGGAGTGACGTTCCGCAAGGGCCAGCTTCTGCCAGTGCCGGTGGTGGTGGAGGGGCGGGACAAGGCACACAAGACGCTCACAGTCTCGCTCGAACCCACCCCTGCCACTGTCAGTGCCAAGGCGATCACCTGCTATCTTCCGTGCCTCTCATGTGCTGCTTCATAGTGTGTGTGCCCGGCTGTGTGCGCTCGCCTTTTTGTGTGAGCGTGCGTGCATGTGTGAGCGTACGTATGCTTGCATGTGTTCCCAACGCCCCCCCATTCCTTCCTCCTCAACCTCTCTGTTCTGTTCGCTACCGCACCACCTGCCACTCTTGTCAGGGCAAGGCTGCACAAGCACAAACGCCAGCACCACCACCACCAGCAGCAGCAGGAAAGGGGGAGGGCGGGGAGGGCGAGGAGGAGGGGGCTGCAGCGGTGCTACCAGGGCAGCTGGTGCAGGGCAAGGTGCTGCACGTGCTGCAGGATGGGTCCATGGCTGTGGGTCTGCCTACTGCCACTGCATGGGTGAGTGCGTGTGTGAGAACACCTGCCTAGTGCACGCTGCTGCTGCCTGCTTCCTCATGTACTGTGTCGTCTTACCTATCTTCAACTTCACCCCTCCCTCTGGCCTCCTCCATCCCCTCTCCGCCCTCCATCACCGCCCACCAGGTGCATCCCTTGAACCTACCCCGCCCCCTACTCTCCCGAGACCAGTGCCTGGCCATCTTCCCCATCGGTGCCACGGTGCGTTCCGTCCCCTCCCACTTCCCACACCTTCACCTATGCCCATCGTACTTCCTGTTGCTGCGTTACCTGCACTGGACACCTTCCTGTGCATCCATGCCTCCATGCCCCTATGCCTCCACTCCATGCCTTTATGCCTCCACTCCATGCCCCTATGCCTCCATGCCCCCATGCCTCCATGCCCCTATGCCTCCATGCCCCCATGCCCCCATGCCCCCATGCCCCCATGCCTCCATGCCTCCATGTCTCCACCTCCCTCCGAGTTCTGATTGTCTTTCAGCAGTCATGACTGTATGCTCCTTGCGTTGCCGTTTTCCGTCTGCCCTGTGCCCGCATGTACATCGCCTGTGTCTCCTGCTGCACATCCCATGCTGGTTTCCCCACCAGGTCAAAGCGCGTGTGCTCTTCTGCACACATGCCACATCAGGGGCAGCAGCAGCAGCAGCAGCAGCAGCAAGCAGCAGCACCAGCGCACAGGGCGCTGATCCCAGTGTGGTGGTGCCGGCCATAGCACTCTCCCTCAGCTCAGCTCTCCTCCGCGCCACTCCCCCCTCCATTGAGGTGCGCTGCGCTCTTCCGCACACACCGCACGCACTCCCCGCCCTCCACCATTGAGGTGTTGTAACTTGTGACCGTGTTTTGGGAGTTCCAAGTAAGCAGACCCCCCAAATTCTCTGAGAGTTCTCCCCTGTCCTCGTAACCGTCAAACCACAGAAATTTTCAGAAGTTTCAACACCACCCTGTGGAGGGTCCGCCCTTTTTCTTTTCCTGTGTCGTCCTTCATTTCTGTGCATCTCCGTCCTTCCTCCTCCTTCCTCCCTGCTCCATCTGTTCCCCTGCTCGCCGCACCAGTGGCAAGCGTCCCCCTCCGCCCCTCCCACCAAGGTTCTGCCAGGCGCTCTCTTCCCTGCTGCTGTGGTGGAGCGCGTTTACCCTGGGCTGGGCGTGCTGGTGCGTCTGGCGGGAGGGGAGAAGGAGAAGAAGGAGAAGGAGGGCGAGCAGGGGAAGCAGGGGAAGAAGCAGCTGGGCAAGGCCGCGTATGCACTTGTTCCCGTGAGTTCCGCTGCTGGGTTGTGCGTGTTTGGACGTCTGGGATGGGAAGCTGGTGCAGTGGGTGGAGAGTGAGTGCTTGTGATGTGTATTGCACGTGTCGTCGCTTGGTTGATCTCTCGTGTCCCTTAGCCTGGCTTCTCATGCAGTTCTGCGCTCATCTTCATAATCCTGCTCCTCCCCCTGTCCCTCTCCCCTTGCCCCTCCCCCGCTCTCTCCTGCCCCTCATTCCCGTGCCACAGCTGCGCCAGCTCTCTGCATCCGGTGAACCCGCCATCCCAGCGCATGTGGCGGAGGGCAAGCAAGTGTGTGCGCGCGTGCTGCACCTCTGCCCCTCTGACGGGCTCGCCATCGCTTCCCTCAAGGTGCGAGTGTGTGCGCGTGCGTGCGTTCGTGCCTGCGTGCGTGGGGGGGTTGTGTTTTGAGTCGTCCCAAAGCGTGCTGCACCTCTGCCCCTCTGACGGGCTTGCCATTGCCTCCCTCAAGGTGCGTGCGTGTGCCGTGTGCGGGGCTTTCAGAATCTTCAGAAGCGACTCAGATTTTATAGGCTTCTCAAACCGTTTTGTGACCTCCCAGAACTCGGATTGACGACACACACACACGCCAGCCAGCCATCACCTACCTTAGAAACTCCCTCTTCCCATCCTACCCCATCCCCACACACCAGGGCATGGCGGTGAAAGCAACTCTCTCCCCAGCAGGCATGCAGGCGGGCAAGCTGGTGACAGGCACGGTGGTGGCAGTGGGAGAGGAGGGCGTGCGACTGCTTTCAAGACTTCCCTTTGTTCCACCCCAACCACCCCACACGCCAGGGCATGGCAGTGAAAGCAACTCTCTCCCCAGCAGGCGTGCAGGCGGGCAAGCTGGTGACAGGCACGGTGGTGGCGGTGGGGGAGGAGGGCGTGCGCGTGCGTTCAGATGTCTGTTCGCTCCACAATCCCTCCCCACCCCACACCACACCAGGGCATGGCGGTGAAAGCAACACTCTCTCCGGCGGGCGTGCAGGCGGGCAAGCTGGTGACAGGCACGGTGGTGGCGGTGGGAGAGGAGGGCGTGCGCGTGCAGCTGGCGTTTGGGCAGTGGGGGTGGTGCCCTCGCGCGCACATGAGCGAGGGCAGGGCAACACACCGGGACGACGCCGCCTTTCAGGTGCGCTACTTGTTTTTGGTGTGTACAAGTAGGTAGAAAGCCCTCGAGGCGTGTCCGTGTCTGTATGCACACTTGGGTGAGTTTTGAGGCGCCTCAAAAGTCCTTTCAGGTGCGCTCCTTGTTTTTGGTGTGTACAAGTAGATAGAAAGCCCTCGAGGCATGTCCGTGTCTGTATGCACACATGGGTGAGGGCAGGGACACGAGGGCAGTCCCAGCTTTCATGTCTGCTCTTGGAAGGCTGCATCTCATCTCCCAGCTCCAGTTCCTCACAAGCTGGGACTGCAGCTCCAGTCCCCAAGCTGGGACTGCAGCTTGTGGGGTATGAGATGAGAAGCGGCCCTGCCCTGCCCTGCCCTGCCCTGCCTTCCATGGGTGTGCTCTTGTGCTGCCATCCAGCTGCACGACACTCCCTCCCTCCCTCCCTCCCATCCACCCTCCCTCCAATCTCTCTGCCTCCATGCCATCGCACTGCATGGTCTGTGTCTGTTCTGTGCCTGTGCCTGTGCCCCTCTCACCTAGCAGCCAGGGGCGTCGCTGCAGTTCCGAGTGCTGCGCCAGGGAGAGGGCCCAGAGGGACCCGTGCTACTCACCCACAAGAAAACACTGGTGGGTCGAGCAGCTGAGAGGAGGGGTGAGCGAGGAGGGAGGTGGGAGGAAGAAATGAGGGAGCTGGGTGTGTGGAGGGAGCATGAAAGAAGGGTACAGGGGATGGAGGGTATTGGGGAAGAGTGGGAGGGTATTGGGAAAGAGTGGAGTGCAGGTGCCAGTCTCCTACAACCGTTCTGCACTGTGCCTGTATTCCGCCCACCCCTGCTCTTGTACTACTCCCTCCTTACATCCATCTGCTGTCTGCGTTCATGCACTCACCATCCCCTCTCCCGCCCACGCTCCTGCCCCACGCCTCAAACCCACAAAACCCACAAATTCGAATTCCTGATCTTGAAGCCCTAGCCCCGAAACCCTGCCTCCCCTTGCGCACACAACAGCTGTCTTCCAAACTGCCTGTTCTGACGAGCCCGTCGCAAGCAACGGCGGGCGTGTGCGCGCATGGGTGGGTGGAGGCGGTAACCAAAGACACGTGCACCGTACACTTCTATGGGGACTTCTCTGCTACCATCCACAGGTGCGTGCTGAGGGGGGGGGGGGGAAGGGGGGGAAGAGGGAAGTCGAAAGACACGCGGGTGGGTGGAGGCAGTGACAGAGGACACGTGCACCGTGCACTTCTATGGGGACTTCACTGCCACCATCCACAGGTGCGTGTTGTGGGGAAAAAGGGGGAGAAGAGCGTTGGGAAAGAGGCGGGGAGGGGAGGGGATGAAGGATGGGGGTTGAAGGTAGTGGGAGGGCACATGGCTTTGGACGCGCAAGTTTAATTTCCATCCTCCCCCCTTTTCATGCGGTCCTTCTCTCCCATATCTCGCTTGTTCTCTCCAGCGAGTACGAGGAGCAGGCGGGGGGCAAGGTGACACGCTGGGCATCACTGCACGTGGGTCAGGTGTTGCGCTGCTTCCCGCTCCCCCATTCCATCCCTTTCACACGTCCCTTCTCTCCTCTCCCTCACATCAGGGAGCAAGAGGAGCAGGCGGGCGGCAAGGTGGCCCCCTGGGCATCACTGCATGTGGGGCAGGTGCTGCGCTGCTTCGCCCTGCCCTCCGCTGACGCCGCCCACCCGCCCTTCTCCCTGCACTCGCCCTCCGCAGCTTTCAGCAACCACACGTAAGCCACGCACGCTCACGTAAGCCACGCACGCACACTAGAGACTCCTTTGCTTCTTAAACTCTTTGCGATGCCGTCCCTTCTTGTCCCTCCTCTCGCTCTCCCTCTCTCTCTTCATCTGCTCTTCATCTCTTCTTCTTGTACCTAAACAAGCTAGTTTCTCCATCCTTTGGCCTTAATCCAGCAAGGATGGTCGGGTCGTCCTTGAACCTTTCTCGCCCGTCCATCTCCCTTTCTCCATGACTGAGTAGTACATACCTACCCCACTCTCCCCCTCCCCGCCCTCCTTTCCTCGCTCGCAGGACACTGTTCCCGCCATCCTCTTCCCCCCACGCCACACCTCCCCCCCGCGCACTCCCCAACGAGCTGCACGCGGTGGGGTCAGTCATTGCGGAAGCTCCTGTGGTGCGCAGGGATGCACACTCGCTTGTGCTCGCGCTGCCCGCTGCCAACGGCGTGCAGGAGGCCATTATGGCTGTCGAGCACCTGGCCGACCAACCAGGTGGGTGGTGCTGTGTGTTGTGTTGTTTTGGTAGGAAGAACAGCGGCATGTGGGGAGGACTTTCCTCACTGCCTCCTGCCAACGGCGTGCAGGAGGTCATTATGGCCGTGGAACACCTGGCGGTCCAAGCAGGTGGGCTTCGAATGGGTTGCTGTGTGGTGCTGTGAGGTGCTGTGTGGTGTGCTGTGCCACTGGGAAAAAGGTTGTGTGGGAGGACTCGTTGGACCAGCAAGCTTGTTGGTCCACGCCACGCTTGTTGTTTCCAACAGCGTGCGGGACACCATTGTGCATGTGAGATCTTATACCGCTTCGCAACCCGTCCTTCCTCCCAAATTTATTCCCCCCTCTCCCCCTCTCCGCCACTTCCCCTTCCGCCCATCCCCATGCCCCCTCCCTCACCAGCATGTGCAGCGGAGCTGCTGGCATCACTGCGGCCGGGAGCAAGGCTGGGGCCACTGCTGGTGCTCTCCATGTGGCACGGATGCACGCCGATCCTCACCGCCAAACCTGCCCTCCTGCAAGCCGCCGCTGCTGGTGGTGGTTCTGGTGGTGGTGGTGAGGGCAAGGCGGCACGGGGCAAAGCGAAGCGGCCGCAACAGGGCTCGTACCATATGGTACTGTGGCTATTGGGCTGCTGGGAGGAGAGAGGAAAGGGAGGAGGAGGGTGAGACAGGGAGTGGAGAGGGAGGGTGAGGGAGAGGGAGAGGGAGGGAGAGAGCAAGGAGGGTTAATGAGGGGTGACATGCTTTTTCACCCCTCCCTCCTTCACAGTGGGTACGTAGGACTGCATGACTCACCGACAGTGAATCTGACTCAGAATGGTTTGCACGGTAAGATCTGTGAAGTCCATCACAATCAACCCCCCACCCTTCCTGCTCCTCACCGTGGTCCTTGTGTCTGTCACCCCCTTTTCCCCCTGCCCCCCTCCCCTCCTTCTGGACGTGTTCCTGAGCAGGCGTTTGTGACAGGAGTGAGGGCGGATGGGGCGTGCAGTGTGCAGCTAGCAGATGGCACCACGGCCGTCTCCCTGCCCTTCTCCCCCACCCCTGCCGCGCTCTCCACTCTGGTGCGCACTGCACCGCACTCAACCCCTCTCCTGCTCGTTCTGGCACTTGCACATATGCTATGCTTCCTCTTCCTCGCACCGTGGTACCACAAGCCATGCTGTGTATGCCGCCATGCCCTCTCACATCTCTCCTGCCCTCTTCTCAACCCCTCGTCCTCCCTCCTTTTCTTGTTATCTCCCATCCTCATTCTCTCAACAGTCATCTGCCTCGTCCATCCTCCCCTTCTCGCCGTCCGCTGTTGTTTCAACATGTTGCTCTCCCTGTCCTGTCCTGTCCTCCCGCCCGCCCCCTTACAGGTGCCAGGCTTTTCTGCAGCACCATCGCCTGCTACTTTCTTCTCCCTCGGCCAGATTGTTCGCGCCAAGATACTCAAGGTGGGTGGGGTGGGGGTCATCGAGACACTCATAGTGTGATGTGATAGTCGTTCGTGGTATGAATAAGGCACTTGGAACCTGTTTCAAAAGTGCTTATCTGCTGTTCTTTTGAAGGAGGGCGCAGAGTGACTCTGCACCACACGTGACTCTCCCCTTCACATCAGCCCCTCCAGGTGGCTCTAGACCCTGCGCCTCTCTCCCCGAATTTACCCAAACCCCCCATTTCACCCCTCTCACCCCATCTCACCCCATCTCACCCCACCACCCCACCTCCTCACGCCCTCCAGGCGTCACAGCCCCTACAGGTGGCTCTGGACCCTCTCCTCTGCGCGTCACATGATGGCTCGTTCGCATCGTCGCTGCTGCAGCACGAGCGCACAGCAGCACGGGTAGCAGGGCAGCATGAGCAGCCGTGGATGGCGGCGGTGGTGCCAGGCATGGCTGTGGAGGGCACTGTGCTGGTCAAACACGAGGGCGCCATGGGGGGAGGAGAAGGGGGACGAGGGAGAGGGGGAGTGGGACGAGGGACGCATGGAGGGGGGGCGTGGTCGGTGTCTTTGGTCAGTCCCGAGGTGCTCAAGGGAGTGACGGCGGTTGTCCCTGCTGACCTCGGTGAGAGACCTGTAGTGGAAGGACACTCCCTATTTCCCTGCCTATTTTCCGTCCCTGTGTATCCCTGTTGTTACAGACCTACCTCCCTCCCCCCTCCCCTCTAGGTCGTTCAACCTACCTCCCTCCCCCCCCCCTCCCCTCTAGGTCGTTCAACCTACCTCCCTCCCCCCTTCCCTCCCCCCCTCACGCCATCCCTGCCTCCCCACCACATGACCTATGCATGTGCACTCCTCGTTCTGACAGCATCCAGGCTGCTCGCCCTAGGAGAGCAAATCTCAGGGCGAGTGGTGGACGTGGGAGGAGAGGCAGGGCGCGTGGTACTAGCAGTGGGAGACGTTGCTGCTCCGCAGCCGAAGAGTGGGAGTGTGGACCAAATGGTGCTGGTGAAGGGGACGAGGCTATTGGTGCGAGTGCTGCTCGCCACGCCACACTATGCGGTACGTACATACGACACTGTGTTGTGTTGCTCAATCCATCTTTTAGGGGCCTCAGGATGATCCCAAACGATTCCTGTTATGCTCCATCACTCTCCATCGCTCAAGCCTGCCTTTGTGCGAGTGCTGCTCGCCACGCCACACTATGCGGTACGTACGACACTGTGTTGTGTTGCTCAATCCATCACCTTTTGAGGTGCCTCCGTGATCCGATCCGATACACTCTTTGATGTTATGCCGCATCACTCAAGCCTGCCGTTCCTTGACCGTTCTCAGTAATTGGGTTGAATTGAGTGAATACACTCTGTCATGCAGACAAGGCCAGGTTCTTATCTTCGTCTTCGTCATACACCCCTCTCACGCCTTCCTCTCCCCTCCTATCCATCGCCTCTCACCTCATCCTCTCTCCCAGGTCGTTTCACTGCCTGCCTGCTGCACTCTGCCGGCAACTATGGGCCAATCGCAAGCAGCCACGTCAGCGCCGCTGCTGGCGACGCTGGCAGGGGGCGACTTCAACCTGCCCCACGTGGACGTCCCTCGGTTGTACGGCCCTGGACAGATGTGCGTGATGCTGCCCCGCCCATGCACTTGCACTTGCTCACGTGCACATGCTCTTGCACTTGCTCTTGCTCTTGCAGTGGTTTGCCGTGTCAGCATCAGCATCAGCGTATCAGCATCAGCATCAGCATCAGCATTTGCGCATCAGCATCGGCATCAGCATCAGCGCATCAGCATCAGCGCATCAGCATCAGCGCATCAGCATCAGCGCATCAGCATCAGCGCATCAGCATCAGCGCATCAGCATCAGCGCATCAGCATCAGCATCAGCGCATCAGCATCAGCATCAGCATCAGCGCATCAGCATCAGCATCAGCATCAGCGCATCAGCATCAGAATCAGTATCAGCGCATCAGCATCAGCGCATCAGCATCAGCATCAGCATCAGCATCAGCGCATCAGCATCAGCATCAGCATCAGCGCATCAGCATCAGCATCAGCGCATCAGCATCAGCGCATCAGCATCAGCATCAGCGCATCAGCATCAGCGCATCAGCATCAGCATCAGCGCATCAGCATCAGCATCAGCATCAGCGCATCAGCATCAGCATCAGCGCATCAGCATCAGCATCAGCATCAGCGTATCAGCATCAGCATCAGCATCAGCATCAGCATCAGCGCATCAGCATCAGCGCATCAGCATCAGCATCAGCGCATCAGCATCAGCATCAGCATCAGCGTATCAGCATCAGCGCATCAGCATCAGCGCATCAGCATCAGCGCATCAGCATCAGCGCATCAGCATCAGCATCAGCGCATCAGCATCAGCGCATCAGCATCAGCATCAGCGCATCAGCATCAGCATCAGCGCATCAGCATCAGCATCAGCGCATCAGCATCAGCATCAGCGCATCAGCATCAGCATCAGCATCATCAGCATCAGCATCAGCATCAGCGCATCAGCATCAGCAAGTCACGTTGCTCAGATCAGAACCGGATGCATCGGTTCACATTCGGCTCCCCTCTGCTTGTCAGAAGATTCGTTTCAAACACAGTAGATGGGAACACATATTCTCATTCCGTCCATCCTTCTACGCTTCTATCTCCTGACCCCTCTCCCTCCTCTCTTTCTTCCCTCTCTTTCCCATCTCCCACCCCTCTCTTCCACATCACCAGTGTTGCAGCAGCTGTTGTGGCCCTCCCTTCACCAGGGACAGGTGGCAGGATCGTACTGGCTCGGGATGAGCTGGTTTCCTTCACCCATCCTTCCTCAGGCCCCACCGCCGCCGCCACTGCTGCTGCTGCTCCTCCTGCAGCTTCTTCCGCACCCACTGACCCTACACCTGCTGCCACTGCCGCTCCCACTGCCGCTGCCACCACTGCTGCCACCGCTGCTGCTGCTGCTGCTGCTGCTACGGCATGCACCGCCACTAGTGTGTGGCAGAGCCGCCACGCGCAGCTGCGCCTGCTGGTGGGGGCGGAGGTACAGGGGCAGGTGCAGGCTTCCACTCCCTCCTCTGCCGGGCTGGCTCTTGTGGATCTTGGCGGAGGGGTCTCCGCCATCCTGCGTTCCTCCCAGGTACTGCCTCCCTCCCTTCCCCCGGTACTGTGTATTACTCATTATGAGCTATGTAAGCTCTGTAAGCTCTGCTGGTGGGGGCGGAGGTGCAGGGGGGAGGTGCAGCCTGCCACTGCCTCCTCTGCTGGGCTGGCTCTTGTGGATCTTGGCGGAGGGGTCTCCGCCATTCTTCGTGCCTCTCAGGTACCCTGCCCATCTCGTCACCACCTCCCTGTTCTCTGCATCCTCTCTGCCCCCTATTCTCCCACTCCTTCCCCCCCTCGTCCACCCCACGTTCCCCCCCCTCCTTCCCCCCCACCTTCCCCCCTCCTTTCCCCCCCTTTCCCTCCTCCTTCCCCCCCTCCTTCCCCCCTTCCCCCCTTCTTGCCCCCCTTCACCCCCCTCTTCACCCCTTCACCCTTGCGTATGCACACCATCATTCTGATCCGGTGTAACTTATCTGTGTCTCCTGAGTCCCTTTATCTCCAACATTATTGCCGCTCTGCCTCTCGCACATGCTGCTGTCCCCCTTACCCTCCACCACGCTCCATATCCCCGGTGTGTTCCCCTGTTCCCCTCCTCTCCCCTCTCCAGTTCCCCTCTCCTCTGCATGCAGGAGACATCATTAAAGCCCGGGTAGACAAAGTGCTGTTGAGCATTGCAGCTGCTGCTGCTGTGCAAGGGAAGGACCAGGGCCATGGTCAGGGGCAGAAGCAGGGGAAGGGGAAAGGGAAGGCGGAGTTGAGTGAGGAGGAGCGGCGATTGGTGGAGGAGAGAGGGATGTGTGTGCTGATTAAGGGAGCAGTTGTTGTGGAGAAGGGAGGGGGCGACAGAGTAGGGGAGGTGGAGAGAGGGGGTTTGGAGAAAGATGTGGTGAGGAAGGCAGGGAAGGGGAAGGTGGATGTGGCGATGGGTGACGAGGAGAATAATTCAGCAGAAGAGGTGGATGAGGAAGAGGAAGAAGCAGACGAGGACGAGGAAGAGGCGGAAGGGCAAGATGAAGAGATGGAAGTGGATGAGGAGGAGCATGATAGTGATGAAGAGAAGGAGGGGGCCAATGGTGGTGGTGGTGATGGCGGTGGGGAGGAGGATGAGGAGGATGAGGAGGAGGAGGTTGCGCCACTGCCTGTGGCAGTGCGTGGTGCTGGTCTGGTGGGAAGAAAGCGGTTACCAGCAGAGGAGTCAGACGAGGAGGAGCAAGTCAAGGAGGAGAGCGAGGAGATGAAGAAGCAGAGGAAGAAAAGGGCCAAGAAGCGGGAGAAAGAGGCCAGGCAAGAAGCGCTCCTGCCTCCATTCCATACGCCTTTCCAAGTAGCCCACACCCTATGGCGTGCTTGATCGTGCATGTACCAACACGCATGCGCCAATCATGGTGCCCCAGTCAATTCTCAAGTCATGGTGCCACTGAATCCCCATTAACCATTCTTGAAGTGATCCCCCCACCTGTTCCTCTTCTCCTCTCCACCCCTCCCCCCTTTCCTCTCCTTGCCCTCGGCAGGGAGCGCGCCATTCAGGAGGCGGAGCAGAGGAGGGTGAGGGGCCAGCAGGCGCCGGAGACAGAGGCGGAGTTTGAGCAGCTGCTGCTGGCATCGCCCAACAGCTCCTTCCTCTGGATCAAGTTCATGGCCTTCCTGCTCTCGCTCTCTGAGATTGATAAGGCCAGGGCGGTGGCTGAGAGGTGAGAGGTTTGAAGAGTGCGGTTGAATGTAGTGGGATGTGGTGGGGAGGGAATTGAACAGCTTGTTCCTCTGGACCAAGTTCATGGCCTTCCTGCTCTCGCTCTCCGAGATCGACAAGGCCAGGGCGGTTGCTGAGAGGTGCGAGCTGCCTTTGGGGGTACAGTGCAGTATGGTGGGATGTGGTTGAGAGGAATCCAAATTGCTAGTTCCTGTGATGTGGATCAAGTATATGGTGTTTAGAGTACTGTACAGTCGACCAGGTTATGTCATATAGCTGCTCTGTCCACATACATCGCCCGCTGTCCTTCCCATTCTCCTACCCCCCTTCCCCCTTGCTTCCCCCATCACCATACACGGGTGTGTGTGTGTGTGTGTGTGTGCATGCGTGTGTGTGTGTGTGTGTGTGTGTGTGTGCGTGTGTGTGCGTGTGTGTGCGTGCATGTGCGGTTGTGCATGCATGCATGTGTGTATGAGCAGAGCATTGAAGACGATAAGCTACAGGGAGGAAGGGGAGAAGCTTAACATCTGGGTGGCATACCTCAACCTGGAGAACATGCATGGCAACCCACCCAAGGTCTGTTCTTGCACCGCATTCCACCTCGGCCTATGGGGCTAGGGCAATGGGGCTGGAGCGGCAAGGCATTGGTTTCGGGCATTAAGCAGTGTGTGGCATGCAAATGCACATGCTTTCTTGAATTTCAAACAGGCCAACTCCTCCTCATCTGCCCCCCTTCCCCTTCCTCCTCCCCCTTTTGACTTCCCCTTCCCCCTTCCGCCCCACATTCTACTCGCCCCTACCCCAACCTTCCCACGCACCGACAGGAAGCGGTGCTGGCGCTCTTCCAGCGGGGCCTAGCGTACACGGACCCAAAGAAGCTGCACGTGGCATTGAGGCTTGATCATGTCCCTTTCTGCTCCCCATCCCCCTGCCCCAACCTTCCCCCCCCCCACTTACAGGAGGCGGTGCTGGCGCTGTTCCAGCGGGGCCTGGCGTACACGGGCCCGAAGAAGCTGCACGTGCTTCCGAGTTCCTACCGAGCCAATTTTCCCCCTTTCCGCCCCCCGTCCCCTGCCTGATCAACTCCCAGGAGGCGGTGCTGGCGCTGTTTCAGCGCGGCCTGGCGTACACGGACCCGAAGAAGCTGCACGTGGCGCTGCTGGGCGTGTTTGAGCGCAGCCAGCAGCACGACATGGCGGACACGCTGCTGCACTCCATGGCCAAGAAGTTCAGCACCTCCGCTAAGGTCAGTCAGTCTAGAGAGAGAGCAGGCAGGTTGAGTCTGCCCCTCTGCCACGGTGCGTGCGCCTCTAGTTGTGAGACTTCTCAAAGCCAGCAGCACGATATGGCGGACACGCTGCTGCACTCCATGGCCAAGAAGTTCAGCACCTCCGCTAAGGTCAGTTGGAAGTCAGTTAGAAGGCTCTTCTCGAAAGATTCTGTGTCAGTGAGCGGTGCCCGATTCCTTGCCATACATGCTGAGCTGCGTCCAAGCCCCTCTGGTAGTGTATGCATGCATGGCTTTCTGGTTGTTCCATGCGCCCCTGCTTGCGGGTCTGTCAAAGAACCGTCTGTCTGTCCGTTTACCCCCTATTGGACTGCGAGCAGGTGTGGCTGCGCTACATCCAGAACCAGCTCAGCCGCGGGCTGGAGGAAGGTGCCAGGAAGCTGCTGGAGCGGGCGCTCACTGTGCTGCCGCAAAGAAAGCACATCAAGGTGCGGGAGTGGGAGGGGGGCACCAGCTCATGGGGCTCGGGAGTGAGGAGAGGACCATTCAAAAGACTTGCTTGCTATTTCAACACGTACGGGTTCTTTGAAGTGACCATACTGTTCTCACTTCTCTCTCACTCCACTTCTCTCCCTACATGTGTCCCCTCGTCTCATCTGTAATGTGGGCGACAGGTGATATCCCAGGCAGCGCTGATGGAGTATCGCATTGGGTCACAGGAGAGGGGCAGGACGCTGTTTGAGAGCATTCTCAGGAACTTCCCCAAGCGCACTGATCTCTGGATCACTTACATCGACCAGGCAAGCGGCCTTCTTCTTTCTCCTGCTCTCCTTCGTTGCCGCTTTCCAGTCCACCTCTATCTCTCCGCGCTTCTTCTTGCTGTGAGTCCCTACCGTTCTTCCATCCCTCGCGCCATTCCTCCCCTCCCCTCATTTCTCCCTCCCCTTGGCTCCGTTACCCCCCATCTGCTCTTTCCAACCTCCCTCCCCCCTCCCCTCACCTTATCGCCTTGTTCCTTCCCGCCCCTCCTCACCCGTTGCGCATGGTTCACCAGGAGGTGCGGATGGGGGACATGGCTGCAGTGAGGCGCTTGTTTGAGCGTGTCGTGTCGCTGGATCTCCCACCCAAGAAAATGAAGGTGCGCTGAGCAATGTCGGGTCGCTCGATTTGAATCGAAATACAGTTTGCATTTTGAGCCAAGTGCATTTGCTCAGTGCATCTACCAGATATACTCATTAATTCCTCTCTATCCTCCCGTGCTCGTCCCTCCCTCCTCCCCACTCTCCGCACTCGTCCTCTGCCTGTTCCCGCACTCCCTGGCTGTCGCTCCAGTCACTGCTGAAGAAGTACTTGGACTTTGAGACAGCACATGGCACGCAGGAGCAGGTGGCGCATGTGAAGGCGCGAGCCGTGGAGTATGTGCAACGCCGCATGGGCGCAGGGGGGAACGCGTGACACACACAGGGGGCAACGAGGCGAGCATGGAAGAGAGTGCATGCAGCGCCGCATGGGTGCAGAGCGGGAGGACATTTTTCCTTCAGAGCATAAGGGGTGGCGTTGAGCTTGGAAGTGATCATGGTCTTCTAATGAAGGGTTTTGGGAGCGGTGCTTGGAATCTGAAGTGGAAGGTCTGGGAGGAAAATAAGTCCCGATTGACGAACCAATGTAGGGGCTTTCGCATATGGAGGGATGAGTGAAAGCAGCACGGGTGGTGTGATTTTATGATTGGCTTGCGGTGTGCAATGCCAAGTGAGATCCGTCCATGTCATCTGGATGCTATAATTATCCATGATTATACCAGCTAACAGGCTGTGTTGTGTGTGGGACCAGAGAGACCACTACGGTTCATTGATTGTGGGATAATTGCCCAAGTCAATCCCTAAGAGTGTACTACCGTACAAACACGCATTTCGTTGGAAGACGTGTTTCACAAGTCTAGAACTTGCCGAATCCATTGCGCCCTCGTTAGCAGCTAGGTTGTTCTAGCGGAGCATTTCCTTCCATTGCCCCCCCGCGCTGCTGCGAGAGCAGCAACTGGCGCAGCTTACCCCAACTCCTATTTTCCGCGCAACCAACTCCGCGCCCCTAACCCCTCTCTTCGCTGAACCTCCTCCGCCTGACCTAAAAGTACCTCATTTCTGGAGCAAAGGTTTTTGAAGCACTTCACCAATTTTTGTTCTCCGATCTGTTTCAAGATCTCCGTCAATTTATAGATCGCGCTGCTGCTGCTTGGCTTACCGTTTAATCTTTCTGATGCCGACGTTCCTTTCTCCATTGTCCCATCGGATTTAATTTGGCGATCTGGCCGCTGTCTAACATTCAGATGCAACACAAGCAAGAGGAGCCAATGAAGAGCCTTGGGCGAAGAAGTAAGGACTAATTTCCCTGATTGCCGTTGACGTGGATCTGCGCGCGGCTCATGCCTCGCGCGACTGTGCGTGTGGTTGAGCAGATGAAAAGGAAGGTGCGATGCCCGCCGGAACCTTCGCTCGGACCGTGCGCAATGGGCGACGGTGGTCCCATCAAGCCTCGCAAGAAGGCCAAGGCGAGATCGGACGGTACAGAAGACGAAAGCTTGCTTCTGGGAAACGGCCTGCCAACTTGCGGCAACTGCTCTGTGGTAAAACGCGGAGATCTTAGGATTTTGTTTTCCGATGTCTTATGTCGTGTTGTCATGCATGGGGCTTTGGGTGATGGTTCGTGATGTGTGTGTTACGCTATGTGCTCTTCACTGGCTGCATGTTTATGGCATCATACTTCGTCTTTATCATGTTACATGAACAACTTACGTGCGATCTGTTCCGCACCGCGCTAGTTTCTACTCTTTCCGTCCTACTTCCCATCCCTCTCTCCCGTCCCCGTTTCATCCCCTCCCTCCCCCCCTCCCCATCCCGTCGTGTGGTTTTTGCGCCTCCGTTTTTTCTTGTCCTCGTTTTCTACCTTCATCATTCTTCGTTCCCTGCAGCTCCAGCAGAGATTAGACAAAGCGGAAGACGGTAGGAGGAAGCTTCGCGAGGCGGTTGGGCTATTACGAGATCGGATCGAGGAGCTGACACAGACCGTCGCCACTCTCCAACAGGGTGGGTGTCTGCATCATCTCCTCTCGGTTCTCTTACCCTTCTCCCTCTCCCCCTTCTCCTTCTGCTTGTCGATTGGCTAATTTAAATCCGTTTTCATGCGAAATATTTTTCTTGCCTCCGTGTTCATTCTCCCGTCCGCTGTTTCTGAGAACTTGCAGTTTCTAACCTGGAGAATGTCGCTGATTTCCCGTTCTTGGTTTGACAACACTGTGTATTTTCTGCTTGCACAGACATACGACAGCAGCGCGAGGAGAATGACGAGTTACGGCAACGGGTGGAGCAGGCAGAAGGACGGGCAGATGAGGAATGCCTACGGGCAGTTAAAGAAGCTCGTCGGGCAGCTGACGCTCTCGATGAAGCAACGCGGGAGCGAGAGAGGGCGGAGGATTATTGCGCGCGGTTGAGACGATTAGAGCGGGAAGTAGCGGTGCTTCGAACGCGAGTTGAAGAAGACCAACGAAGGGACGCGAAAGGTCGTAGGGCCGAGGACGAGGGCAGTATAGATGCCGGGAGGATTGAAGCAGATGAGGCGAAGCGAGATTTGTATGTTAATGGCGATTTATTGGGGAAAGGGCAGGGCGATGAGCACGACAGGGAGCAGGAAGGAGGACGGAGCGGTTCTAGCAGCGGCACAAGCGGAAGTGAAAGCAGCAGTAGCGACGACGGGGCCACGAGTGAGAGCAATCGTGGTAGTGACTCGGATAGTGAAGCCGTTTCGTGCTCCAAGTCTGGGACGGAAAGAGCGGATGACGGCGAGGAGAGTGAGAGTGATGAAGGGGAGAGTGAAGGTGGGAAGAGTGACAGGCACGGGAGTATCAACAACGACGAATCGTGGCGCGAGGGGAAGAAGAAGCCTGAGGGGAAAAGGGAGGAGGAAGAGGAGATAGATGTGGAGGGGGTGGAAGGGAATGGTAGCGAAGGAAAATTGCAGGGAATCGAGACGACGCCACGGGCGACATTCGCGAGTGAGGAGAAGGAAATTGAGCATAGGAATGAGTTGGGGGACTTGGAAGTTATTGAATTGGGAGGGTGGAGTGATGGCGAGGAGGAGGTGGAGGCGGAGGGCGAAGGTGGCAAGGTGGAAGATGCAATGGGAGGAGCGCAGAGACAGGGTGGGGAGTGTGAGAGTAGGGAAGGCGGGGTGGTGATGGGGATGTTAGAAGAAGCAGAAGGAAGAATGGCGACGCCCACAAGAAAGGGCGAATCTAGTGAAGGTGGGGAATGGGAGAAGCGGGAGGTTGAGAATGAAGCAGATGCATTGGATGTGAAGGAGGGTGACCGATCGCAGGGGAGTAGTGGAAATGGGGTGGTGATTCCAGTAGAAGCTGTTACACTCGCTGCTGTGGCTACAGCGAGCGCCGCCAGCCTATTTCGTGGCGATACAAGAATACACGACGAGAGAGAACCGGAGGAGCAGCTGGTGCAGCGGGTGGAGGGACGAGAACATAGCGACAGAGAGCACATGATAGATCGTGCTGCTCCCGCTGCTGCTGCCCCTGTTGCTATAAACGAGTCACTAGAACCTGTTGCGATTCCTGCTGCCGCCGTCGCGACCCATACTTCTCCTGCTGTATCTGCCGCTGTTGCTGATGCAGTCACTGCCACTGCTGCTGCTACCACTGATACGGCCCTTGATGTTGCTGCTGCTTCTGCAGCTGCTGCAATTGCCTCTGCAGCGGATGCTGACCCTAGCGATGCTGCGATAACAACCCCGTTGCCGCATCCTGCCACTACTGCTGGTACCGCCGCCGCCGTTGCAGTGGAAAGTCGCCCTGGCAGTATCAGGGGAACTGAGAGCGCTGAGAAGACGGGGCGAGCAGGCAGCCCGTGTAGCTTGCGCGCCGTGAAACGCCTCGCCAGGAATCGAGGCCCACACGCCCTTTCCGTGAAGCCACCCGCGTTGGCCCCAGCACCTGTTCTCTTAACGCCTGCGCCTTTAGCTCCCGCGCCCGTCGCACCTGCGCTTGACTGCGCTCGCGGCGGCCCCAGTGGTGCCACAGCGGCGGCCATTGGTGAGCATGCAGGCACGCCATGGCGCGTGGCGGCTGGAACAGTTGATACTGCGGTGATGGTGACCAGCAACGGCGGATACGTGGGACGGAGAGAAGAGGGGAATGTGCGAGAAGGGGGACTGGACGGCGGGAGCAGGAGAAAGCGCAAGGAGGTGGGCGATTCTGACGGAGCTGCGCTGGCGCGGGCGCGGGTGGCAGAGCCGACGGTAGGGCATGCGCCGGCACGCGCGCTGAGAGCAGTGATGGGCACAGTAGTGGAGGAGCCACCGCTGGATGATGTGCGGGCGTTCTTTGCGTCGCTCTGCCTCCCCGTGGCTTGCTCCCCGCCTGCCGCCCCCTCGCCACTGCCGCTCTCTGCATGCCAGCAGCAAGAGCAGCAGCAGTCGCCATCAGTGCAGCAAGTCAACAAGGGGTGTGCCATAGCCATACCCACTGTGTCTGCGTTAGCTCCCCTTCCCTTGGGTCCTCTCCCGGCTCTCCTCCACCTGCCCTCCCCGCACCACCTGCGCGCCCCACCCGTGCCAGCGTTGGTTGCCCCTGGCCACATCGCCCCGTGCAGGGACGACCGCGTTGGCCCCCTGTCGCTGCCTCGTGAGTCCCACACCCCATCCAGCACACACGGCAGCTGCACTGCTATCGCCACAGCCACTGCCACACCTACTCTCACTGCCTCTGCTGCTGCCACTGGTGCTGCCGCGGCCCCTGCTGCCGCCACGGCTGCTGCTGCTCGGGCCAACGCCGGCGCAGGTGTCAAGGGTGGAACAGATGTCACTGCCAGCGGCGGCAGCAGCACGGCAGGCAGCATGCCCCCTCCCCATGCTGTGTGCGCCTTCGCCCCGCCCTCAGGCTCCTCACAGTCCCTGTCAGCCACGCATCCCCCTCCTCTCGCTGTCCCTGCGTCCCCTTCCTCTGTTGCTGGCACGAGCGCTTCTCTCCGTGATGCCTCTGCGGCTCATGCTTGCTGCAACGAGCAAATACAGGCAGGCGCGGGGGGGATACCGATGGGAGTGGCGACGGGGAGCGGGAAGAGGGGGCTAGAAAGGTGGGTGGAGGGGGATGTAGTCGCGGAGAGAGATATGGAGGCGGAGAAGGAAGCAAGGGGTAGCTCTTGCGGCGAGGGGGCAGCGGTTTTACTTGACCATTTGGCCGCTCTCGGGGAACTTGGGGATGTTGGGGTAGAGCGGGGGAGGGGTGTTGGGAAACGGGATGTAGGCAGGGGGAAAGCGGGCGGGAGGGGGCAGGGTGGAGGGAGAGGGAGGCAGGGAGGTGGGATGGGGCGGGGCAGTGGATTGGAGAGGAGAGCTTCTGGGAAGAAGGGGCAGTGGTGGGTTGATGTTGGGACAACAGCAGACGGGCAAGACAGGCAAGACAGGCGAGAAGGCAGTGCAGCAAGGGCTGTGGCGGCTCCCGCCCGTGGGCTCCTCCCGTCCTCTTCATCTCTCCCTGCTGCTATCTCCCTCACTCCACGCTCCTCCTCCTCTGCTTCTGCCTTTGATGTCGTAAATCCTCCCTTGCCCCTCCCTCCCAACGCTGCTGCCCCTTCCCCTCCCAATCCCCCTTCGGCTCCGCCTCCCCCTGCGCTTCCCCTAGTGGGTGCGCCGGGCGCAGGCACGAGTGTTGGCGCAGGGCGCGTGGCAGGGGGAGGGTGTGCTGGCGCTAGTGTTGGCGCTGGCGCTGGTGCTGGTGCCGGCATTCCAAGGGCGCGGTCATGTGGGGGTGGGCAGTTGTTAGTGGCGCCAGGGGTGGCAGCAGCAGTGGCCGTGATGCAGGTGGAGAGGCGAGTGAGAGAGAGGCAACAGCGGGTGCTGAGGAGGATGCGGAGGGGGTTGAAACGAAGAGTGGAGAGCATGGGGAGGAACAGCAGGGCCGTTAGAGGGGCGCTAGGGGCAGCAGGGAGGGGAGAAACGGGCAGTGGCCATGCCGGTGGGGGTGCATTCTGTCAGGCGCTTCTTGCTCGTTCCAAGTCTGCCGGTGCCCTGTCTATTACCGGCCCCACAGCTATTGCCCAACCGTCACCACCTGCCACTGTTGCTGTTGCTGCTACTTCTGCTCCTGCGACTGCTACGACTGGTACTGCTGTTGTTTGTGCTGCTGGGACACCAGCTTTGCAGTCTGCTGGGTCGTGTCCTGAAAGCTCAGCTGCTACTCTCCCACCCTCTCTCCCACCATCTGCATCCACCTCTCTCACTCCCATGTGCGCGTCTCCGCACACATCCGAGCGTGCCCCCATGTCTGTGGCTGAAGCCTTGGCAGCAGCAAAGGCAGTGCAGCGCGAGCGCCAGGCATGGGGGCAGGGAGGGGCGGGGACAGGAGCGAGGGCAGCAGAGGGCAGGGGAGGAGAGGGAGGTTCTATGGTGCCAGGGAACGGGGGTGGTGCCGTTGTGTGTGGGGTAAGCAGTGAGCAGCGAGGAGGGAAGCAATTGAAGGGGCGTGTGAGGGGAGAGGCAGGCTGGAGTGGCCTGGACGTGCTTGGTTGTTCTGCAGTACCTGCTGAGACGCCTCACACCAGCACCCCAACCGCTCTCAACCGCTCATCTATGGGAGCTGTTAACTGGAGGCGGCATGCTAATGGGACTGGAAAAAGGGCGGTCAGAGGCAAGGGGAGCAGCAGGGGTGGTGGTAGGCGGGAGCTGTGGAGTGATGCGGGGTGCTGGGATGCCAGGGATGGGTATTGTAGCGATGGGGGTATGATGAGGCAGGGATGCGGAGGGGTGGACAGGGCAGGGTGGGCGGTGGGCGATGTGTTTAGAAGAGGAGGGACGGGTGGGGATGGGCAAGGGGAGGACGTGCGTGGCTGGTTGGGGAGTGAGGGTGGGGGATGGGAGAGTGACGTGGATAGTGGATGGGAGAGTGAGGGTGGAGCGGTGGAGGTGCCAGAAAGGAATGGGGTGTGGAAGAGGCAGGATGAGAGCGCTAGGTGGGCTTCCAGTCTTCCTCCCTCGCCCACCCCCTCATCTCCCACACCCCATTACCCAAACCCAGCATCACCCATGCCCCATTACCCTAACCCCGTGTCACCCACACCTCATTACCTTACCCCCTCGTCACCCGCTCCTCATTACCCCAAACCCTCATCACCAAGTCCTCAGTACCCAATCCCCTCGTCACCTACGCCCCATTACCCCGACCCTCCGTCCCCAACACCTCCATCCCCCACACGACATGTGTTGCCTACACCGCAAGCATGACTGCACGCGTCTCCCGCGTGCATCGCGCAACACGAACCGCCATCTGCCCAGGCCACTTACGGCACCTTATGCGCTCCCGGCAGTGCTAACCTCTCCACAGGTCCTGTGCTCGCTGCTGCCTGCCCTGGTTGGCAAAGGGGTGCTGCTGTCACAACCACAGCAACTATTCCTTTCACTACGGTACCTCTGCCTCTGCCAGCTGAGCTCTCAAGCTCGTTGTTTGGGTTGCCTTGCTTGGTCCATGGCAAGTAGCAATGCATGGGCTTGCGTTGTGTGGTATGGCAAGCAAATTTTGTGTTGTGAGGCGCCTCGGAAGAGGGGTGCTTTTAGGTTGGTGAGCGCAGCCCTCCAGGGCTAGTTTTGTGGGGAATGTGTTGCGGATTTGGATACGGTACTGTAGGATGTTTAGGCCTAGCGATAGTTCAATGATGCAAAAGGTTCAGCCCAGCATTAATTGAGGAAAATCAAGAAGAAAAAATGCTTATAAATGGAATAGATACAGTGGGTGCAAAAATGTGGCATTTGTAACAGGGAGTAGCTCTGTACAAAGAAAACAAGCGGGCTAGGGGCAAAATTGGATGACGGGTGGGAGAGCAGCAGTTGCTCCCTCACCACATGTGCATGAAACTGGGGGTTGAGCCTACAAAATTTGGGGGCTGGAGTGACTGGAGGTGATGGGTGGGCCCTGTAGTGGGAGGGACTAGGCAGGCAGGGCCAGAAGAGGTGAAAACGGAAGCCACCTACACACGTGCATGGTGGGGGGGGTAGGTAGGTTGACGATATGCACAAGTGCTATGTATCTACAAAACTGAGGGGGTTGGGGCTTGGGAGGGAGGAAGGCACAGGAATGAGCATAGAGGGAGGGCAGTTGTGGTTGCTGTGTAGCTGGGCAGGGAAAGAAGCGGTCACTGATAAGGTAGGGTGGTTGCTGTGTCCAGTCAGTGCCAGACTGGGTTGCGGTGGGGAGAGCAGGCTGTGGTACAGATAGGGTCTCCAGAGGAGCAGACGACAGGCGGAGGAAAGGAAAGGAGGAGGCTGAGTAGATTAGGCCGCAGAGCAGTGGGTGGAGTGGGGTTGTGCTGTGGGTACTGAAATTGGTGCTGCCAGTGCCGCCAGTGCTGCCAGCAGCACAGGCGAGCCAGTTCGCGTGGTGGAACGGCAGCAGGCATCCACTTGTACCACGCAGATGAATGGTGGGCGCGCTTGTGTCTAGGGGAAGATGCCGCTGACTTGGTAGCTGCGGGCGATGCGCTCAATGGCTATGAGGTACGCTGCAGTGCGGAAGGAGCAGCCCTGGTGGTGGCATAGAGGGGGTCCAAGTGAGGAGACAGAGAGAGAGGGAATGGATGGTTGGGTGTTCCGGGAAGATACAGCAGTAGGTGTGAGACTTTGTCCCATGTGTCTGGGTTGTGAGGAAGCCAGGGATGTATTCAAGATCAATAAGGGAGTAGTTACACCATGTGTGCTTGTGAGTGCATGGGTCACAGAATGCTGTGGGGCGCAAGGCAGCATGTTCTGATCTGGGATGGTGGGATGTGGTATATGGTTGGATGTGAAGTGGTGAAATGTGATACGATGCGGTGCACTGCGATAGCCACGTACCCGCTCCTCAGCAATGCGGTCCACGTTCTCCCAGCCCTCGATCATGTGTTCCTCGAGCCCCGACCACACGAAGTCCTCCTCGGTGTTGCCGCGCACGATGGACTGCCTTGTGCTGTCGCTGAAGCGCGCGCCACCCGCCATTTCCTGCTCCAGCGCGTCCACGAGCTGCTGCTTGCCGCGCTCCTCCATGCGGCGGCTCATGCGCCCGAAGTGGATGTGGTTGAGGTTCTTGAGCCACTCGAAGTACGACACCGTCACGCCGCCCGCGTTCAGCAGCAGGTCTGGCAGCACCACCACCCCGCGCGCCTGCAGCACCGCCTCCCCCGCCGCCGTCACGGGCCCGTTGGCTGCCTCCGCCACCACCTTGGCGCGGATGCGCGGAGCGTTGCGCGCCGTGATCTGCCCCTCCAGCGCCGCGGGGATCAGCACGTCGCACGCCGCCTCCAGGATGCTCGCCGAGTCGCTCACCGTCGTGGCGCCCGCGCACCCCAGAATGGACCCCCCCGTGCGCGCCGCGTGCGCCTTCACGGCGTCCATGTCGAGCGCCTCGCCCGGCGCCGCCAGCAGCCCGCCGTTCCACTCCGCCAGCCCCACGATGCGGCCGCCCGCGGCCACTATGGCGTCGATGGTGTGGCGCCCCACGTTGCCAAAGCCCTGCACGACGAACGTCTTGCCGCTGATGCCCTCGCTCATGCCCAGCCGCCCCATCCACTTGGCGCTCTTGAAGAACTCCCGCAGACACACAAACACGCCCTGCCCCGTCGCCGCCGTGCGGCCTCGGATGCCCCCCTGCAGGCGCACGGCGCGCACACACAGGGAGCGAGCAAGCGGAGAGGATCAGGCACGGGTGAGTGAAGCACACGACACTGGTGTGGATAGGTGTGAATGGGGCCAACGAATTAGCACGGTTGCGTGAGTGATGTCGGAATAGTGTTGCAATTCCAAACTTGTCAGAAGATTACTCTGATTGAGATTTCATACAAAGAGATGCCATTTCAATGAGTGGCGACTCACCTCTTCCAGCGGCTTGCCAGTGACACACGCGAAGGAGTTGAGGTCGTTGGGGCGAAGCATCTGATACGTGTCCTGTTGGGAGGGGGGTAAAGGGCGAAGGAGACAAAAGGACTTGTGTTGAGACTCTTGTTCCATCCCAATCGTTCTTGTTGTGTGACAGTTACTGCTTGGTTGACTTGTGAATGCCATGTGAGCATAGCGACATTGCCATCCTACCTTTGCACAAACCAAAATCCGATGCCAAAAATCCTATTTTAAACAAACAGAGGTCTAGGTGATCGTATTATCGCCACCCACTGCTTGGCTCACCTTGATCCACGCCATCTCCTGCGGGCCAGTGCCGTAGTCGGGTGCAGGCACGTCCTGATGGCGCACCGGGGTGAACGGGGAGGGAGAGGAGCGGGAGAAGTAAGGGTGGACAACAGGCGGCCCGAGAAAGCAGCGTAAGAAAAGGAGGGATCGGGATATGGTGATTGGTAGCTTGTTCATTTGTTACAGATAGCACCGCTCTTGAGAGATGACTCGTGGGCGCGGAATCTGATCTGATCCGGGGGCAAGATGGAACTACTAGAGTGGGCGCGGTTGGAGTGGGCGCGGCTTACAATGGAGGGGCCGATGAAGTTCTTCCTGACGAGCTCTGTGGTGTAGCGCCGCACGATGGCCTCTTTCTCCTGCATCGTGTACTTCTTCGGATCTGCACGCCGCCCAAAATAGCACAAGAACAACGAGTGAGAAAAAAACAAAAGATTCTGCAGGTGTTTGAAGGACGGACGGTATTTCTGCTCGCGTAGTTGCTTCGAAATCCGTGGAATAAAGAGAGTTCTATTACTGGTATGGGATCACCAACAACGTACCGATCTTGATGCCGCCCTTGGCGCCGCCGAACGGCACGTCGAGCACAGCGCACTTGTACGTCATGAGCGCCGCGAGCGCCATGGTCTCCTCCGCGTCAACCGCGGGGGCCATGCGGATGCCGCCCTTGACGGGCAGGCGGTGGTGCGAGTGCTGCGCGCGGTACCCCTCGACGAGCTCGACGCGGCCGTCGGGCAGCTTGAGCGGAAACTGCACGCGGATGATGGTGTTGCACGCCTTGATCTGCGCCAGAATATCCGGCGACACGTGCGAAATGGCCGCCGCCTGGTCGAAGTACAGATCCACCGACTCCAAGAAGTTGGGCTCGGGGACTTCTTCCGGCTTTGCCTCTTCCTCTGCGCCGGTGAATAGACATGGGAAGGACGCGACGCGAAGGATAAGCGGTGAGGCGATCAGGATGAGATTGACGTTCGTGACGCGAGGCAAAAGCGGGTGAGGGAAGGAGAAGATGTGGCACTTACTGGAGGTGGAGGGAAGGTCAAGCTCGCCGGGCAGGGGAGTTGTGGGGCGCTGGCATTGGAAGGTCGGCATGATGGCCTGAGGCGTCAGGCATTGGACGACAGGAGCCATGGCGATGACAGATGGCGAATCCGGACAGCAGTCACGTCAGCTTCGTGATGGTGACGGTGTGAAAGTAGTCTAAGGTTGTGATCGGATATATCTCTCAGCTAGGTAGGAGGTTAGACGCGTTCGTATTGTCAGGCTGCGGTGGCTGGTCTTCACGTGAACTAGGCTTGAATAATCGAGTAATGATCGAGACAATTTCAGCTGAAACGAAGGGCGAGTGACGAACGAATGATGCGAGAGGGGAGGGGAACGAAGCAAGCTTTTGGAGATGACGAAACGAGCTGTCACCTCTCGCATTTCCTTGCGAGCCGCGTATTGGCAAATGTGGGCGTGGACAAGATCGAGTCGCGATATCGGATGGTGCGCTTCGTTCGACTGGTTAGGACGACTGACGACGAATCCTGGTTTTGTTGCCAACGTCAGCCGAGCTGGGAAACGGTTGGATTGACGCAGATGCTGTGGTTGATCGAAACAATTTGTGCGGTGAGGATTTTACGTGGTTTAGCACCACACCCCCTGATATCTGGAAAGGCCAGCTCGACCTGCCAACAGAAACAATCCAAGTGCCAGCAATTTCTGTGGCAGCTGACGCGGTAGAATGCGTGGATTCCGGAACGATGTCAGTGCAGTTCTGGTGGCCCTTGTGTTGCCTATATGGCGGTGACATGGCACAGCGCAGGTACGGAATACTGGGAATCACACAGGCCGCAGAACCGCAAATCATAAGCTTTTCGCACATCGGTAAGTGTATATGACAGTAACTTATCGCGGTGGGATGGTGTTTCGCAGAAATCCTCTACTAACCGCTTCTGTTGTGAACTTTGGGATGCTAGCTATTACTGCATCTGCTACAATATTGAGAAAGCTTGCTTTTTTTCTTATCAATTGGCATCGTTCTCATTACAAATGGGGCATCGTTCTCATTACAAATGGCGTATTACAACATTTGTATCATCATTCGACACAAGCTAGTGCGGACTAATAACGCTAGCTAGGATATACCCTATCCAAGTGGCATTAGCAAGGCGGTTTACTCTGGGGTGGGTGGTGGGAATGTTGAGTGAGCCGTTTGAAAATTGAGAAACGTGGGTGGAGGGAAATGAGCTCCAACCCACGGTTTTTGTAGTTGGAGAAGGGCGTTTAGCGCGCTTCGACGATGCCAATTGTGCAGTACAAGCAGCTTCGCTTTCACAATACACAATTTTAAAAAACACTACATGTGTGTTTAAAATTTATAATATTGAGAAAGCTTGCTTTCTTTCTTATCAATTGGCATCGTTCTCATTACAAATGGGTTCCCTGAGACATGGGCAGCGGGGGCCTTCGGTTGCGTACGAGTGCCTCTGTGTGTTGTGCCGATGACACCGCATGCGTCGAATCTTGGAGGGTACGGGAGGCTTCGATAAGAGGCTCGACGTATGGCGTAACATACATTTCCTTTGCTGTGTCGCTTCGCCATCTGCCCAGCCGTTTGAAGACTCTATCTGGCACTCCCGTGTTGGCTGCTACTGTGGCTGCACCTTTTCGGAAAGAATGGGTGCCTAGCTGCAGCTCTCCAAGGCCAACCTTTGCGAAGGCTTCCTTGCACCAGTTCCGGATCGTAGTGTAAGAAGGTGGCCTAGCCTGGCCCTCGCTGGTTGAACCGTGACCGAAGACACGAATCAATGGTCCCTCTGACCGTGGACCATAGCCAGCGAGTCGGATGAAGCGTCGGGTGCAGCGCACTGGGCAGCAGGGGTCCGCCGTTGCTGCAATGGGTATCCAAGTGCCGTGACCAGCTTGATCGGTCTTGGAATGTGGTATGAGAATCCACATGACCTCGTCGTCGAATTGGATGTCTTGCCATTTTATGGCTACTAGGTCAGAGTATCGCAGAAATCCGGAGTACATGAGGATGGGGATCAACCCTTTCTGAAATTGCGCAGGATCGTCGGACTGCAAGTAACTCGCGGCCATGTCCCGGACTTGTTGGATCGAGACGGGTTCCTTCAGACGAGTAGGGCGAGGGCAGTGTCGTTTTGCACAGTCACGGACTTGGGTGGTGAACGGTCCGGTTGTCGGGCATTTGCTCCCAGTCATGCGATGAGCGAAGCTGACCGCCGAGCACGTTAGCTGCACTACGGACAGGGTGGCTTTGCGTCGGATTGCGTGTACCAGGTACAGCGCGAGGGTCATGTCGGATGCCGGAAGGAATGGAAGGTTCACTTTTGTGCAGAAGGCTCGAAACTTGGCCCAGTATGGTTCATATGTCCGGATCGTAGAATCGGCGCGGGACTGCGCGAGCATGTTGATCAGTTGGTCGTGTAACTTTGGGAGCAAATCTGAACACAAGGTGTAGATATTTTGAATTAGTCAAATGCCACTCGCAGTGCAGTGATTGGGCTGTGCGGTAGTCCCATGCCCGAAAAAGCAGTTGAATGGGACCCTACGTCTAGGCATTGGCTTCCGTGTGTCAGGGGGATGTGCGCGTGGATGTATGGTGCCCAAGTGCGTGGGGAGGGTTGCAAGAGTGGCCACCAGCTTGCACCTGGCCAGTGCGGAACTATCAGTGTGAGTGATGCATGGGTGCGTTGTGCGTGATGGAGGACGGCTGGGATCAGTTGAGGTGGGGGGAAGGCGAAGTTGTTTTCAGGTGTCCACGCGATCGAGAATGCATCAACTGCAATGGCTGCCGGGTGGGGAATCTTCGAACAGAATCGCGGCAGTTGGGTGTTGCGGAAGTTTGCGAAGAGGTCGATGGAGTGAGGACCCCAACGACGTTCCAAGATCCGGAACCACGGCGTTTTCAGCGCGTAATCGTCGTGGTCGACCATTTTTGAAAGCTCGTCGGCGTGTGTGTTGAGCTCGCGCGGAATCCATTCAATGATCAAGCGCGTGCCAAGCGCCATGCATGTTCGGATGATGCTCTTGCATGCCGTTGTGAGGTCGGGGCTGTGAGAGCCGCCTTTGCGAAGGATGAAGAATACGCCCTGGTTGTCCACCCGCACGAGAACGTGTTTTTGCTTGATCTTGTTCGCGTACGTTTGTAGCGCCCAAAGGACGCCTTCGATCTCCCGTCGTGTGCTAGACGTTCCTCGTAGCGGCTCTGACATGGTCGCGCTAGCTTCTTCGAGGCCACCCGGAAATGTGGTCAGAGTGGCGCCCCAACCATGAGAGCTGGCATCCACATGGATTACCGCGTCGTAGCTGTTCTTGACGTGAAAAGGTGCGCCGTTGAAACGGTCGAACTCCTCGAGCCAAAATTGGAGCTCTTCTGCTGCAGATGGGGGGATAACGACGCTGCTTTTCCATGACGGTGCGTCGTTGATCACTTGTAACATAGCATGGCTGAATGCGCGAGCGGTCGCGCCAAGTGCGACACCCATCGATGCGAGCATGCCAGTGATTCTGGCCACGTGGCGGACCGGGACTGGTCGGCATGCCTTGCTTGCGCTCAGGAGGTTCCGGATGGTTGCATGTAGTGAGGCTCGTCGGTCTGGACCGATGGAGAATCGGCCGGTATCGGTCTCAAGTTCTACGCCCAGGAATCTGAGACGCTGCGATGGTGACAGTTGTGATTTCTTCGCGTTTATCACAAGGCCTGCCTCTTTAAGATCCAATATCACCCGCTGGCAAGTTGCTTGCGCGTCGTCTTTCGACTGGCAGAGAAATAAGATGTCGTCCACGTAAGGGACGACTCGGATGCCTTGTTCTCGCCAACGCCGAGCTAGTTGCTTAATGAGCTGCGTGAAAACGAATGGAGCTGTCGCGAGGCCGAATGGTAGTGAACGGAATGCGTATGTGCGCTTGTCAAATTCAAAGCCAAGGAACTTCCAGCACGATGGGTGGATGTCGATGTGGTGGTAACCAGATTTGAGGTCAATGGAGAACATCCAGTCCCCAACGCGCGCCAGGTCGGCGACGCGGCTGAGCCCCTCGTACTTGAACTTGGGGATGATCAAGTTGGCATTGACTTTCCTCAGATCAAGAATGAGCCTGCATTTGTCTTTTTGCTCGACCACGTTGAGTGGACTTATGCACGTAAGCTCCGTTGCGGCCATCGGAATTGCCGCTCCCGTCTCTATGAGTTCTTGGATGGCGGTACGTGTGAACGTGGCATGCGTGTTTGCCCCGACATGATTGCGATCGTGGAAATGTTGCGGTGGGCCGTGGCTCCATGGCAACCAGTAACCCTTGGCGATGACGGAGAGGACAAGGCTGCTGGGGCACCATGAGCTCCACCACGCAAATGTCGCGCGGAGACGACCGCGCATGTGTGTAATAGTTCTGTCTGTAACGGCAAATTCGTACGGATCGTCGTAGCATGCCGCCTCGCACCGTCGTGCTCCTGTACATGTGAGGCCAAGTGGTATAAGGGTTGAGTATTCCATGTTAAAGCATGCGTGTGCATGTACATGTACGGGCAACCATTGATCGAAGGTGTGACGAGAATTAACCATTGAATGAAATGTCAACGAATGTGTCGGGAGTGTTAACGCATGTCTCTACTTCTCCTCGTTTCCTTTTTTTTTTGGTCCCGTCGTCCACTTGGTAGGACGGTTGTGCCTGCCCTTAGTGCGTGGGGGCTGATACCTAGGGCCATGGACACCGTTGTCCATTGTGCTTTCTCTCATTCTCTCTTCTCTCTCTCTCTCTCTCTCTCTCTCTCTCTCTCTCTCTCTCTCTCTCTCTCTCTCTCTCTCTCTCTCTCTCTCTCTCTCTCTCTCTCTCTCTCTCTCTCTCTCTCTGATTTTCATAGTCTCTTTGCCAAAACCATAGGCCTTTAGGAAGGTAGTTTTTATTAAATCAACCAACACACATAGCAATGCTTTCCTAGCATGCATCATGCCACCAAGTGGCCAAACATATGGGACCGAGGGGTTGTTGTTCCCCTTCCCTCTCCTAGGCCCAAAGCCTATCCCACCCTTTACTAGGGCTGGCCTCTTGCCATCGCAAACCCCTAGGGTTGCCCACGGTCTTCGCACTCAAGAGTGCACCGTGCCTAGCGCCCAAGCGCCTAGTCCCATGGCCCGCTCCTACACCACCGGAGCGGGTCCCTGGCCGCCATGCCCGTTCCGAGGGCAGGCACTTGCCACGTGGCCCGGCAAGCCGCAGCGGAAGCATGAGCCTCGGAACCCACGGCAATTGGCCGTGGGCGGGGGGCCTCGCTTGGGTAAGAACGGCATCGGCCCGTTGTTTCCGCCGCGGTTGACACGAGCGTATCCGCTTGCCGCACGGTCCATCGCCGCCATGTCCGCGACTGCCTGCTTGAAGGGTCGAGAAGTCAGCAGGCTCTTCTGCTGGTACAGCTTGAAGCGCTTCGCCGTGCGGAAGTCGGAGGCGTCCTCCACTTGAAGCACCTCGAAACGCCCCGCGATGAGGTTGAGAGCGTGTGAGATGAGTTCGAGTCCGCCCGCCGGATCGCCGCGCTGCGCCTTGTATTCGGCGTGCAGCAGGTACGCCCGCAGGTCCTCCAGCAGCTCCGCTTGCTCTCGCACGGAGTCGTTGACGAAGGTTGCCGCCGAGAAGGTAAGGTTAGAAGAAGGGAGGGGGGGGAGGTGTTCCGTGCCAATAAAATTAGCATTGTTGACGGGAGCCTCACCGGCTTCATCTTCAGAGTCGTCGGTGTCGTTGTCGACCGCTGGAGCAGGGGGAGCGGCGGTCGCTGCGTCGTTATCATGCCGGTTCGTCCGTGCTCCTCGCGTGCCTTTTTCCTTTTTTGCAGTTTCTTTTTTAGCCGACGCAGATGCGGCGGGTAGTGCAGTTTCCGCGGCTGTAACGCTGACGGGTTGCTGCTGTAGAAGGGACAGCAGCGCGTTGACCTGGTCCGGGGTCAACGCCTGCGTCAGCGCAGGGGCGGCGGTCGCGTCAGACGAGGAGACTGCAGTCCGCCTCCTCTGGCGCTGACGCGACGGTCCAGCAGCGGGTGCTGGCGTGTGCTCGGCGTCAGTCGCGTGTGCCGCGCCAGCCCCCGTCGCCACTTGCGCCACAGGTGCCACTGGCGCCACAGGCGCCACTGGCGCCACAGGGACCGAAGGGTGCTGCTGGGTTTCGGCGTTTTTGTTGACCTCGAGCCCGCCCAGCAGCACGTCCACTGCAGTCGGGGCGGACGGTCCGTCTTCTGCCCGACGCTTGTTACGGCGTTCGCCCGCAGAATCGCGGGCGTTACGGTCGGAGTCGGAAGCGGGGGTTGACGAGTTCCCGTTGTTAAGTGTCGGCGTAGGTGCCATCGTTGAGCGATTGAAGTTGAAAATGTCGCTGAGTAAAGTAGAGGGTGACTCGCCTCTAGGAAGCGATTTAATCCTAGCCAGCTTGGAGGGAAAAACTACTCGAGCGGAAATGTTGAGTGAGCCGTTTGAAAATTGAGAAACGTGGGTGGAGGGAAATGAGCTCCAACCCACGGTTTTTGTAGTTGGAGAAGGGCGTTTAGCGCGCTTCGACGATGCCAATTGTGCAGTACAAGCAGCTTCGCTTTCACAATACACAATTTTAAAAAACACTACATGTGTGTTTAAAAATTATAATATTTTGCCACCGACAAGTATAACTTCATTCACAAAGCATATTGATGTTGGGCCACCCACAAACTGAGTTCAGCTCAGGCCCCAGCGCAGATTACGCTGGGCCATGTCATCACAGCGTGTGCACAAATCCCCCTTGACGAGCACGCTTGCTTTCCACGACTCCTCCACGTTCCCGAGAATCTAGCATCACAGACTTCTCCAGCAGGCCATGGCGGCTCGTGCCTTCTCTCGCAGCGCTTACGTGGCAGCTCCACAAAAATGTCCACCGCCAGCCCCCACTCAGGCAGACTCCCAACTCGCGACGCGACGACAGGTTGTCCCTACCGTCCATATGGAGACATCTTTCGCAAATCCCTTCACTCGTTCCACTCGCCTCGCATCAATCCGTTTCCTACATCTTTCGCTGGTTTCCGTTTCATTCAAGACACCCCGCATTCACCCTTGGGAAGGCCGCCTGCCTCCACTTTGCTTCTCAAACAATCTCGTCCGCATCGCCTTTCCTGGAGTCGCCAGGAGAACCTTCATCTTAGCGTTGATCATCACGGCACCGGTCCTTCCCGAGAGCCGCCACCACCACAACTCGAGCTATTTAGCATCAATCCAACCAACGCGCAGCTTCTCTCCGCGGCTGAGTCTCTTTGATCAGGCGAATTCCCCGTCGCAGAAGTTGTGGTGCATCTCGCACGCCATCCCGCAAACGGAATCCAGCAGCCATCCCTCACCGCATCACGCAATCCGGGGCGATCGACGACAACCAACCTCGCCTACGTCTTCGAGTTGTTGAGTGGAAGAGAGCAGTGCCACCATGCCGCCCGTGGTTCAGTGCCAGTCGCAGCCTCAAACCATCCCATTCACATGCCCCGTCATCCCCGCGCCCAAGGCGCCGGCGCCCGCGGTCGCAGCAGCGCCAACGAGTAAGTTTTTGCAGAATTCCGATGCGTTGCTTGAGAAGGCTCTTGCCAAAACTACGCGTGCGCGTAGAATTCCGATGCGTTGCATGAGAAGGCTCTTGCAGAATTCCGAGGCGTGCGCGTCGTGTCAATTCTCTCGTGGAAATTGGCATCGAGTGAACATGAATTAACTCGCGGCGTGCTTTGAATGTGTGATTATCACCCCACGATGCTGCAGAGCCCGAGGCAGCCACGGTCCCCGAGCCCAACTTTCTGGAGTCGGTGGATTTGTACTTCGACCAGGCGGCGGCGATCTCGCACGTGTCTCCGGATATTCTGGCGCAGATCAAGGCGTGCAACACCATCATCCGCGTGCAGTTTCCGCTCAAGCTGCCCGACGGCCGCGTCGAGCTCGTCGAGGGGTACCGCGCGCAGCACTCGCACCACCGCCTGCCCGTCAAGGGCGGCATCCGCATGTCGCTCACCGTGGACGCGGAAGAAACCATGGCGCTCGCGGCGCTAATGACTTTCAAATGCGCGTTGCTTGACGTGCCTTTCGGCGGGGCGAAGGGCGGCATCAAAATCGGTAGGTGGTGACAATTCGTGATCAGCGTAGCTCAATTGTCGCACGTCGTTTCACTGAAAGCAGTTTTTATGCCGCGTGCGAGCATGTGGTTGATTATTGCTTTTCCTTTTCGTGGCGCTGCGCTGTGCGGTGTATCCCCTGCTGCGCCTCTCCTCCCCCTTCAGACCCGCGCAAGATCTCACCAGAGGCGAAGGAGGCCGTCATCCGACGGTACACGTCGGAGCTCGTGAAGAAGAACTTCATCGGCCCGTCCATTGTAATCCGCCCTTTTCCCGAACGTGACTCGCTCGTCTTGTCTTGCTCGTCTTTGTCTTGGCTATCTTGCGGTTGGAGGCCCCTTTCTCATCATTTGACGATGATCGTGCTCGTGACGGTACGACCGCCCTCGTGTCTACTTGTCTCCGCACACCCTCATTCGATCACTCCCTTCCCGCGTGTCCCTCTCCGTGCGCCATCAGGACGTGCCTGCGCCCGACTACGGCACTGGCCCGCAAGAAATGGCGTGGATCAAGGTGAGCCGCGCTGCTCGCTGCACTCCCCTCTTTCCGCATCGGGCCGATGCCATGATCCATCCTACACCGTCCAGAAATTCTGCTACATCCCACGTATTTCACCGTGCAATGCACCCGCTTCCACCACGTCTCAACCACCCTCCTTCCCGTGCTCACCAGCTTCACTCCCTCCCCGAACCCGTCATTCCACGGCCCCTCTCTACCAGGACACGTACCATATGCTCAAGCCTGGCGACCTCAACTCCTTTGCGTGTGTCACTGGCAAGCCGCTGGAAGAGGTGAGTCGCTACTCAACCAGGTGAAATTGCATCACACTATTCTGCCATCACTCCCTGAACCGTAATGCTTGCTTCATATAGTAGTGCCATTTTCGCATGCACAACGAGTATGGTGTGCTCACCTGTCCCGTTTCTCCCTGTGTGTGCGCGCGCGCCGTGCGCCTGCAGGGGGGCATCCGAGGCCGCACGGCGGCGACGGGGCAGGGCGTGTTTGTGTGTCTGCGGGAGTTCTTCAAGAGCGCCAAGTGGATGGGGCGGCTGGGCATGAGCGAGGGCATCAGCGGCAAGTCGTTCGTCGTGCAGGGCTTTGGCAACGTGGGGCGCCACACCATCGACGCCATAGTGGGCGCGGGCGGCCGCATCGTGGGGCTGGCGGAGTGGAACGGCGGGCTGCTGGCGGCGCCGGGCGAGGCGCTCGACATGGACGCCGTGAAGGCGCACGCGGCGCGCACGGGGGGGTCCATTCTGGGGTGCGCGGGCGCCACGACGGTGAGCGACTCGGCGAGCATCCTGGAGGCGGCGTGCGACGTGCTGATTCCCGCGGCGCTGGAGGGGCAGATCACGGCGCGCAACGCTCCGCGCATCCGCGCCAAGGTGGTGGCGGAGGCAGCCAACGGGCCCGTGACGGCGGCGGGGGAGGCGGTGCTGCAGGCGCGCGGGGTGGTGGTGCTGCCAGACCTGCTGCTGAACGCGGGCGGCGTGACGGTGTCGTACTTCGAGTGGCTCAAGAACCTCAACCACATCCACTTCGGGCGCATGAGCCGCCGCATGGAGGAGCGCGGCAAGCAGCAGCTCGTGGACGCGCTGGAGCAGGAAATGGCGGGTGGCGCGCGCTTCAGCGACAGCACAAGGCAGTCCATCGTGCGCGGCAACACCGAGGAGGACTTCGTGTGGTCGGGCCTCGAGGAACACATGATCGAGGGCTGGGAAAACGTGGACGATGTGGCGGAGAGTAGGGTGAGCTGGCAAAGTTTGTGTTTCCATTTCACCGTTTGCTTCCCGTGCTCAAGCTATGAGCATGCGTTGCTGCATGCAACACTTGTCTGCATGTGCTCGTCACGCTTTCTCCATCTGTATCTGCCATAATCACCTCCTCCTCCCCCCTTCTTACCCTCTTCTTGCCCCTGCTCTGCTCCCCCTCCACCCCAACTGCCACCACCAGGGCTGTTCCTTCCGCACGGCGGCATACCTCATAGCCATTGAGCGCATCGCCCGCACCTACCACGTCAGCGGAATTTTCCCTTAGGGCCAAGTGACTCGGCTCCTGCAACGGCTTCTCTTCCCTCCTTTAGTCCTCCCCTCTCCTCTGGTGCGGGTTGCTCACCTATCTTCCTGCCTCCGCCTTTAGGAGTCTGCTCTTCCCCATCTTTGTCAATTTTTGCTTCAGCATTCACCTCCATGTGTCCTGCTACCATCCTGTACAACTGTGCACCACTGTCTACAACTGTACATCTCTCTGTACAGCATCCAATTTTGCCAGCGGTGGGTGTGCTGCTGAGCTATTCACAGCACGGCTCTGTCCCCTCCCACCGTTCAATTTTGCCCTGAGTTCATGTTTTCTACATGCTTTGGATGGGGTTGTAAGCCGTGTCCTACAGCTTCTGCCATATCCTCGTGCCACTGCATGCAATTTTGTGGATGTGTACAGCTCTTTATTGCTCTTCTCATTGTTATTGCTTTGCTTAGTGAAATCACCTTGTTCAAATTGACCATTCTGGGTAATATATCAGATCCACAGCTCTATACCCCTGATAAGCAGTGCAAGACTTTCAATTTGGAGATATTACTGCTAACTCCACAAAAAGCAGCATATGACAATAAGCAGAGCTGGTAGGAGGTGATGAAATCATGTCAGTCAGCCCGTACCGGTATATGTTTATATTTTGAGAGACTCTCAGGTTTCATAGGTTTGCGTGATAGACTGATACTGTGGATGAGATGTACACTGTGACACGACAAGCTGCACTAAATACTACCGGTGCCAACTCAAGAGTGTCACAATCAGCCATAGGGCAACAACACAGCTGCACAAGTACAAGTCAAGCGGAGGCTCGTTTCGGCACAGCAATTTTCTTGAAGACTGGCTCTCTTCCTTGCTTTTCCGGAGGGCCACCAAGGGCCAGGCACGGAAATTTTTGCTGCATGTTGACTCAGTGCCGCGTTGATCTGACGATTTTATGCTTATCTAAGTTCGTCAAGGTGGGCAGATCTGACGGTGACGGCGGTGGCAGCGGTGGCAGATCTGACGGTGACGGTGGTGGCAGCGGTGGCAGATCTGACGGTGACGGCGGTGGCAGCGGTGGCAGATCTGACGGTCACGGCGGTGACGGCGGTGGCAGCGGTGGCAGATCTGACGGTGACGGCGGAGAAGGTGGGCGGGTCGGGCGAGTCGTAGGTGCTGCAGGCCGTTCGGTATTCCCGAGAGAAGCTCGAGATTCTGGACTAGGCGATTCGCGCTGGCGAGTGGTGTTGTCAGCTTCCAGTTGAAATTCTCGGTATTAACGTTATGCGCACGAAATTGTCGCACCCTTCTTGTAAAGAGTGCGTCTTACGTAAAGGTTAAGAATCACTACGGCTCCGATGTAGTGAAGGCACGCGTTCGTATACAGCATCGTCACATAGTCACATCGTAGACTAAGGCGCTGCTTCTTTTTTTCCCTTTCCATTCCACGCCCCGCCCCGTGTGTTTCCTCCATTCCAGCGGAAGCTTCCTCACGAGTCTATTTACCTCGGCATCGCAACCATCAAAGCTGCCTGGTGGGTCCGCAATCCTCGTTATCATGCTCTGTGTTTGGAACCCCATGCATCACGAAAGCCGGCTGCTGCACCTGCTGCACCTTAGCCTGAGGCTGTGGAAACGACTGCTGCACGTGCTGGTCGCCGGCACATCAGGCCGTGACCATCCATTTCGCCATCCACCCTTCGCTTATCCACCGTCCTGGTAAGTAAATGGCGTTTGCCTGCCCTTTGCTTCTTAAAATCCGAGTGTTCTTTTGTCTGTTTATGTCATTTCTGAATAGCCAGGGACTGATGTTGTGCTCTGTCACTTGTGCAGGTCGTTCACGCACTTGAGGGTCGCCCACGCACTTGAGGGTCGCCCACGCACTTGAGGCGAGGAGGCAGAGGCAGCTACGGGGCGGTGGGATGACGCACGGCCTGGGCGTGCGCTTCTGACCACCGCTGTCCCTGCCTGCACCTCCCAGCAGCAGCAGCAGCAGCCTTGGACATTGTGCTTTGGTTTTGGACTTGAACATTGGTTTTGGACATTGGTTTTGGCTTGGACATTGGTTTTGGGCATTGGTTTTGGCTTGGACATTGGTTTTGGGCATTGGTTAGGTAGGGGCGGTGCCCTGAGGCAAGCGGGCAGAGGCCCGAGCGTGTGAGGCACACGAGGCAACGGCAGGGGCGAGCTCGACTGGTGAGTGCATGCTTGCAGCAAGGTGTGTGCACGAGTGAGTTGCTGCAGCTCCTTCAGTGAGAAGACCTGACCTTTCTGCACACTGCAGCACCTCCAGCGCCTACACCTCTGGTACGTCTCAACGCTATGTCTTTCCTTGTTGCTGTCGTTGTCTCTTCTTTCCTCGTTCCGTTAAGTTCCTTGCTTGTTTACGGTCCCTCGACTTACCTCGGTGCTTGTTGTACCATGCAGCACGCTCAACGCAAGCGTGTGCAAGGGGAGGGGAGGCGTATGGGCGCGTGGCTGAGGTGGACGGCGCATGGCTGATGTGGTCGCGAGCTTGTCGGGATGACGCTCGGCCGGCAGTCACAGGCGTGTGGCTGCCTCCTACCCGCCCTGCTGACCATGCGTTCGGAGGCAAGGCACGGAGGGGCAGACGAGGAGCATACGAGGTGGAGTGGAGTGAGGGTGGGTGGAGGAGGAGTGTGAGTTGCTTGATTAGGGTGGGTTGCTTGATTGGGGTGGGTTGCTTGATTGGGGTGGGTTGCTTGATTGGGGTGGGTTGCTTGATTGGGGTGGGTTGCTTGATTGGGGTGGGTTGCTTGATTGGGGTGGGTTGCTTGATTGGGCTGGGTTGCTTGATTGGGGTGGGTTGCTTGATTGGGCTGGGTTGCTTGATTGGAGGAGGCGACGAGGAGCCAGCGCTGCGGACGAGGAGGAGGTGGCACTTCAGGCGTGGAGGCGATGAGGAGCCAGCGCTGCCGGTGAGGAGGAGGCGTGCATGGGGAGGCGCAGGAGCAGAGGCGCTTCACTCCTTCATTCCCACTCTCATGCGTGCGCACGGGAGTGAGTGGAGCGAGGAGGTGGCACGGTTGGGAGCGCGGCGGGGAGCAGAGGATCGACTGCTGCACCAGCAGAGGAACGCATACTGCTCCTGCTCAGGAAACGGCAATACCATCTGCCAAGGTGAGTTGAACCAATTTTCAAGCACTTTGCATAATGAGATATTGAGTAGTTTTTTTTCCCTTTTTTTCCATTTATTTGTACACGAATCTGAAACGTTCAGGCACTTATGTTTTTTTCTGATTGTGCAGGTCTTTCAAGGTCTGCTGCTGCACTTCGCCGCTCTCCACTGCATTTTGTGGAAAGCAGCAGCAAACCGTTGAGCACCTGAGGCTGAGGAAACGACTGCTGCTCCTGCTGCACCTAAGCCTGAAGCCGAGGGAAACGACTGCTGCACTGCTGCCCAACGACTTCTGCCGAACAACTGAGGCGAGGAGGAATGGCGCCACTGATGCCGCACCAAAGGAACTTGTGAGTCGCCTTCCCTACGTTGCCTTCCCTCAGTCAGCTGAATCTGTTCTTTCAGCACATTCAATTTTGAAAACCCTGATTATGTTTTTCATCACCTCCAATGCTGCGAACCCGAGTTCTTCTTTTCTTTTGTTTTCTTCTTTTCTTTTGTTTTCTTCTTTTCTTTTGTTTTCTTCTTTTCTTTTGTTTTCTTCTTTAGGAATTCTGTTATCTAGTCACTGATGCTGTGTGATTCAGCCTTTGCAGGCCAGCTGCTGCACGGCGAGGCAACGCTGCTGGCGAGGAGTCGACGCTGAGCGATGCCGCGAGGAGGCGGGCGGCGACTGGAGAGCAGCTGACAGCACTGCTGCTGCCCTGCTGACCACTGCTCGCCTCTCAGGGAGCACGGCGCACTCGGGTTCTGTGCTGCTGAGGAACGGGTCCTGCCGCATCGGAGAAGCCGCCATGGTAAGCTAAAGCCGTTTCTTCTCCATTTCCATATTGGAAACCTGAGTGATGTCCTTCTTTCGTTATTTTTCCCCACATCTTATTGTTCAGTTACTGATGCTGTTTGATTGTTGACTTGTCCAGGTCGCTGAAGGCCTGGCTGCTGCTGCTGCTGACGAGGCGATGCTGCTCACCACTGAGGCGATGCTGCTCACCACTGAGGCGATGCTGCTCACCACTGAGGCGATGCTGCTCACCACTGAGGCGATGCTGCTCACCACTGAGGCGATGCTGCTCACCACTGAGGCGATGCTGCTCACCACTGAGGCGATGCTGCTCACCACTGAGGCGATGCTGCTCACCACTGAGGCGATGCTGCTCACCACTGAGGCGATGCTGCTCACCACTGAGGCGATGCTGCTCACCACTGAGGCGATGCTGCTCACCACTGAGGCGATGCTGCTCACCACTGAGGCGATGCTGCTCACCACTGAGGCGATGCTGCTCACCACTGAGGCGATGCTGCTCACCACTGAGGCGATGCTGCTCACCACTGAGGCGATGCTGCTCACCACTGAGGCGATGCTGCTCACCACTGAGGCGATGCTGCTCACCACTGAGGCGATGCTGCTCACCACTGAGGCGATGCTGCTCACCACTGAGGCGATGCTGCTCACCACTGAGGCGATGCTGCTCACCACTGAGGCGATGCTGCTCACCACTGAGGCGATGCTGCTCACCACTGAGGCGATGCTGCTCACCACTGTTCTACGTGTCGTGCTCCGAGAGTGTGGGGACATGCTTGTGGGCGTCGGCGCGTGCAGTGCAGTGCACAGCACAGTGCACCAAGCCAGCTCTTCCCATGGTAGCAGCTCTTCTCCGCCACCAAGCCAGCAACGCCTTTTCAGGCACGTGCCTCAGAAGGCGGCGCCCTGCATCGTGTTTCCGGGCGAGATAGACGCCACGCCATAGGCGGCAGTTGCAACGCACTTCCAAGGAGGGCCAGCAGTGCAGTGCATGGGGATGATGTGACGCTCAAGCAGCTGCTCTTGGAGCTGGGCTGGCCGGCTTCAAGCAGAAGCAGGGCGTGCTTGCGGTTGCTCGTGCGACAGCTACCAACTTATCCGAGAGCCTTCAGAAGGCGCTCGGCTCGTGCAGCCAGGCCTTGACGGTTTGACCGCCACGTGGCCCCTAACCCCGATGTGGAGGGGCGGCGGCAGATCCTCGAACACCAGTTCGCAAGGTGCAGTGCGGTGGCCGTGCGTGGGTGCTGCATGCATGGGTGCTGCATGCATGTGTGCTGCATGCATGTGTGCTGCATGCATGGGTGAAGGGAAGTGTGCTGCACCACATTCAGCTGAGTATGCACACAATCATTTCCTCCCTCATTGGACCCTGCTGCTTTTTGCCCTGCCTCCCTGCCCACTCCTACATGTCTTCCTTTGCTCATTCTTGTTAATCCTCCTCAAAACCTCCTCCCTCCCCCGCTTCAACCCGCCCTCCCTTCTCCCCACCCCCAACTTCCTCCCCCCACTCCAGTCTCGCAGTCAAGTACAGGGTGAAGGAGCCGTGTGGAGAGGCGCTGCTCTTGCCCTTGGGACGACAGGGAGGAGAACGAACCCCAGGTCAGTTCACGTGCATGGTATGTAGCGCCATCTTCATCTGCCTGTGCCATGTCACCTTTCTCATTGTTTCCCCTTCCTTCTCCTCATCATTGGAAGACGACGAAGAGGAGAATGAGCGCGAGGTGAGCTCACATACTGGGAGTGATGATATCGTAACTTCTTCGACATTCGTCCAATGCGCCAAGCGTAGAGCCGTCTTCTCACTGGCATGTGCCATTTCCCAACCATCTATGCCATGTCAACATGCTAGTTCCTTTCTCACCCCTTCTCATTCCTTCGCCTCATGCCTCCTTACCCCTTACCCTTCCCCGCCCCCACCAAAACCACCCCCACCAGCGCATGCCCCTGTCATCCTCCCTCAAGGCGCAGACAGCACCGGTGTATGCCTTCGCCCCCGACTCCTTCGTGTGCGCCATCACTGCCGACTCGCTCGAAGTCTTTGCTCACACCAACCCGCTGCAGCCCAAAGGTGGGGTGGGGCTGGACTAGAGTGCGTGCGGCCAAGGTGTGGATGGCGGCGGGTTGGGTTGGGGCACAGAACAACAGCCCAAGGTGGGGTGGTGGCAGGGTGGGGTGGTGCGGATGCAATATGGAGCATCAACCATGCTGGGCAAGAGGAGCAAGCGATTGCGGGCGGCACAAGGGCAAGTTTTGCACAACCCCAGCACGCCCGTGCCATGGCTGTCAGGCGGAGAAAGCTATACAGGGCAAGGGGAGGATAGGTCCTTGAGAGAATAGGCTGTGAGAGGGGAGACGGAGAGTTGATGTTCTTAAGGGACGCGACAAGGACGTTTGACTTTATTTGGAGGATAAGGGCTGTACCTAAGGTGAGTAATACAGTCACGCGGAGCCAGATAACCTGGTAGCCAGCTCAACTGGTAACCAGCTCACGGGCGCTGCCCTCCGCAGCCACGGACAAGGCGCGGGCGTCATGCTCGCGTGCTGCCATGAATCCTCGTCTTCACTCGCTCGTCAACCTTCCTTTCTCTCTTCCCTTCTCCCCCTCTCTCCCCATCCCTCCCTCTCTCCTCTTCCCTTCCTCTTTTGCGTGGCACCCTCGGCTCCTCACCCTTCACCTTCCACTTTTCTCGCGCCATTTCCAACTCGTCCTCCCCCACGGCCCACCCCCTACGCTCTCTGTGTGTGTGCTGTTGCCTGCAGATGGCCAGATGTTCGACAAGCACCTCACTGCCCACGGTACGTTGTTTCCCCCGCCTTGCGTTGCCGTCATCCTAAACCCGGCAAAATTATGTCAGACAATCACCTTGGAGAGGCGATGGATCATAGATGGAGCAGCACCAAAACCCACGTGCATGAGCCTCAAGAGTAGTCTCCTGGGTGAGGATGCAAGTGGTCTTTGAATGGCGTACTAGTGCAAGTAGATCAAAGTGAATGTTTCTGAAAAGGCGGTCTCCTAGTGGAATTCATGTAGATTTGGGTTTGGATACGAGTGGTGCAATACTCCGAATTGCGTCGTGCAAGTAGGTCTGAGTCAAGATGCGTGCTTGGAGGAGAAACGCTGAAAGTAATTGGAGGAGAAACGCGGAAAGTTACTAGTTACTAATGTGTTGGGTGTTGGTGTGATCTGTCGTGCAAGCTTGCTTGCGTGATAGCGTATTAACTCCAAGGGAGGTCAACATCTTGGATCATCTAGAGAACGAAGCGCGCGTTGAGCTGGCGTTCCGGTGTGTTAGCAGACTAACTCCAAGAAGCTTGTGGATGTGGCACCGTGTAGAGGTGGCAAGAGGGGGTTGAGGCAGGGGGGGTGCAGGGGGAGTGGGCCTGCCGAGGTGGCACTTCTTTCAACTGCAGTGCACCTGAAAAAACCCTATCGTATGAGCCGCCCTGAACCCCAAACTCCTCTCACCTGGCCTCAAGGTACTTGGTCATCACGTTGGAGGCAGGAGCTAGGCTCGTCTTCACGTAGGGCTGATACGGTACCCTACGTGAAGCCCTACGTGAAGACGAGCCTGGTCATTATACCCAAGAAAAATTCGCCATCCCCGCTGATCGGCGACTTCCCCCGACGAACCGCGCAGATCGGCGATTTTCCCCGCAGATCTGCGCAAATCGGCGATTTCGCCGCAGACTTGCGCAAATCGGCGATTTCGCCGCAGACTTGCGCAAATCGGCGATTTCGCCGCAGACTTGCGCAAATCGGCGATTTCGCCGCAGATCTGCGCGGATCCGCGAAATTCCTCACAGATCCGCATAGGTCGAAAATCCCCCCCTCCCCCCCCACAAGATAAGCGCGGCATCGCGGAGCAAAGGTATTTCCCGCAGAAGGGGAGGGGAGAGACTCCCTCAATCATCTTTGTTGTAGATCTGAAAGTGACGACTGTCAAGCTTTCAAATCTCAAATTGGTTGGATGATCTAGATGCAATGCGGTGAAGATAGGTGATGGGAGGGGAAATTGGTTGGAGGCAACATTTGTGCAGAAATTTGGCGACTGTGGGGTACGAATTTCAAGTTTGACCTAGGTTTCCCTATCCACGATCTCCCCTACGCCTCCTCCTACACTAAAGCTATCATGCCTCTTGTTTGCCAGCCCGACGCAGAGCCATTCGCGCAACGCAATTGCAGCCTATCCTACACTTTCTGTATCTTAACCCGATTTCGAGTCACGGGCCGACCTCACCTGACGGATCAAGGGTACCCGTGAAAACGATTTCCTGACGGGTCACGGGTCGACCCGACCCGTACGGGTAGGCCCGACCCGACCCGTCCGGGTCGGGATACTCAGTACACCTGACCCGACCCGGCCAAAAGGCCGGGTCGGTTCGGGTTACCCGACCCGTCCGGGTCAAATGCCCATGCCTACTCTACGCCTTCTTCGGGTACTCTTCGTACTCGTCCTCGAGCACCTTCTGCTCCGCCTCATCCGCCTCTTCCTCCTCCTCCTCATCCTGCACAATATACCCCTCGGGGATTGGAGGGTCGGGAATGTTCCCCTTCACAATCCCCGCCCCCTCCGCCGGGACCTTGTGGAAGTTGTGCACAACGTTCCAGTTGTGCGCAACATAGACAAGGACACGGCACTTCACTGAACCCAGCCTGTTGCGCCTTGCAGTGTGCACCAAATCCCACATGGACCAGTTCCGTTCGCATGATGAGGCGGACACAGGCTGGGACAGCACACGACGTGCAAGGCGCGCGAGCTCGGGCCACTCAGTGCAATGCCACAGCCACCACTGCTCCATCGTCTGCTTCTTCTCCTTCACCTTCTCCCGTGCCTCCCTGGCCTTTGGCATCCCACAACTCCCCCTCGACTCCAAGTACGCCGTCACCGCTGCCTCCAGATCCACATCCCTCCCCGACACTCCACTCATGGCGGGGTACCGCTCGTAGTAGTCACTGGCGCGTGCAATGAACTCCTTAAAGACCCGGGTGCACTCCACATCAACCCCGAAGATTTCCTCATCCTGGTTGAGCGGGTTCAGGATCCGACCAGCCACTTGCAAGGAACACGCGAGGCTGTTGTCCCAGCGATCCTTCACAATGCGTGAGATTCGCGCCTTGTCTGTCCTGGTCAAATGCTTCTCGTCCCCATCCAACACCTTCTCCACGTCCTCCGTCAGCTGCAGCATGAGGTCGTACATGCGACCCATCATCCCATGTGCAGTCGAGTCCGTCATGCGCATCGTCTTGTAAAACAGCTCCAGTAGCTTCACAAAGAAGCCGGCAGTCTTCCACCACGTCGGATCAATCACCTGGCTGGCAAACTTCTCGGCCCCCTCCTTCCTGTCCCCCACGGCCCACCCCTTCCACAGGTCACTCGTCACGAGCATGGTCAGCTTCTGCTCCAGCTTGCACAACCTCGAAACCGCAATGTACTGAGTGCCAAACCGAGTGCCGGCCGGCCGCAGCGCCTGCAGCACCTTACCCCCAGGCAATGTCGGGTCCCTCAAAGCGGCACGGGTCCAATGATGGTTGCGCAGGAAGTTGATCATCTCGTTTCCCCTGTCCACAATCTTCTTCGCTTAGTCCATCTTCCCCACATCCTCCATCATCAGGTCAAGCACGTGAGTGGCGCACGGAACCTCCTAAATGTGCGGAAACTCCGCCCCCAGAATCCAACGCGCCGAGCCGTAGTTGCTCCCCCCATCCGTGCACAGCGCCACAACATTCTGGAGACCGACTTCCGTGATGATGGGCCTCAGCATGTCAGCAATGAAGGTGCCCGTCTTGGTCTCCATTCCACAGTCGATGCTCTGAGTGAACATCGCCCCTGCGTCGTTGATCAGCAGAATGTTCGCATGTGCACGCGACAAGCGATCGGTCATCATGTCGCTCGCAATGGTGACCCCCTGCTTCGCCCAAGTCTTCTTAATGGGCGCCAACCCCTCCTCGATCCGAATGCGGCACTTCTGGAGACAGGATCCGCCAACGTACTTGCGGCCGGGCGGGACGTAGCCGCTGCCCGCCTCGGCCACCGCCCGTAACATGTTACGGAAGAGCGGGTGATCAGCATGGTGTTCGGGAATACGCAGGCCCGCGAAGAAGAAAGAAATCGCCTCATCGGCCCTAGATTTTGCCTCCGCCGTCTCTCCGCTGAAGAAATCCGAAATCTTCCGTTTCCCGGTAGGACCACCTCCAATCGCCTCCATGGCCCCGGCTGCCGCCTTCCCCTTATCCGCTTTTGCCTTCCCCTTATCCTCATACATCTTCTTAATTTCCTCTACGACATGTTTAGGTGCTTTGTCACAAAGGTGAGCATCCCTATTCTTAGGTTGACCGTCCCAAACCGCAAGGTGCTGCGAACAACGTGTTGTGGACTGCACGAAATCGTTGTCACAAAACTTGCACATAGCCCATTCCAACTTTCCTTTCTAAGGATCCACAAAAAAACGGAAATGCTTGTACAACGGATGCTCGAGCATCTCTTTGAACGTGATTCCAGAGCTAGATGCGGCGCCCTCATTAGCGGTTGAAGGGGTGGACGAAGCCATGGCTAAACGTAGGAGTATCTAAAACGCTAAGGCTATGGTGCCGATCTAAGCTAGCAATGTCGAATGGCTTCTCTGGAAACCCTAAAAGTAAGTCGCGTTGGTTGGGGGGAGAGGGAAATGTGTCTTTTGTTTGGAGACTGTAGATTTAGTGCGGTGGGAAGGGGTAAGGGGGTTGATTTTTGTTTGCAGGTTGGGTTATGTAGATGTAGTGCGGTCGAGAGGGGTGGAGGGGTTGAATTTCGTCTGCAGGTTGGGTTATGTAGATGTAGTGCGGTCGAAAGGGGTGGAGGGGTTGAATTTTGTGTGCAGGTTGGGTTATGTAGATGTAGTGCGGTCGAAAGGGGTGGAGGGGTTGAATTTTGTGTGCAGGTTGGGTTATGTAGATGTAGTGCGGTCGAAAGGGGTGGAGGGGTTGAATTTTGTGTGCAGGTTGGGTTATGTAGATGTAGTGCGGTCGAAAGGGGTGGAGGGGTTGAATTTTGTGTGCAGGTTGGGTTATGTAGATGTAGTGCGGTCGAAAGGGGTGGAGGGGTTGAATTTTGTGTTCGAATTTCCAGTGTGGTGCAATGTCGAGAGACCTTGCAGTCTCGACATCGAATGCCTTAGTAGTTGAGCAAGTTGGCATAGCTGTCGCCTTAGTAGTCGCGATGCTGCCTTAGCTCTCGCCTTAGTAGTGTGCCTTAGTGGTCGCCTTTGCATTCGCGAGCCTTAGTAGTCGGCTTAGCAAGTGCTTAACAGTCGCGATCTCGACTGCCTTAGCAGTCGCGATGTTCTTAAGCGATTTTTTTTTTGCGCCAGGAACAGATTTCGATTTAGGGCTGCCCGAAAAAAAATTTAGGACCGTCAAGCGTCAAAACGACCGTCAACCGTCAACCGTCAAAACGGACCGTTTTGACGGTTGACGGTGGCCTGCTGGACCGTCAAATCCAACTAAGGTGGCTTGCTGCTCTCTGTGGTGCTGTGGCATGTGTGTGGGGTTTGGGATCGAGTTGGAGTGTGAATGCAGCGAGCTGGAGAAGAAGGGGTACGCGTCCATCTTCAAGAAGACTGCTGAGGTGGGTTGCTTGCTCCTTGTGATGGTGCGGTGTGGTGTGGTGTGGTGTGGTGTGGTGTGGTGTGGTGTGGTGTGGTGTGGTGTGGCGTGGTGCGGTGCGGTGTGGTGTGGTGTGGTGTGGGATTTGAGCTGCCACAGACACATTGAGCTGGAGAAGCAATTGTACGCGTCCGTATTCAAGAAGAAACCGCCGAGGTGCGTTGGTGGGACTGGTGTGCTGCGTGCTGTGGTGCAGTGGTGGTGTGGCGGTGTGGCATGTGTGTGGGAGGGGTTCGGGGTTCGAGCTTGATTGTGAAAGCAGCGAGTTGGAGAAGCATGGGCGTTATCGCTGCTCATGGCCGTGGGGTGGGACTTGAACGTGCGGGATAAGATGGGGTGCACTGCAACACATTGGGCCGCTGCTAAATGAAGGTGAGTGCTGACGATGCTCGTGCTAGGTTGGGAAGGAACAGAGACGTCTCAAATCACACCAGTGTCGGGATGGCCGTGGCCGTGGGCGGCAGTGACCGCTGCTCTGCTCATGGCCATGGGGTGGGACCTGAGCGCGCGAGACAAGCTATGTTGCAATATACCCGACTAGCGTACCAGTCGGGCTCGTACTATACGCCAACGTTCGAACGTCGTACGATGGATTTCCGCCACCTTGATATGATCAAAATACGGTGTCCCGGGCAGGGGAAAAAAGTTCTGGGCAGGGGAAAAAAGTGTCAGGGAGTGGGTGATGATCCCTATATTCAATGTTTCTTGCCGATCTGCTGGCCGAATTCTAGAATCGCGCTGATCTGGCGGCGGAATGCCAGATCTGCGCCCCTCTGCCTACTTGCGTCCAGCTGCAACATTAGTGGTCGACATAGGTTTTTGAAGCTGCCGACGTGAAAGCCAAAGTGTGGTTGGAAGGGAGGGGTAGGGTTTGGGAGGTGATGTGTGGTTATGTGCGGTGGAAGGGTGGGTGGGTGCGGGGGAAGGCATTCGACTTTCAAATGTCAAAATTAGGTTAACAGCTTGGGAAGCAGGGGCATGAATTTGTGTGCAACAGGCATCATCTACTTGTCGCCTATAGCTTATGTTGCTCTTCCCCCGCTCTCCGCCCCCTCCCAGCTGTACAAGGGCGCAGTCTATCTAACCCATTGACGGCTGCATTGCTCTTTAGGGATGTGCCTCCTTTCTGCCCCCATCCCTCCCCTCCTTTCTGCTCCCATCCCTCCCCTCCTTTCTGCCCCCATCCCTCCCCTCCTTTCTACGCCCATCCCTCCCCTCCTTTCTGCCCCCATCCCTCCCCTCCTTTCTACGCCCATCCCTCCCCTCCTTTCTGCCCCCATCCCTCCCCTCCCCTTCCCCCCCATTTCCCCTTCAGATGTACACGGGCACGGCCGATGCAATCGACGGTTGCAGTGATTCAACAGCTACCACGCCCGCTCCTGTCGCATCCCCCCCTCTCCCCCCCCGCCCGCCCAGGTGTACACGGGCACGGCCTGCGCCATCGACGGCTGTGCTACCTTTTTCCGCCGCGACCGCTTCTCCCTCGTCAAGAAGTGCGAGGTGCGTGCTAGCTGGGGGGGAAAGGTGGGGTGAGGGGTGTACGCCCTTGGGGAAGGGTGAGAGGTGAGAGAGGTGTGCACACCTGGAGGGTGTGTGGTGTACGAGGTGCGGATTCAGGGGGAGTTGGGAAGGGGTTGGATAAGAGATGTGTACGGAACGAGGGTAAGAAATGCCGCCTCTCCCTCGTCAAGACATACAGAGTGTGGATTGGGGGGGGAGGTTGGGTGTAACGATTGGCTGTTGTTATGAACGCTGGGGGGGTGAGCGCTGGGGGCGGGGGGGGGGAGATGAGTATTGAGAGGGGTTGAGCGCATTCTTTTATCTCAATGTCAGCCCTTCTTCCTCCTCAAAATTCCCCCTCATCTCTCTCATTCACTAAACTCATTCGCAGGTGGAGTTCAACAAGGCAGCTCTCTCACGCTTAGACGTTCATGTCCCTCCCTTCTCTTCCCCCTCCTCTCATCTCTCCTTCACATCTCTCTGATCCACTCCACCCGCAGGTGGAGTTCAACAAGGCAGCTCTCTCAGTCTCTGAGGCTCTCGCGCCTCCCACTAAAAAGGCTGCTCTCAACCGCTTTCTCAAGGTACACTTGCAATCACCTCCCTTCCCATCAATTACACGGTACACCTGCATCTCTGTACCAAACACTCACCACCCACCCACCCACCCACCCTGCCACCAGAAAGGCTGATCTCAACCGCTCAAGGTACATTTATTATCAGCTCCGAACCCCTCTATGGTACATACAGCTGAATTTTTGTAGCCTTGCTGGTTGATAGCCATACACGGTTCCATACACTGTGGATTCACCCATCAACGAGGCTCCTCTTTACCACCTGCTCAAGATACGACTGATAATACCACTTCTACAGTACACCTGCATCCTTGTACCATACACTCTTCAACCACCCACCAAGAAGGCTGCTCTCACTCACCCCCACTCTCACTTGCACAGCTGAACCCCACACTCTCAAGCTCAACCTAAAGCTTGAAATTCAACCCCCACCCCTACCCACGTCCCCACCCCAACCCACACCTCCACTCCTGCACCCACCCTCTCCTCCTCCCAGTCCCACCAGGACAACGTGGCGCTGATAGTGGTGCTGGAGGCGAGGGACGCAAGTGGGAAGAGGGGGGGCGATGATGCCAATGCATGCACTCCTCTTTTTCCTACCACCCCTCCTACCCCCCCCATTCGCCAGGACAACGTGGCGCTGATAGTGGTTCTAGAGGCACGGGATGCAGGGGGGGGCGGACGGCAAGGACGGGGCTAATGCGCCTCCAGCCAAACGGCAGCTTCTCTGTGTGGTGAGATGCGGTGCTGTGCAGTAATTTGCGTGGTGAGATGCGGTGCTGTGCGGTGGTCTGTGTTAGGGATGAGCAAAGGGCGAACACGAACGTGTTCGTGTTCGCCCATGCACGAACACCCCTGTTCGGCGAACCGAACACTGTTCGGTTCGGCGAACACCTTAAGCAAAAACAGGTGTTCGCCGTTCGCCTATGAAGGCGTGTTCGGGCGAACCTCGAACACGTTCGTGTTCGTCTAGGGGCAAATTGCAGCAGCGGCCCGAACACGAACGTGTTCGGGCGAACCTCGAACACTGTTCGGCGAACGATTTAAGCCAAAAAAATTAACCTGTTGGTGTTCGTTTTTTTGCTCATCCCTAGTCTGTGTGATTGCTGTGTGGTGTGGTGCTCTCTCTTTGTTCAGTATTTATGCGGTCGTATTTTCTCTTGTTCGATTTCAAGATGACTTAAAACTGAAATTGTATGTTCCCCTATGCTTCGACATGCTGTCTCTTGCTTCCATCCCCTTTCTTCACCAGCTTTTCTATCCTTTCACTCATGTACTGTCATGTGTCTTCATATACCAGCGTGTGCCATCACATGCCAACACATGCCTCTCCTTTCAACCCCTTAATCAGGCCAACTCGCACATCCACGCCAACCCTGAGCTCAAGGACGTCAAGCTGTGGCAGGTGAGGGCCGAGGGAACGGGGGGGTGCAAGGCACATGTGGTGTGGGGTCAAGGTGGTTGGAGGCTAGGGGGCAGCCTAACGGTTAGGCATGGCCTAACCCGCACATCCACGCCAACCCTGAGCTCAAGGACGTGAAGGTGAAACTGTGGCAGGTGAGGGATGAAGGGGGGAAGGGGTGGCAAGGTATGCTGCATGTGGTGTAGGGGGCAGGCGGCTAGGTATGGCCTAACCCGCACATCCACGCCAACCCTAAGCTCAAGGACGTGAAGTTGTGGCAGGTGAGGGACGTGAGGTTAGTGTCGATTTCAATTCAGTTTCTTTGCACACTTCTCCCTCACTCTCTCGCTTTCGCTTCCTCCTCTCTCCTTCCTCTCCCCCTCCTCATTCCCTCCTCTCCGCCTCCACTCTCTGCGCTCTCCCCCTCAACTTTCCTTCTCCTCTCTTCCATGCTAATTCGATACATCTCAGAATCACCTTTCTCGTCGAACCGCCGTCCCTTCTCAACGCTACCTCCCCTATTCAAATCCACCTTCCCCTCTCAAATCCACCTTCCCTATTCAAAGCCACCTCCCCGTCTCCCTCTCCTCTTCCTCTTAACACCCCCCAGGTGCACACACTGCTCAAGGGCCTGGACAAGATCGCAGCCAATGCCGACATCCCCATGCTCGTTTCAAGTCATCTCTGAACCACCTCCCTCTCTTCAAACCATCTTCTCTGCTTGTAACGCTATTCCTCTTCCCATCCCTTCCCCCCGTGCCAGGTGTACACGCTGCTCAGGGGGCTGGAGAAGATCGCAGCCAGTGCCGACATCCCCATGCTCTCTCTGAGTCATCGCTAACCCACCTCCCGTTCCCCTCTCCCCTTCCCCTCTTGCTCACCCCCCTCATGCCCAGGTGCACACGCTGCAAGGGCCTGGAGAAGATCGCCGCTTGTGCCGACATCCCGATGCTGGTGGCAGGCGACTTCAACAGCGTGCCGGGCAGGTGAGACTGCAGGCTGTAACAGTGTGCTAAGCAGGTGAGGTTAAAGGGAGGTTGGGTGTTGGCACAGCCAGTGCCGACATACCCATGCTCGTGGCAGGCGATTTCAACAGCGTGTTGGGCAGGTGAGGTTTGGGACTTCAAGCGTGTCTTGTCAAAACTATACACGCTACCACCCACTTGTATCGAGTATGGAACCGATCGGATTGGTTTTACCATGGTGCCACATCCACAAAGCTTCCTTGGAGTTAGTCTGCTAACACGCCAAAACGCCAGCTCAACGCGCGCTCCGCTCTCTAGATGATCCAAGATGTCGACCTCCCTTGGAGTTTGTACGGTGTCACGCAAGCAAGCTTGCACGGCAGATCACACCAACACTCAACACATTCTTTTTCTCTCTCGAATTGCATTAGTAACTTTCCACGTTTCTCCTCCAATTACTTTTCGGAGACTGGTAAGCACGCATCTTGACTCAGACCTACTTGCACGACGCAATTCGGAGTGTTGCACCACTCGTATCCAAACCCAGATCTACGTGAATTCCACTAGGAGACCACCTTTCCAGAAACATTCACTTATATCTACTTGCACTAGTACGCCATTCAGAGACCACTTGCATCCTCACCCAGGAGACTACTCTTGAGTCTTATGCACGTGGGTTTTGGTGCTGCTCCATCTATGATCCATCGCGCCACAGGTGAGCTCCAACTGAGATAACTCACGAGCCTAAGGACATTGCTGCAGCAGGGACCTCAGCAGAGGACATCTGCTGTGAGCAGCAGAAGGACATTGCTGCAGCAGGAATATTTGACCCAGGGCAGTATAACAGTGAATTAAACAAGAAAAAAACATGAATTTTATGTGAGTGAATGCCAGGAGAACATCATGAGGCGCCCAATCAATTAAAATGCACCTGAGGGTCGATGGTAACAAAACTGCAGGCGGACTTCTTTAATGCGTGCCTTGTTGCAACGAGGTCCACACCAGCAGGTATGCGAGCAAAGTCCTGATCGATTTATAAGGACAAAAAATGTAATTCACAGCCGTAGGACATGGTTCACGAATGAGATTGTGTATTACGAATGAGATTGTGTAATTATCCGTGATCTAACGGCAAGCTGAAGTTGGCATAAGTAGAACGAAAGGAGAAAGCGACCGCGAACCTGCAGGATGACACGAGCTGATTTGAAGGAAACCTTGTCTTGGTCCTGAAATTTGTTGGCCCAACTCAAGATCTTCTCCACGTCCGTCTTCGTGACGTGGTCATTGTCACAATTGCAAACGGTGGACTCCAGTATATACTTGAGAAGAATTGGAAGTTCATCAACACGATAAGAGGTATTTTGTTAAAACGAGTTAAAAAAAAGACTTTTGAGTGGAAATTGAAAACGAAGAATAGACAATGTACCGAGGCGAGGGACTTCGAGATGGCGGAGGCTGTAATATGAGCCAAAATCCCCGCCTGCGGTGTTCAGCAACTCTTTTAGCACGTGCTGGAATAGATTCGTTATGGTTCTGCAAAAAAACGAAATCAGAAAAGTGTCAAATAGTCAGGATATCAGAATAGAGCGACCAGGACGGGATCCAAACGACGCAAGTCATGGATGAGCTGCTGTTTGTTTGAAGCTTCCTGCTTGCTAATGACCATCTAGACAAACAGCAGCTCATCCGTGACTTGCATTGTTTGGATCCCTTCTTGGTCGCTCAATTCTGATATCCTGAAATTTGGCACTTTTCTGATTTCGTTTTTTTGCAGAACCATGACGAATCTATTCCAGCACGTGTTAAAAGAGTTGCTGAATTCCGATTGCAGCGTCTTTGGCTCATATTACAGCCTTGGCCATCTCGAAGACTCTCGCCTCGGTACCTTGTCTATTCTTCGTTTTCAATTTCCACTTAAATCTCATTTTCTTAGCTTGTTTTAACAAAATACCTCTTATCGTGCAGATGAACTTCCAAATTTTTCAAGTATATGCCGAAATCCGCCGTTTGCAATTGTGACAATGACCACGTCACAAAGGCGGACGCGGAGAAGATCATGGGCTGTGCCAACAAATTCCAGGACCAAGTTAAGGTTTCCTTCAAGCCAGCTCGTGTCATCCTGCAGGTTCGCGGTCGTTTTCTCCTTTTGTTCTATTTATGCCAACTCCAGCTTGCCGTTAGATCGTGGCTAATTACACAATCACATTCGTAATGCACAATCTCATTCGTGAATCATGTCCTACAGATGTGAATGACATCTCTTGTCCTTGTATTCATCGATCAGGACTTTGCTCGCGTTCCTGCTGGCGTGGACCTCGTTGCAACAAGGCACGCATTGAAGAAGTATAGCTGCAATTTTGTTACTATCGACCCTCAGATGCATTTTAATCCTCTGCTGCAGCAATGTCCTTCTGTTGCTCATAGAGTCAATGTCAAATAGAAGGCACGTACATCTTCTTACTTGAGTCTTCTCTCCTCTATCCCTTCCGTTGCCTCTCTCTTCTGCCCCTCTTGCTCTCACCATCCAATAACAGATGAAGTGATAGCAGCAGGGTTGTCTGGAAACTGCAAGCTTGAGGGCCATCTGCATCCGTTCACCCGAGCCAACTTCCCTGCATCCTCGTTCCCCATCTCCCTTGCGCACTCCCTTCGCTCTCGCCGCTATTCTCTCAACATATTTGGTGGCAGCAGCAGTGATGTCTGGTAACCATATTTGAGGGCCATGTTCATCCTCTCCTTCGAGCCAACTACCTTGCATCGCCACCCCTCGTCGTGGCATATGCGCTCGCTGGCATCGTGAGTGCTCAATGTAATGGCCTGCAATTGCCGAGTTGATACAATGTCCCTGTGGTTGTATTGTCAGATGTAAACGTCACTCGCCAAGACCTCGATATATCTTGCATTACTTCCCTTCATTCTCATGCACTCGCACTTTCATCCATTAAACTTTCAGGTGGACATCGACTTTGAGAAAGAGCGCATCGGAACGGACAAAGATAGCAACAAGGTGTTTTTGTGAGACATATGGTTCAGCAACGAGGAGGTGGCAGAGGTGCGTGCATACAAAATGTTTTTTATTATGTACAAATATAATGTACCTACTTTGCAAGGCTTACCTACCAACGCACGTAAACTATCAAATCTGGACACCCTTGTACTGACACCTGGCAGGTGGTGGGGAGGGCGGTGCGGCCGCAGTTGTTCCATTCGGTGTAGAATGAAATGAAGAAGGGCGCCATCTACACCCTCTGGAGCATCCTTCTTGCAGAGGACGAGCCTCTGGACCGCGGCGAACCATCCTCCACCTACATCAGCGACCCCCCTGGTAGGAACGGCGTGAAGGATGCCTCCTGCCAGCTCAACTAAGGTGACTCCTTTGCCACTGATCACAGCTCTGCAGGTTAGTAACAAACAACGGAATCTCGGTTTTTTAGGTTTGCGTTCCCCCAACACCCCAATGATAAGGCATAGATGATGGAACTCCAGGAGGGGTGCTGTTCGCCTTCCCATGCCCCTCAACCCATGTCCTCCTTCCCGTGCCCTACATCTACTTTGTCCTTGCACAGCCTGTCCATGTGTGTTGCACCCTCTCCCTCTCCTCCCACCACCGCCAGGCATACTCGGTGGAGCTGGAGGTGGAGGTGGCGCAGACGAGGGAGGAGGAGGAGCAGTTGCGCACTCAGCTCCTTCTGCTGCAGCCCCTGAACCATGGCCACTCCCACCATCCCTGTGTGGTGACTCTATGGCCAGCCCCAGATTCCATATCTAGTTGGGGGTGAGGCACGGTTCTTCGTTCACGGTTCAGGGTATTGAAGCAAACTAACCACTTCCGTTTATATGTAGAACAGATTTCGAACCGCTTTGACAAAGCAGAAAGTGAGCAAACGAAGTTTTTTTCGGTCTTCATCGGCAAGACAGAGAAACCGAACTCCAATTGAAACCAGTCGTGGGTGGGCCTGTGGGCTGGTGCGCCGCTCGTGCAACAAGAGGTGGGAGGGCTTTGACTGTGGCCGGCTGGTGCCGGTGTGGCAAGATGGTGTCAAGAGCCGGCCCGTGGTCGCTGTGTCGTCTGCTGCTGTCACAGGTGGGTGAATGGTAGGCATGTGTGCTTGTGCAGTGCAGTCACAGGTGGGTGAATGGTAGGCATGTGTGCTTGTGCAGTGCAGTCACAGGTGGGTGAATGGTAGGCATGTGTGCTTGTGCAGTGCAGTCACAGGTGGGTGAATGGTAGGGATGTGTGCTTGTGCAGTGCAGTCACAGGTGGGTGAATGGTAGGCATGTGTGCTTGTGCAGTGCAGTCACAGGTGGGTGAATGGTAGGCATGTGTGCTTGTGCAGTGCAGTCACAGGTGGGTGAATGGTAGGCATGTGTGCTTGTGCAGTGCAGTCACAGGTGGGTGAATGGTAGGCATGTGTGCTTGTGCAGTGCAGTCACAGGTGGGTGAATGGTAGGCATGTGTGCTTGTGCAGTGCAGTCACAGGTGGGTGAATGGTAGGCATGTGTGCTTGTGCAGTGCAGTCACAGGTGGGTGAATGGTAGGCATGTGTGCTTGTGCAGTGCAGTCACAGGTGGGTGAATGGTAGGCATGTGTGCTTGTGCAGTGCAGTCACAGGTGGGTGAATGGTAGGCATGTGTGCTTGTGCAGTGCAGTCACAGGTGGGTGAATGGTAAGCATGTGTGCTTGAGTGCAGTCACAGCTGCTGGCAGCGACGTGGGTGCAGGTGGCGAGGGACACCATACGGGCGAGGGAGGCGAGGGGAGTGAGTGTGGGCGATGAGCACATCGCAGCCATAAGGCAGCACAGCGTGGTCAAGCTCAAGCGCACGCGGCTGCACCTCGGGCCCACCTTCATCAACGGTAGGGTGCGCATGCACATGCCTCATGCATGCCCCCATAGCTCCCATGTCACCTGGGGGATGCGCCTGAGCTGTGCCCCCAGAACCATGCCATGCCCTGACATTGCAAACCATCTCCCCACCCATCCATTGTCTCTCATCCCGTCATCTCGCCCCTTCCCCCTTCCCTCCAGTACCCCTCATCCCACCATCCGCTCCGCCTACCCCCCCTTCCGCCCGCCTCTCTCCGCCCCCCTCTCCCCAGTGGCTCAGTCGCTGTCAGCGCGGCGGGATGTGGTGGGGCGGGACACTGCCAAGGTGCGAACTAGGGGCGTGGGGTCGAGGTGCGAACTAGGGGCGTGGGGTCGAGGTGCGGGAGGCGGAAGGGGCGTCAAGGGGGAGTTGGGGGGGTTGTCGGGAGGTGGCTAGTGCTTCAGGCCTGGGGTCCGCGTTTCTGCAAACGTGGATGATTTCAGCAACAAGGTCCGGGGGTGTGACGCTCGTTTGTCCCTGCGTCCCCTGATCCCTCCCCTGGCCTCACTTCTTTGTGTTGCGCCTACTTCCCTCACCCCCATCCCTCGCCCCTCTCAGGTGCTAGCGGAGCTGCAGGACCGGCTGCCAGCGTCCCCCTCAGAGGACGCCATGGCCGTCATCGAGAGGGAGCTGGGCCGCCCACTGCTGCGCACGAGCAGAAGCGCAGCAGCACAAGTGGCGGCAGGGAGGGTTTGTGGGGCAGCAGCCGCACTTCTTTGTGCTTTGCTATTGCACATACGCCCCCATGTGTTCACCTGTCAAGATCATGTATCCATGTGCCTGTATGTGTCCTGTCCCCAACCCCACCAGGTGGAGGGCGAGCGCACCAGCGACCTGCTCGCCCAGGCGCAACCCACTCCCTCCACCTCCACCCCTCTATGCCCTATAACCCCTCTGCCAGAAAGCCCATGCTCACCTACCAGGCATAACAGTCCCCGCTATACGCCCAGACCTGACCTCGCGGCGGGTGCTGGCGATGGGGCGGGTGGAGGGCGAGCGCACGAGCGACCTGCTGGGCCAGGCTCAGAGCGTGCTGGGGGGCGCTGGGGGCGAGGACGCCCGGCAGCGCGCCAAGCAGAAGCTGCTGCGCATGGTGGGGGGGAGAGGAGATGGTGGGGGATGGTGGGAAAATGATGGGACCCGGTAGGAGCAGCGAGAGAGTGGTAAGGGAGGGGGTTGTGATTTGTGGATGTCGGTGGAGAGCAATGGGTGTGGGGCACATGCAGATCCCCAGCCTGCCAGAGTGGGGGTGAGATTGGGGTGTTGAGTAATGTGCACCGGCGAAGTATGAGGCGACCCAGGCTGGTGTGAGCCCCCACGCCCCCCCACTTCGCCCTCCTGCCATTCATTCCCCATGCATCACACATCCAAGCTGCCCTTGTCCGCCATGCTCCATGCCCCATCCGCCTGCACCTGACATGCCCACTTCCTATGCCTTGATGCCCTCCTGCCATCAAGCTGCCTTGTCCGCCATGCTCCATGCCCCATCCGCCTGCACCTGGCCTGCCAGGTGGGCACAGGCGTGGAGTCATCATTGGAGCAGCTGCTGGTCCCGGGAGTGCTGCACGCTCCATGGCTCATTGTCTCTATGCTCCATGCCACACGCCACATGCCCATGTCATGTCCCACTGCTGGTAGTCCCCATGTCCCCCCCCCCCACTCTCACAGGTGGGCACAGGCGTGGAGTCATCATTGGAGCAGCTGCTGGTCACGGGAGTGCTGCACGCCGACCCACATCCTGGAAATTTTCTCCTCACGCCTCACGGCCAAGTCGCGTGCGTGCTCTCTCTTTTTCAACGCCGAGCCCTCACGTAGGCATGCACAAATTCACACAAACGCACACAAACGCCTACACCCACACACCAGCAGGCGATTCTGGTAGCAGTGGTGCCTCTAAGCTTCTCTCTCTTTTTCTCCTCACCCCCTTCCTTTTTCTCCACCCTCCAGCTATCTGGACTTCGGTCTCTTGTGTCGCATGGAGCGGCGGCACCAGCAGGCCATGCTGGCAGCGGTGGCGCATCTGGTGAGCGGCGAGTGGAGCATGCTGGCAGCCGACCTCGCTGGTAGCGCCAGTAGAGGCGGAGGCGCAGTGTGCATGGCTGACGCAGCACAGCACGGCGTGTAAGGTGGGTAAGGCGGGTAAGGCGGGAAGGTGGGGTTTTGAGTGGGTGCATGGTGGGTGGGCAAGCAGAAGAGCAATTTGGTAATGCACACATGTGTTACAGCAAGTCTCACCTTCCCCTCTCCGCTCTCGTCCCCCTCTGTCCTCTCCATCGCCCTGCAGGAGCGGGAGAAGCGGACGCGCAAGAAGGCAGCAGCAGCAGGGGTGCCGTACGTGGAAGGGGCAGCAGAGGCGCCAGCAGAGGGCGAGACCCCTGAGGACACCACCACAGGCGACGATGCCTCTGCTGCCGAGGAGACCAGCAGAAGAGCAGTTGAGTGAACATATATGAGTTCCAGCTAATCTCACCTTCCCCTCTCCGCTCATGTATGATACCAGCGCCGCTGCTAACAGCAAGGGCGAGGCGGGCAAGGGCGGAGGGGCGGAGGCGGGGCTGTCGAGGAGGGAGCAGCGCCGGCAGCAGGCGATGGTGGCACTGAGGAAGAAGAAGAGCGGGTGGGTGAGTGGGGGTGCCCTCTGGGGGGTGCGCGGCTGGTTCTTGTTGTTGTCGCTATTATCATGGCTTACTTTGTGTTGAGTGTTGGTGCGCTGGTTATGCGCCCTGCACCACACTTGTGCTCAGAATGCACTGTGCCCTGCACCGCTCACGTATCATGTGTCCCACCCGCACATGCATACCTTGTCTCCCTCCCACCATCTCTTCATGCCCCTGTCCCAAGCAACAAAAGGCACTGAACCGGGCACAGCCCCATATTTGAGGCTGAAAGCTAGATGCACTGCAGCTTGGCACATGTCATGGCGGTGGGTGTAGTCCTAGTGCTTATACACAAGCAGCATGCTTGCATTAGTTACTTTCTATACACTACAGGAGGAGCACCGTTGCTATCAGCTCTAGCAAGTCTCTTGTCTGTGGCAATCCATACTCAGTAGCAGATTGTTGCTTGCACCACTTGGCTTCATTGCAGCTACCAATTGTTTCTCAAATTGCGTTTCGGTTCGGTAGAGTCGGATCCGGTTTGCCCGACCTGGTCGACCCGACCCGACCCAACCCTGTTGGGTCGCAACACGTCGTAACGAGCCAGATCGGAAGGAGCTTCGAAGTGGGGACGCCCCATTTTGAATAATGATAAATGAAATACATGTCACGACTTCATTGCAGATTTCCACACGAAGTACAGAAAACTAACCAATTTGAATATTGTTGGGAGATAATTTAAATATAACTTCGGCATCATACCAGTGTCAAAAAAGGTATTTCATGCATAAACGCTCTTATGTTTTAGCTTATTTAGACATGATGACAGCCATATTATATGTGTGTGAATCTGATATACCTCGTTGCCAGCACAAGATCAACATTTCGAAAAGCCTAAATCGAGCTACTTGGATGCCTTCACAACATCAACTCCAACACGCGCTGCAACATGTCGCTGGTAGCTCGCGGATCGCGCGCCTTTCCCGCCCTTCTTTCGCAAGTCAGCTGTGAACTTTCGCCGCGATAGGATCGGGGCAGAGCGGTTGGGGCATGTGGGGTAGAGGAGGCTGCGGAGCGCGGGCGAGGCGAGGTCGATGAGGCGCGCGGCTGGCAGGGCCCCGCTCTACGCGCACTCCTTACTGCTCCTTCAACCTCCTGCTCTTCGCCTTCCCGCGCGCTCTTTCCTCGCCGTTTTCCTTCCAATCGCCATGCACTGCGCCGCCCCCCCGCCCCCGCTCTGCTCCGCCCTGCCCGCACTGCCGACCACGCCGCGCGCCTCGAGAAGCACGCCCGTCGCCCGCTCTCGTGGCTCGCTGGCCGCGACTCCCTGCGCGCCGCTTCCCCCATACGACCGTGTCTGTCCGCTCGACACCTCCTGGCCCCGCGCGCGCCCTCCGCCACGAGTTGCGGTCCGCCCTACTCCGCGCGCTCATGCGTGGTGGGCGCCGACTGGGGGAGCAGTGCGGGTAATGCGCAGGGGGGGCCGGCCACGTGGGGAAGAGTGAGGTGGCGGAGTGGGGGGACGGGCGTTGCAGAGTGGTGTGGGGTTGGAAAGGGTGTGGATGAGGGGGCGGCTGGTGGGTGCTCACACGGCGTACGGGCAGGCGAGCAGCACACATGCGGTGACGGCACCGGGGGCAGGGGGGGACAGCGACAAGGTGCAGAGGCGAGGGCAAGGGCAAGAGCAGTTGGCGCAGGCTCAGGAGCAGCAGGTGGGCGCAGCGGGGGAGGGGGAGGCGGGGGGCAGGGAAGAGGCGTTGGCAGCAGCAACGCCAGCGTCGCGTGCGGATGTGCAGCAGGCGGGCGGTGGTGGTGGCAGTGGCGGCGTTGCTCACAGCTCGTCGCCCTCACACGCGGTGCGTGACTCTGTGCAGGGTGGGCGTGGTGGGTGGGAGGGGGCCATCGCAGAGTGGGCAGCAGCACGAGTGAATGCGAAGAAGAGGCTGGCGGCTTAAGTGGCGCGTAGGCCCGCCCTGGCAGGCTCACTCGCGCGCGTGCACGACGGGGAGAGTGGTGCCCCCGGTGGGCGTGCCGGCGTGGCAGCGATGCATGGGGCGGGAGAAGCGGAGAGAAGCAGAGAAATGTCGCGCACAGCACAGCGGTGGCGGCAGCTCGAGCAGTTGGCGCGCGGTGAGTGGCAGCGCTGCTGGCCCTCCAGCGTCCATGGCGCCAGGCGTGGCGGTGCATGGGCACAGGCGTGCTGCCGCGCACAGCCACGCAGCACAGGACCCGTGAGCAGAGGCAGCGCGCTGCAGTGGAGGTGCAGGTGCAGGTGGAGGTGGAGGTGGAGGTGGAGATGCAGGTGGAGGTGGTGGGCACGGTGACTCGCGTGGTGGCTGAGCGCAACGGGTGGATGGCCTTCAAGCTCGGCGTCTCGAGCATGCTCCACCACCCCACAGCGCTGCCCTCAGAACTGCCAGGGCGGCCCGTGCAGCCTGGCAACCACGCACGTGCTGCAGAGGGGGGGTTCGGCAGCACGGCAGGGGAGGCGGTGCGTGCTTCGATCGCTGAGGACGGCCAGAGTGTGGAGAGCGCAAGAGAAGCAGCGCCTCTTTCCCACCCGCCCCGCCCACCATGCCGCTCAGTGAGTGCTGCTCGTCTCACTCCCTCCTCCCCACCCCCGTCATGCCGCATGCAACCCAACCCTCTGCCATGACCACTCATCCATGTCTCCCTGCGCCTTCCCTGCCGCCCCGATACCCCACTCCCTGCTCGCGCAGTAAGGCAGCACTCGGCGGACCCCGGGTGTCCTTCCCCGGTACTGCAGGCCGTCCCCGGTGTGCCCTTCCCCCTCGTTGACTCGGTGGCTCGCAAGCTCGCCTGCTCCCCCGCGCACCCCTCGCGTCCCCGCGCTCTGCTGCAGGCGTCCCTCGTGGATCTCTGCCCCAACAGCTGCCATGTGTTCGCCCCTGCTTCCTGCCACGCGGACGGCAGTGAGGCAGCGAGGCAGCAACAGCAGCAGCAGCAGCAGGCGGTGGAGTGGAGAAGGGCTATGGATGAGGGGCGGCTGGAGGGGGCCATGCGTGGACGGGCGTGCAGCGAGCTGTGGTGGCACTGGGAGCAGCTCTGGGTGGAGCGATGCGAGTGGGTGGAGTAGTGGCAGTGAGGGAAGCGGGAGTGAGGGCAGTGGGGATGGGGAGTGGGGAGGGAGTGTGTGGGGAGCAGTCGAGCACAGAGGACGGAGGGCCAGCATTGGGGCGCAATGACCGATGCTACCTCGCATGGATGCTGCAGGCAGAGTAAGCCTTTGCGCTCTATACTCTTTTGCTCTTGAACCCATACAGTCGTGAGCCCCACCATTGAAACTCGCCCTTGGCCCCGCCCCACCACCCCTTGTCGCCGCCCCACCACCCCTTGTCCCACACCCTTCCCCCCTTTACTACGTGGCAGAGGGAGGTGGCGCAGCAAATGTTGGTGAGGGCGAATCGGGGCGTGCACGGGGCAGAGCAGCTGCAGTACGTGCACGAGTGGGCAGCGCGAGGAGGGGCACGCAGAGCTGCACCTCACGGCGCAGCAGTGTGCCACGGTGGAGGCAGCAGCTCTGGCACACGTGATGGTGCTCACGGGAGGGCCTGGCTGTGGCAAGACGTACACCACTCGCCTCATCACTCGCCTCATCACTCGCCTCATCACTCGCCTCTGGACCGCTCAGGCAAACATATGTGGCTGACCTTTCATCCATTATTCCACGCATCTTGCAACTTGCGAGTGTGATCTCATTGGATGTCGCTTCTGCCTTGCCATCCGCCCTGCCATGTGCTCTCTCTCTGCCCGCCTTCCGCCACCCCCCTGCCTGCGAGCTCGCAGGTGATGCTGTGCGCGCCCACAGGGCGGGCAGCGCAGCGGCTGGAGGAGGAGAGAAGCAGAGGGCGCGCAGCATTCACAAGCTGCTGGGGTACTGCTCTAATGCCGCGGACCAAGAGCCTAGTGCTGCTGCCATGGGTGGTGCAGGAGTGGGTGGGGCGGGCAGTGGCGGGGCGGGCATGGTATGCGATGGCGCACTGGGCAACGACCTGCCGCTCTTCAACCACTACAAGGACACCCCCCTCAACGTGCACACCCCTCAACGTGCACCCCCATCAACGTGCACACCCCTCAACGTGCACACCCCTCAACGTGCACAACAAGGCCGCGCCCCTCACCTCTCAAGGTGCGCGCCCCTCACCCCTCAAGGCGCCCCCCGCCCCTCCTCTCCTTCACCTTCATAGCTTCTCGCCTGTCGCCCCTCTGCCCTTCCTTCCGCTCTGTTATTCGCACTCTGTAGTGTTCTGCTTCTCCTGTTGCCAGAACGTCTTTCTTTCACCTCAGCTTCACTCCTGCAGCCTGTTTGTTTTGAAAGAGTCCCCTTTTTGCCCTCGCAGGGACCTCCTTAGCCAATCCTCCCTCACCTCCTTCACGGCAGTATTAACTGTTGTATGGTTGGTATGCACATTTTCGCGTGTGTGCATGTGCACGTGCGTGGGTGTGGCAACGTGTGTGGGAGGGTGCGGGGCGAGCAGGCGTTGAAGGAGGCATTTGAGACGTGTTGCAGCGAGAAGCTGAGCCACGACGCCATTGAGGAGCTCAGCTGGGGTACTTTCCCGCGCCCCCTACTGCACCAGTCCATGTGCCATGTGCCATGCGCGTTGCACCCCCTCTCATCCCTGCGTTTCTAAAATGCCTCGTTACCAATAGTATGCCTCACATTGCCATATCTCAATCGCAATCGCTTGCCATGCTGCCAAAGTTCACCCAGTTTTTGTATGGGGCCTCTTATTCCCGTACCGCATCCGCTCGTCCTCTTTCTCCCTACTCCTTGATACTCTAGGCTGAGCCCGTGCCTGCTGCGCGTGTGTGAGCGGGGCAGCAGGTGTGGGTTTGTGAAGGTGCGGTGATGCCCCGGTGCGTGCGCCAATGCCCCTCTCTCCCCTCCGCCTCACTGCCCTGCGCCCTGCCGTGCCTTATGCCATGAGTGCGCGTGTGTGTGCATGTGTGCCATGGGTGCCATGGGGTGAGCAGCGCCACGACTACAGCTTGCATGTGAGCAACGGCGACCTGGGGGGCATCACCAGAATCGTCTGCCGCAACAACAAGGTAAGCCTCCAACCGCCCCGCTGCCACTCCTCTTGCTTGCCTGTACCAGTGCTCGTCGTCTTGCTGCTGCCTCCTCTGCTCCCTTGCACCAGTGCGCGTGTGCACACGCTGTGCCATGTGCCCCCTCCCATGGCCCCTCTTCCTTTGTCCTCGTACATGTGTGTGCATGTGTGTGTATGTGTGTGTGTGTGTGGAGGGGAGGGGGGGGGGGGGGGGGGGGGGGGGAGGGCGAGTGTGAGCAGGTGGAGGTGCATGTGGGCATGCGAGCAGGTGGAGGTGCATGTGGGTCCTATCGGACAGCACCGCCGCCCCACAGCGGGTCATCTACACCAACGACCATCTCAAACACCGCACTCAAGAATGGGTGCACATAATACGCCTCTCGCCCTACTCTATTCCTTGTTCTTCTTCTCCCCTTCACCATCTCTTTCTCGTCTCCCTCTCTCGCGCATCCCTCCGCTCTTTTCAACGCCGTATCCCCCCTGGCGATGCGCCCTCATGGCCTCCTGCTTCACGCCATCCATCTGCCACTTGCCCTGTCAAACACGGAAGCTTAGGTTCTCCCATCTTTCTGCTTCTTGTCATGTGGCATAGTTGCTGGCAGAGCATCACAGTGCACAAGGCGCAGGGGCAGTGAATACCCCATCGTCATCCTCCCACTCTCCGCTGACTATGGCAACTTCTTCAGGTCTGCTCCTTGCACCATGCACTTCCATGCACCATGCACTACCTTTCACCATGCACTACCATGCATCGTGCACTACCATGCACCATGCACTACCATGCACTACCATGCACCATGCACCTTGCGCTTATACCCAACCATCCCTCTGTGCCACTCCACTGCACACACGAACTTCCTGCCCCATCATTCCTCGCCCATGCACAACGCATGCATCCCATGTGTGTCCCCATGCCCTGCACCACGTGCGCCTGCCCCAGTCACAACCTTCACGGGGCTTAGGAGCCTAGGCCCCAGGGAATGACGAGAGAGTTGTCACCAAGGATCGAGAGAATGGGTTGACTTCACTATATTAGAGAGGGTACACAGCAAAGCAACAACGATGGAGGTGCACCACCTACAAAAATAATGCACACTACGGTTACACTACAGGCAAATATATGTACTAGATATAAATCTATTCAACAGTCTCCCGCTCTGGTCGTTGCTTATCTTATACCGTACTTCTCCTCAATTTTGTTGCCTATGAACCCTCCGTCTCCTCCCTCACCATCTTGCTTCCTGTAACCCTGCTGTTCTCTCCTACTTCGTCACTTTCTTCCCTCCCTCCTACACGCCTCCTCCTTTTGCTTCCCCCCCATCTTGTTTGACGTCCTCTAGTGCGTTAATATCTTTATAAAATGAACTCTTGAAATGCCAGTCTTGCAATTGTTCAATGACCTGGTCAGTTGTAAAAGTTTTTTTAAGAGACAAACGAATGGTATTCCGAATGCTTATAAGCACACTTGTTTCAAAACCACTTACGGTTTTACATTCCTTCGCAAATGAACTAGTAAAGTGCCATTCTTGCAATTTTTTAATAACCTGGTTATTTGTTCAAGTGAGTTAAACAAACAATCAAAACATCATAATGCTAACGGTAAACTTACAGCTTTATCAAGCACTGCTCCTAGCCCTTGAGCCATTGATAAGCACAAATTAGCCTATGGGAGAAACTAGGGGAGGAGGGAAGCTAGGAGTCAGGAGGCTGGAACACGCTGAGAGCGTGGAACACGCTGAGAGCGTGGAACACGCTGATGGTGGTCAAGCAGCTTCAAATCAATCTAATGGTCAAGCAGCTTCAAGCAGACTGACGGTCAAGCAGCTGGATCAGCGTCAAATAGTGGTCAAGTAGCTTCAAAGCAATCTGACGGCGGTATAGCACATGGATCAGCACCAAATAGTAGAAACCAGGAGCAGAGCGGGGAGACATACCAGCTCAAACCAGAAGCATAAGGGACGAGGGTCCATCAGGCTGGTCCCTCGTCCCTTATGCTTCTAGTTTGAGCTGGTAGGTCTCCCGCTCTGCTCCTGGTTTCCACTATTTGGCGCTGATCCAGGTGCTAGACCGCCGTCAGTTTGCTTTGAAGCTGCTTGACCTCTATTTGACGCTGATCCAGATGCTTGACCGTCAGTTTGCTTGAAGCTGCTTGACCATTAGTTTGCTTTGAAGCTGTTTGACCGCCATCAGCGTGTTCCACACTCGCAGCGTGTTCCACGCTCTCAGCGTGTTCCAGCCTCCTGACTCCTAGCTTCCCTCCTCCCCTAGTTTCTCCCCTAGGCTAATTTGTGCTTATCAACGGCTCAAGGGCTAGGAGCAGTGTCAGATAAAGCTGTAAGTTTGCCGTTAACATTATGATGTTTTGATTGTTTTTTTTAACTCACTTGAACAAATAATCAGGTTATTAAAAAATTGCAAGAATGACACTTTAATAATTCATATGCGAAGGAGGGTAAACAGTGAGACCTACTAGCTCAAACCAGAAGCATAATTCGGATTCCAGTGTGAACAACCTCGAGCCACATGGATCCACCAATCTCGATCCCGAACTTCTGCCCAGCCCCACCCAGCGCTTGTCAAACACCTCGCTCCCTAGGCGTGTTCATCCTCCTCGACAACGCTTTGCAGCTAGAATGGCGCTTAGATAAGTTCTGGATCTGGATCTGCGTTTTTCTTTTTCCCGCCTTGTGGCCCCAACTGCTCCCTAGCGCTTACAGTTTCACCAGTTGCACGTCGCAACTTTCGCGAAAGTACGCCAACCCTTCTTTCGGACGAGATGGTCAGCGGGGCCACGCACCAGATTGCTCCGCTGGGGCGCCTGCCAACTCCCTCAGGTAAGTTTTCTATACGCTTGTCTACACGCTTGCCCTGCAATCCTATTCTTAGTGCAGGTTTTCTTTTTATCGTTCTTTGCTTGGCTGCTTTTCCATTTCTGCCGCTTCATCTGTGCTATGCTGCCCCAGATCCTCCTTGTTATTCCGCTCTCTCCTTTTGCAACCCCCCCCTTCTAACTGAACGCCCTCCCCCGTGCTACTGTTTGGCGCCAGGACTCCTCTTTTCGCTTCCCCTGGTTCTCCCCCCACCTTCTCCTGCTGATCGTCCACCCCCCAACTTCTGCTCTGTGCCAGTGCTAACCGAGCTAAATCCCCTTGCGTACAGGTTTAACATTTCAGTTCGTGGTGCACCACCTTTCCTCTGCTGGGCGTTATCGCGACCTTCTCCTTGCGCAGCTGGGTCTCACACGCCAAAATCTCTACTGCAATCTGCTTTCCCCTCCCTCCCTGTTTGCTTCAGGCCACATACATTACCGCTGTGCGTTCCTTCGATGGCGACCGCTCACGCTCCGCAGCTTCGATGCCAACTGCCCAGTCTACCTCCTCTGTCCGTTGCACTTCCTAACCATGCCTATTTCTTTTGTTTTCACCCCAACTTCTTTTTTCTCAGTCTCCCACCCTGCGCTGCAAGCATTTTCCCGTGTTGTGCATCAAACTCCCTTCCCTCGCGCGTCATTTCTCCGGTCCCCAGATTATCTGTATGCTGCCCTCCACTTGGACACCTCTTCATGGCTTTTACCCTCTGGCATGCAGTAAAGGGCCAGCCTGTGATTGTCACTGCTGCCACTTCCAGAACTTTCTACGCTAACTGTATTTCTGACTCGTGCTGCCACCTAAGCACTACTCGCCTCGGGATTGCAATGGCCGCTAACCATGCACCCGCTCTCTCTCGCCCCACTTACACTGCCTTGGACGAGCCTCACTCTCCCTGGCTGCCAAGCATATAAACCGCTCCTCCTACCCTCCTTCACATCGCCCCTCTCTCCTGCTTTCTGCCAAGTACTCCCCTTGTCGTCTCTTCTCCATGGCCTCCCAGCTCCACAACACAGATGATGAGATGACTCTTGTTGACGCTGACCTGCAACTTGACACTGAAGGGCTACATCTCGACGATCTACCCGACGGCACGCTCCCGAGCGCCCCTGCTAACGACGACGCTCCCGCCCATAAGAAACTTTGCACCGAAGGTGCTACCAACGCGTGCGCCCACGGGCCCCCCTCTTCCGCGCTCTACGCGCCGATCTCCCCTGCAACGGCGCATCACGCGTCTACTACTCCACCGGCGCCCCCTGCACCTGCTTCGGCGGCCGCTCCTCTTCCCGGAGGGCCCCCTTTCACACCCGCGCAGGCGGCTCCCGCTGCTACCCCGGCTGCCTCCTCGTCTGCAGCAGAATCGTCACGCCACCTCGCTCCTGCTGCCGCCAGCGGCGATCCTGGAGATCAGATGGATCATGATGACTGCCACGCCTGCCTCTACCTCACTCTGCGCTCCCTCCTCTTTCTCCTTTCCCTCCGCACCACCCTCCCCTGCTCTTCCCCTCACCCCTTCTCATCCCCTCTCTCCGCCTTCCCCCACCCGCCCCATGTACGAGCGAGTGAAGCACATGGGCCAGCTGACCGACACCTCAAAGAAACTCTTCTTCTTCCTCTGCCTCTACCCCACTCTGCTCTCCCCCCTCTCTCTCCTCTTTCTCCTCACTGCCTCTCCTCTCTCTCCCCCTCTCCACAGCACAGCCATGTACGAGCGAGTGAAGCACGTGGGAGAGCGCACGGACAATTTCAAGAACCTATTCCTCTTCCTCTGCTACAACTGCCTTTACCTCGCCGTGCTCTACCTGCCAGCCGACGCCTCCATCTGCTTCCAAGTCACCACCGCCCCCGACGTGCTGCTGCCACCGGTGTGCGGGGATGGGATGGGGGAGGAGGGTGGTGTGTGTGTGTGCGCGCACCTGCGAGTGCATGCGTTCGTGCATGCTCGCACACGCGCGCGCGTGTGTCTGTGCCGGTGTGTGTACATGCATGAGCGTGTGTGTGCATGTGTGCGTGCGTGTGTGTTTGCGCACATCCTCATTCTTGTACCGTGCTGCAGCGCTTGTTGCTTTGCCGCCCCCACCTGCACCCCCTCTTCCCTGCTAGGGATTTTCGAGGTTTTTCAAACTCAAGCCTGACACACAGCACCTTCTCGCCTCCCTCTCTCCTCCTCCCCCTCCCTCTGCTCGCAGGACTACACAGCAGCAGCATCCTTGACCATGAACAGCCCAGACCACTTGTACACATGGCTCAACGACACCATCATACAATACAGGTGTGTGAAACGGCGTCTGTGCGATGGTGTGAAACGGCGTCTGTGCGATGGTGTGAAACGGCGTCTGTGCGATGGTGTGAAACGGCGTCTGTGCGATGGTGTGAAACGGCGTCTGTGCGATGGTGTGAAACGGCGTCTGTGCGATGGTGTGAAACGGCGTCTGTGCGATGGTGTGAAACGGCGTCTGTGCGATGGTGTGAAACGGCGTCTGTGCGATGGTGTGAAACGGCGTCTGTGCGATGGTGTGAAACGGCGTCTGTGCGATGGTGTGAAACGGCGTCTGTGCGATGGTGTGAAACGGCGTCTGTGCGATGGTGTGAAACGGCGTCTGTGCGATGGTGTGAAACGGCGTCTGTGCGATGGTGTGAAACGGCGTCTGTGCGATGGTGTGAAACGGCGTCTGTGCGATGGTGTGAAACGGCGTCTGTGCGATGGTGTGAAACGGCGTCTGTGCGATGGTGTGAAACGGCGTCTGTGCGATGGTGTGAAACGGCGTCTGTGCGATGGTGTGAAACGGCGTCTGTGCGATGGTGTGAAACGGCGTCTGTGCGATGGTGTGAAACGGCGTCTGTGCGATGGTGTGAAACGGCGTCTGTGCGATGGTGTGAAACGGCGTCTGTGCGATGGTGTGAAACGGCGTCTGTGCGATGGTGTGAAACGGCGTCTGTGCGATGGTGTGAAACGGCGTCTGTGCGATGGTGTGAAACGGCGTCTGTGCGATGGTGTGAAACGGCGTCTGTGCGATGGTGTGAAACGGCGTCTGTGCGATGGTGTGAAACGGCGTCTGTGCGATGGTGTGAAACGGCGTCTGTGCGATGGTGTGAAACGGCGTCTGTGCGATGGTGTGAAACGGCGTCTGTGTGATGGTGTGAAACGGCGTCTGTGTGATGGTGTGAAACGGCGTCTGTGTGATGGTGTGAAACGGCGTCTGTGTGATGGTGTGAAACGGCGTCTGTGTGATGTCTAGCCCACACTCTCTCCACCATCCCCCTCTTCTTCTTCCTTCCTCCTCCTCCCTCGTTTCCCCACCCTCCATCACCCCACTCCCCCTTTTACCTGCAACCATCCAGGTGGTGTGGAAGCCCCCCCCCCTGCAGCAACGCCGGTTGCGAGCGCCCCTTGGAATGCAAAGCATTCGGCCGCTTCAGCTGCTCGGCGGACTGTGGGGACCTGGCGGCCGTGACCAGCGTGACAGTGCACCTCACCACCCACTTCCACTCTGCTCTCGACGCTGCTGCCTCCTCCTGGAACCTCTGCTGCGACGCCGCCTCCCCTCTCTGCTGGTGGGTACGCCCCCTCCCCTCTCCGCCTTCCCTTCTCCGCCCTCCTTTCTCTCCTCGCTCTTCTCTCGCCCCTTTCCTCTGGCGGCAGTGGCGAGCGTGACCGTGTACCTCACCTCACCACCCCCACTTCCACTCCCCCACTGACGCCGCTGCCTCCACCTGGAAACTCTGCCGCAATGCTCCCTCCCCATCTCTGCTGCTATGCCTTTCGCCCTCCCTTCTCTGCTGGTACCCTTTTGCCCCCCTCACTGCGGCTATCTCCCCATTAGCTGCCCTCGCCTGTCTGCTCTTTCCGCCCTCCACCCTCATTTTCACTCCTCCCCTTCCCCCGCACCAGGTTCACAGAGCTGGCATCGGACACGCAGGTCACACTCGCACTGCCAGACGGCTCGTGGTCCCTCATGTACAATGCCGGGGGGAGGCGCCGCCGGCACCCTCCGACTCACCGGCAGCAGAAATGCCGTTTGCTGCTGCTGCAGTGGCTGCTGCTGGTATTGGCGGTGGCAGCAGCGGCAGCGGAAACAGCATCGACTTCGCGTCCCTCGCCTGCGCCTCCTCTCTCTCCAATCGCCCCTGAAGCTTGCTGATCCTCTCTTCAAGCCCCTCCTCCCTCCGCCTCTCCTGCAACGCCGCCTGCAGCTTCTTCTTCGCCTGCTCGCGCCTCTCCCTCTCCTTTTTTTCGCCCTCCTCCCGCATCCGGCAGCCCGCCCTCAGCTCCACCAGCAGCGCCTCCGCCTGCGCGACCTGCTTCTTTAACGCCCGCTCCCTCCGCTCCTGCACCTGCTGCTGCTCCCAGCCCTTCTCCTCCTCTGCTGCCACCAAGGCCCTCTCTTTCGCCTCCGGCGCCGCCTCTGTCTCCTCCAGCTTCCCTCTCAACGCCTCCAATTCAGCGCTCAGTTCAACACAACGCTGCTCCAATTCACCTCGACTCCCCTCAGCCGCCTCCACCATCCTCGCTTCCGCTGCTACTTCCGCCTTGCGCTCCTTCCCCAGCCCGCCCCAGCACTTCCACCGTTCCTCCAGCGCCGCTCTCTCTTCATCCGCCCGCCTTCTCTCTTCTTCCGCCTTCTCCTTCACCGCCTGCATCTCTCGCACTGCAGCCTCAGCCCTCCTCTTGGCATCTTCCTCCTCGCCCTTTGCCCGCTCCACCGCATCCCTCTTCTCCTGCTTCACTCGCTTTATCAATCTCGCCGAACTTTCCCGTACACGTGTCAGGTGCGCCTCAATAGCCGGAGAAGTCGTGGGAGCCGCGTGCGGCCTGCGGACGCTCGAAATGTCGCGGATGCTGGCTCCGGGCGGAAGCTCCTGGCCCTCATCCATTCGTAACAACCTCTCCGGATCCGCTTCCGTGTCGCTACGTTGCTGGAATCCAGTGTGGCTCATCAGAGCGTCATCCATGTCCGCCACGTGTCGCCCACGAGGCGAGCCGTCGCTCTAGGAGCTCTGGAAGTCGTCGCACAGATACTTTGCAGAGAGATGAGGAGGCATGGAGTGATGGGAGATGAGATGGGAAGGAATGGAGGTGAGATGGGGGCGGAAGTGGGGAGAGACGGGAGGGGAAGGAGATGGGTAGGATGGGAGATGCATAGGGAGGCATAGGGAGGGATAGGGAGGAAACGAGGGGAAGCATAGGGAGGTGTAAGGGATCAGCAACGGCCGAAATGGGGGGAAGCAGAGGGGGATACGAGAGGAAGGAGAGGGATTTAGCGCATTCCAAGTACGTAGGCAAGTCCCACTATGCATCACGCTTTTCGCCAAATACAACGCACGCGTTTACGTGTACACAGTGCAACGACACACAATGCGTTGCAAAAGACGGCCCGACAGAGCTGCCGTACGCAGGCATGGTACCGCGTGACCCATAATGGCAGATTTGATAGCGTTGTAGCTCAGCACACACGCAAGCTGAGTGGCACACTGCCTATACCCAAGCCACGGCACTAGCAGGAAAGCGTAAAGAAGGTCAATGAAAAAGGAACAGAAGGACGACCCTCATGAGACATATTTGGCTCCCGGCACCCCTCTTGCGCACCGCAGCGGGGCTTGCGATGGGGGGAGAGAGGGGTGGGAAGTGGGTGGGGGAGAGGTGGAGCATGGAAGTGGAGGCTTAGCAGATGCGCAAGGATCACAGCCGGGCTGCGCGAATGGTACGCGAGGGGGAGCAGGGTGGGCGCATACCGCAGGCCTTGCAGAGAGTTGAAGAAGAAGGCTGACCCTTTCTAGTCGTCTCTAGGCTCCCGGCTCTGAGACTCCCTCCTGCGCACCACAGCAGGGCCTGCAAGGGGGGAAGAGAGGGTTCGGGGAGGGGAAGAGAGAGAGAGTTGGGGGAGCCTGATTGGACGAGACCCAGGGTAGTTGGGGGGAGCGGGGAGCAGGTGTGAGAGGGACAATGGCACCACCGATGCTTTCGCTATTGAATCTGAGCCTTACTGTTGTGTACCATAGCTGGGCCGGTAACATGGTGGTGGAAGGGAAGGTGACATAAGGAAGAGATCGACACTTATGAGTTTTCTTTAGGCCCCCAGCTGTGACTCTCCCTATTGCGCACCGCTGCGGTGCCTGCGACGGGGGGAGAGAGGGGTGGGAAGTGGGTGGGTTAGAGGTGAAGCATGGAAGTGGATGCTGTTGCGCCATCCAGGTTCCAAGCCGAACCACTCTCTACGGTCACTTAAAAATACGGCAACCACTTTAGTCAGCGGTTGGCGGTTGCGCTTCAGCCAAGCCAAGCCAATGCACTGCATGCAAAAGCAAACCGGACCGGGTGGTAGAAGCAGCCTACCCACAAGCAGCAGCGGACCCATGGCCCATTGCCCTCGGGGACCTGCTGTCGGTCCAGGAGGCGTGAGCAGGGCGAGTGGACCTCCCCAGCCCCCAGCCCCCTAAGACCAGGGCCTCAGCTCGGACTGCCTACTAACCAGCCAAGCCACCGCCAGAGAGGAGAGTTCAGGGCACCGGCACACAGCCTGATTACCCCACGGCACATGATATGGCCAGCCACCCGCTGCCAGACATGAATCCAGGAATTATAGGTACACACTGGCTATTTGGTAGGCCTCTAGGGTTGCTTGTGGTAGCTCACCACTTATGTCAGGCCACTTACGTGTCTGCAGGTGTCCTTCTCGTATCGGTAGGTTAGATTTCTTAGTTCCTGCCTTACACTTGCTGTACCGTGTATTATATTCGAAGGAAGGACCGTTAGAGGAAGTGTGCGGAAAGAGGTTCACGGTCAATCGAGAGGAACATGGAAGGGCATGGAGATGGGGAAATGCATGAACATGGGGAAGTGAATAACAACAGAAAGGAGGGAGGAGTGAGAGTTGGTGAGGGAATGTAGGGAGTGTGGTGGCAAGGGATGGATCCAGCATCCGCATGGCAGGCTTCAAACTCACCTGCTTCAGCTGGCCCAGTCACGGAATGGCCCCTGAGCCTGGCCTGGGGGGCGGTTGCTCTGCAGGCCGAGAGGCAGCAGACGAGTGGTCCTGTGGAGGTGGGGAGAAGGGGAGCGTCGGGGGAATTGGGTCAGAGGAAAAGGCAAGCAGGGGACACTGGCGAACACAGGTAGATACAACCATAAGGTACCATGGGAGATGGGAGGCATGAATGGGCGATGGTGGCTGGAAAGAGAGATGAGGAGGCATGGAGTGATGGGAGATGAGATGGGAAGGAATGGAGGTGAGATGGGGGCGGAAGTGGGGAGAGACGGGAGGGGAAGGAGATGGGTAGGATGGGAGATGCATAGGGAGGCATAGGGAGGGATAGGGAGGAAACGAGGGGAAGCATAGGGAGGTGTAAGGGATCAGCAACGGCCGAAATGGGGGGAAGCAGAGGGGGATATGAGAGGAAGGAGAGGGATTTAGCGCATTCCAAGTACGTAGGCAAGTCCCACTATGCATCACGCTTTTCGCCAAATACAACGCACGCGTTTACGTGTACACAGTGCAACGACACACAATGCGTTGCAAAAGACGGCCCGACAGAGCTGCCGTACGCAGGCATGGTACCGCGTGACCCATAATGGCAGATTTGATAGCGTTGTAGCTCAGCACACACGCAAGCCGAGTGGCACACTGCCTATACCCAAGCCACGGCACTAGCGGGAAAGCGTAAAGAAGGTCAATGAAAAAGGAACAGAAGGACGACCCTTATGAGTCGTACTTGGCTCCCGGCACCCCTCTTGCGCACCGCAGCAAGGCACCCCTTATGAGCGCGCGCGCACACACACGTACAAAGCACACGCACACACACATGTGAACATACACACACACGCACAAACACACGCACACGTGTGTGGAGACATTGGAACAGGGGGACATGGGGACAGAGGGGCTTGGGGACAGGGGGATTTGGGGACTGGGGGACATGGGGACAAGGGGACAGGGAAACATGGGGACATGGGAACAGGGGGACATGGGATGGGGACTGCGGGACAAGGGGACAGGGGGCAACGGGGACAGGGGGGCATGGGGGCATGGGGACATGGAAACATTCGGACAGGGGAACATGGCGACAAGGGGGCATGGGGACAACGGGGCACGGGGACATGGTGACAGAGGAACATGTAGACAGGGGGAAATGGTGACAGGGGGACATGGGGGCATGGGGTCATGGGGACAGGGGGAAATGGGGACATTGGGGCAGGGGGACATGAGGACAGGGGGACATGAGGACAGGGGGACATGAGGAGAGGGGGACATGGGGACAGGGGGGCACAAAGACATGGGTACAGGGGGGCATGGAGACATTCACTCACTCGGTCACTCCTTGACTCTCAAACCGATGCACTCACACATTCACACTCTCACAAACTCTTACTCACACTGGATGGAACAGCGGATATATGAGAGAAGACACAAACACAAACACACACACACACACACACACACACACACGCACACACACACACACACACACACACACACACACGCGCGCGCGCACACACACGCACACACGCACGCACGCACGCACACACACACACACACACATACACACACACACACACACACACACACGCACGCACACATGTGCACATGCACACACACACAAACACACGCACACACGTGTGGGGACATCGGGACAGGGGGACGGCGGACAGGGGGGCATGCGGACAGGGGGACTAGGGGAAAGGGAGACTTGAGGACTGGGACATGGGGACAAGGGGACAGGGAAACATGGGGACATGGGAACAGGGGAATATGGGATGGGAACTGGGGGACAAGGGGACAGGGGGGCACGGGGACAGGGGGGCATGGGGGCATGGGGACATGGAAACATTGGGACAGGGGAACATGCGGACAGGGGAAATGGCGACAGGGGGACATGGGGGCATGGGGTCATGGGGATAGGGGGAAATGAGGACAGGGAGAATGGGGACAATGGGGCAGGGGGACATGAGGACAGGGGGACATGAGGACAGGGGGATATGAGGACAGGGGGATATGAGGACATGGAGAAGGGGGACAGGGGGACAGGGAGACATCCACTCACTCGGTTACTCCTTGACTCTCAAACTCATGCACTCAACCGTTTTCCCCCTGCTGCCGATCCACTGGCCCCGCTGGCAGGAGCGTTGGATCCACCTGCGTCTGTCCGTCCGCCGCTGTGAGAAACACCTGAAAAGGTTCGAATTCTTGGAGGAGAGAGAGGGGGAGAGGGGAGGAGGGGGAGGAGGGGAGCGCAGGGCGAGATCGGGGCGAAAGCGGGGTGAGAAACGGAGGAGAAAGAGGGGAGGAGAGGGTGAGCGGCGTGGAGTGGTGTGGCATGCGTCTGCCCGTCCGCCGCGTCTGCGAGTGCGCCCTAACCTCTTCGCAGATTTGCGTCTGGCTCCGCGCTCGCCCTCTCTGGCTATGTGTGTTTCGTAATAGGCTAATGACACGTACCATGCTGAGTTTTATCTTTCCTTATACGATTTTTCTTTCCAAAATATTAATTTCTGCTGTTTCTCTTCAGACACTCAAAGGATGGCTGTTCAGGAATGAATTGAAATTTGACATCCTAGACTACTTGCTTCATGTATTAAAGTCTTTTTTGGCGCAAACGACTTTCATCTGTTGCTGATGATGTGTCGGAGCCATGAAATAACACGGTTACGTATTGTTCTGTGCAGGACAGTAAATACACAGAAGATATTTCAGTGCCGGAATTCGATGCACATTAATGGTTGCTGCGTTATAGCAGTGAAACAAGTGTATGGTGTGTGAGCTATTCTGTGAATCATAATACACACATAAATCGATGTATATTCAATGCGTCAACAGTTGGAAGTGTCACTTATGTGCTTTGCAGTTCTGCGATGTAATAGTTCACCCTTGGTTGCCTACAACTCTGTACGTGCTCGTCGATTTCAAATTCGTGTACTTCTTTGTTCATTGTTCGTCTATTCATTGTCTTCCCGTTTCCCTTATAACGAGTATGCAATGGTTGAGGGTTGAGGTTAAGAATGGTACCAGTAGGGGTGCTGATGGAGTGGTGTGGCATGCGTCTGCCCGTCCGCCGCTATGGAGAACACCTGATAGCAATACGAGAGTAGACGGGAGGGAACGCAGTGACAGGCAGATCAGACGCCATCTCCCTCTCCTCCTGGAGCACCTTGATGCCCACCTGCGACTGCCCGTCCGCCGCTGTGGAGAACACCTGATAGCAATACGAGAGTAGACGGGAGGGAACGCAGTGACAGGGAGATCAGACGCCATCTCCCTCTCCTCCTGGAGCACCTTGATGCCCACCTGCGACTGCCCGTCCGCCGCTGTGGAGAACACCTGATAGCAATACGAGAGTAGACGGGAGCGGTACCGACGATTTCACGGTGTGAATGGCGCATTCCCATCATCGTGCTCACCAGTGGCGGGATCGATCAAGAGCACAACTGCATCGAAGCTCAGGGTGCTGCTGCGAGCAACGGGATGGAGGCGTGCCGTTGCGACGGATGGCGGGCCGACGTGAGCTTTCTGCCAGTAACTTTGATCGATCTGAACGAGAAACCAGCTAAGCTGTGTGTGTGCGGCTTCGTGGGATGTGGGTACGGGTACGCGCGAGAAGGCAAGTGGAGGGGTCATGGTGGTTTGGGGGTCGGGGTCACCCGACCCACGGGTTCGGCGAGTGGTACTTCCTAGGTATACTGGGGGGGTGTGATGTGGCACGCTAGCTCCAAGGATGCCAAGTAATATTGTCGCAGCGCGTTGCTTGCTAACTCCAAGGAGAAATGAATGTGCTCTTGGGCTTTGCTTCTGGAGGCTTGGTTATGGGGATTTCGAATTTTCGATCGGAAGTTCCATACTCTTTACAAGCATTGCTGGTTTGCATCTTAGGTTCGTGTTCTACTTCCTCGGTTTGCAAAAGAAATCAAACCGTCACAATTTTGAGTATACGAGATTGAGGATTTTCTGTGCAATCGGAAGCGGTTCGTTTGCTTCGAATTGAACCTGGTTACCAAATTCTCGCCCGCACAATCGTTTGCATTCGCACCATCATTCTTGTCCCTTCACACAATCACATAACAGTCACCGCCAAAACGAAAGTATGCGTTCTGATTTCTGTGAAATCAGGCGTCACCTCCACCCACCCACCTACGACGTTACCGCCAGTCGCCCCCTTGCCGTGAGTGGCGCAGACGACGCGTAGCCCTCTCGACGCTTTGACCGCGCTTCACTAAAGATTTCGCTTCTTCGCCCCCACGGCGTCAGTGGTGCGCGCGCGCATGCTCTTGTTCGCAACTGCGCGCAATGCTGGCGCAAGGGCGCGAAGAACGGGGAGGCGACGCCGCTGCTTCATTTGCTGGCGCGGCGGCGAATAGGCGGGATGGGAGGGGAGCGGAGTGTGAGGGCTCGCGCGGCGGCGTGAGGATCAAGAGCCGCGACCCAATCACCTTCTCGCGCCGCCCTTCCCGCACCCCAGCGCTCTCGCTCTCCTCCCGTCCGCGCCTCGTCCGTGCCGGTGGAGGCGCGCGCGACGACGGTGATGGGCGGCGGCATCCGCGAGGCACGCTTGGCGGCAGGTGAATGCTGGTGGGGGGAAGGCGGGGAGGAGAGGGGCAGGCGGGGAGAAGAGGGGCAGGCGGGGAGGGGGAGGGCACAATGAAAGGGATGCGCGAGGAGGAGCCGACTCACCTTGCTGTGCCGCTCGTTCGCCTCCCTCCATACCATACCACCACATGCTTTGATTTGACTCAGGTATTGAAGCTTCTGAATAGGTGGTGCTCCCTCTCCCTGCCTCCTCCCTGCTTGTACCCCATCGTCCCCCGTCGTACCCCGTCGTACTCCGTCGTTCCCCAAGTAACCCAAGGGACTGATTGTTTGGAGTGATTCTGATCCCTTTTCATTGCCCCTCTCCCTCGTCTTCCCCTTCCCCCCCACGTCCCCCTCCCCCCGTTCCCCTTTCTCTCTCCTGAGTCAGGCGCCAGCAGTGTTCTCGTTGCTGCCATGGCCCACGAGCCGCCACAGTGACTGCGCTCACTCCTCTGCTGCCCCCGCCTGGGCTGTGCTTGCTCCTGCCTTCCAAGACCCTGCGCTGCACCACTCACCTTGCCTGCGCTGCCCACCAGGTGAGGCGAGGACGAGGAGGGAAGGGAGTGGATGCAATGCGATGAGATGCGGAGGAGGAGACGAGTGGCGCGCGTGTTGCTGCTGCGCTGGCCCGCTGGCTCGTGCTTCCTGCTCCATATTGCACCAAGTTTAAGCACGCTTGCACTCAGATGCTCGTGTGTCAGATGCTCGTGTGTGGCTGTTTCGTTGTGCGTGCTGCCCCTCCCCTGTCGTCATCACTGCACGCGTTTCCTCTACCCATGGACGACATGTGAGAGGAGGAAATCATTCACCTTACTGCACTTCGCCCCATTTGCCCCCTCCCCATCTTCCCTCCCCATCTTCCCTCCCCCACTCCCGACCTCTTTCCTATTCCAGCAACGCTCTGCACTGCCCAATTCTTCTCCTTCCCCCCATTTTCCGCCTCCGCCCCTCTCCACCCTCTCTCGCCTCCCCATCCACCTTGCGCAAACACAAGTGGCGGTGAAAGCTGCAGCGCAGGAGGTGCGGCATCCCATGCATGCCCCCACGCTGCACTCGCTCACTCACTCCCACCCCACCCACGCGCCCTTCCCCTCCTGCTCTCCGCCTCGCTGCTGCTTCGAGCTGCACTCAATGACCAATGGCACACTGCCGTGCCTGGAAAGGTGCTGCGGTGGTTCCAACGGCACTGCACTGATCAAGTGCCTCTCGGTCTGCAACGGATGGCCTGTTGCTGTAACTGTCTTTTGCCTGGCGAGTCACTGTGCTATGCAAGATGTGTTGTGATGTGATGTAGGGGTGAGCACGGGGTGATGTAGTTTGAGATGTGAGGTGTCAGCTCAGCACGAGGTGGGTTGCTGTGGTGTTTGGCGTCACGGAAGAGGCAAACACCACAGCAACCCACGGCGCATACTCTCATTCACCTGCTGTGGGTTGCTGTAGTGTTTGGCATACTCTCATTCACCTGCTGTGGGTTGCTGTAGTGTTTGGCATACTCTCATTCACCTGCCCTGCCATGTCAGATACGATGTGAGTGTGCCACACTGAGTGAAGTCTCTTGAGAATTTAAGAGGAGGCAGAAGAGGATGATCAAGAACAGAGAGTCGCGAGTGAGGAAACAGGTGCGGAGCAGTGAGGTGAAGAAGGGTTTTCTTATTGTCGTGTTTCGATGTTGTGCCACACTGAGACTTTGAGAGCGAGGCAGAAGAGGATGATTTATTAACAGAGAGTTCGCTACTCAGTTCCGGGGCAGGAGGGGAGCTGTGAGGTGAGGTGGGTTAGGTGAAGTGCGGTGAGGGGAGGTCTTCAGGTGGGAGCATGAAGGTTGTGGTGTCAGGGCGAGTAATTCTGTGGGATTATGCAGCATGGCATGTGGTTGCTATCTCTCCTTACCACATGCCATGCTGCCCTTCCTTTCCCACCACCCCCATAGCTCACCTCACCACACCGCACCGCACCGCACCACACCACACCACGAAACATGGTGGACGTGCTGTCCTCTTCCCCATACCCCTCGCCCCCGTGTTGCCCCCTCTCCCCCCCAACCCCCAGGCGTACACAGGAGAGGTGGAGGCGGAGGTGGCGCAGCAGAAGGAGAGGTGGAGGCGGAGGTGGCGCAGCAGAAGGAGAGGTGGAGGCGGAGGTGGCGCAGCAGAAGGAGAGGTGGAGGCGGAGGTGGCGCAGCAGAAGGAGAGGTGGAGGCGGAGGTGGCGCAGCTGCCCACCCAGCTGTTGCACTCTTCTGTTCTAATTCGATTCTAAAGCGCACGCAGTGGTGTGTCACACAGTGGTGTGTCACACAGTGGCGTGTCACACAGTGGCGTGTCACACAGTGGCGTGTCACACAGTGGCGTGTCACACAGTGGCGTGTCACACAGTGGTGTGTCACTCGCATTCTCCTCCTCCTTCGACATCATCCCTTCTCTTTTCCCAGTCCCAATCCACCCTTCCATGATGTCCTCGTCGTCGTTTCTCTCTTGCACCCACTTGTCACCCTCCCATGATATCCTCGTCGCCTTTGTCTTTCTTCCATCACCTCCCATGCCCTGCAGCCAGCAGCCACACCTACTTACTCCCCTGCAGCAAGCACCAGCAACGGCAACACCAGCAGCAAGCATGCCACTCAGTTTCATGCCAGCAGCAGCAGCAGCCAGCCAGACCGTCCAGTCTGCGTGCACGCCCACTCTCAACCGCTGCGCACTTGCACATACCGTCTCATCATCATCACACACCTTTGCCGGGTGCAGCAGCAGCGGCAGAAGGTCGCAAGGGTGATGATGGCATTAGGACCATGGTGACACCTTCGTCGCCTGGTTTCGCTCTACATCCTTCTCAACCGCTTCTCACCTGCTCACACCATCTCGGCCTTACACTGTGAAGGGTGCCGCTGGCAGCAGTGCATGCTAACAGTCCAATAGGGGTGCCAAGGGGGGCCTAGAGACATAACGTAGGGGACACTCTCTGGTTGGCTCCGCTTAATGGAGAAAAGGCGATGTGTTGAGTATATTGTCCAACACGAATTGTTTGAAGAGTGTGAACTGTCAAACAAACTTAAAAGAGATGAGATGAGATGTGTCACTGCAACAATTTTGAAGTACGAGTCTACTCAGCTGACTAACAAACACCAAGAGTGGATTTAGCACAGTTGAACCTAGGTGATGCAGCCCACAAGCTTGTTACTAGGAAGACATGTATCCAATGTATCCAGTCAATCCCTCAAAGCTGAAACACAATGTTCTTCACTTCACTCCCTGCCACTTCCACTCCACTGATCCCTCACCACCACCACATGCACCACGCTCCCCACCACCCCTCTTGTTTGACCTCACCACAGCCACCGCCACTCCCACCACCCTCATGGGTCGCCACTGCAGAGGATGAGGCAGGGGCAGCGAGAGCTGCTGCTGCTGACACTGCTGATGATGGCCTTGATGTAAGTAGGCCGCTTCCTCCCCCTCCGCCCTGCACTCCCCCCCACGCCCCCGCTCAGTCTGTCCCCATCCCCACTCCCCCCGCCTGTGTCCGATTGCCCCCCTCCCCCTCCGCCATCACTGCCCCCCACCTCTCCCCCCGGCTCCCCACCCCATCCGCCACAACCATGCTCGCCCCAGATAGCCCCCCCAGACCCCCCAGCCCCCCTGCGCCCATGCCTGCACCCACGCCATATGTAGTGGGCACCATTCCCCCACCCACCCCCATGCCTCCCCCAACGCCTCCCCCAATCCCTCCCCCCATACCCATCCCCATAGCAAGCCCAGCAGCAGGCGGGTGTCTCAGCGATCCCAGCGCTCCCATGGACCTCCCTCCTTGCACTCCCAGCGCTCCCATGGACCTCCCTCCTTGCACTCCCAATGCACCCAGCGACAGCAGCGGCAGCGTGGCGTGGGGCAGCAAAGACAGACGCCACGTGGCCGTGCCCCGCGCCTGCCACTGCCGCTGCTGCCATCTAAACCACCGCCTGCTGCTGCTGCTATTGCTGCTGCATTGCCTGCTCGCCTCCCCCACCACTTCCTCCTCCGCCGACCCTGCCAGTCAGCTGATTCTTGTGGCGCTGCAAGGACGTCATGTCTGCCTGCCCTGCCTCCCCTGCCTGCCCTGCCTGCCCTGCCCTGCCCTGCCCTGCCCTGCCCTGCCCTGCCCTGCCCTGCCCTGCCTGCCCTGCACACGCGGAGAAGTTGGGAGGGGAAGTCAAGAGGTTGGAAGGGAGGAAGACGAGAAAGTGGACGGATGGGAAAGGGGGACAGAAGTTGTTTGTAGGCCAATCATGCAGCACCTAAATCATCATCACTTCATCCAAACGACCTTACATCACTCCCTGCTTGCTCCTTCTTTCGGCAACTAGTCTAAGCATGTCGGTGTAACAAAGAGATGGGTTGCCAACGCCGAAGGGCACAAACTCGTAGTCCAGTGTGTAGGGCAGTTTCCCCTGCTCACTCACCCCCCTGAGACACTCCAACCCATGCCACCCACCCCCCACTGCCACCCACCCACCCACCCAGCCACCCACCCGCCCCTGCACCTTCCCTGAGTCCTCGTCCCACCTTATTCGCCACCAGCCTGAGCATATCCGTGTAGCTGAGAGACTGGTTGCCAACTCCAAAGGGCACGAACTCATAGCCCAGCGTGTACGGCAGCAGCCCCACTGCCGCCCAGAAGACCTCCACGCAGAAGCCGGTGATGGTGTCGTTAGTGGCTTTCTGCACAAACTGCGTGAAGTCCTGTGATCGTGGTGGGGGAAGGGGTTGGGAGGGAGAAAAAGGAGGATGGTGGGTGGGAGAAGAAATGAGAGGGAAGGAAGTCAAGGTGAGCAAGAAGGGGCATCAGAAAGAGCTCCACACTGAAGCGGTGAGCGTGTTGTTTGTGGCTATCTGCACCAATTGCGTGAAGTCCTGATGCTTTGTTTCTTAAGAAATCCTCAACAAGAAGCACAAGTGCTTGTTCCCGAGGAGCTTGTAACTGTGCAAAGCACAAGTAACAAGGAAAAGAGTTTCCGCTGCAGAAACATTGCTTTGTAGCACGGCTAAGTTGCATGTTTGATGTTGTTGCCCGGTGGGAGACCTTACCTGCTTGTACGGCATAGCGATCCTCAAGGGCGTGTGGGCACGCGGGAACCAACCACGCGGCAGCTGGGCAGAACAAAGAAGGTGCGCGCGGACCAGCATGCTTGCTGGTCCAACAAGCGCGCAGACCAGCAAGCGGGCCATCATGCTTGCTGGTCCAAAAAGCGCACGGACCAGCAAGCGGACCAGCATGCTTGCTGGCCCAACAAGGGCGCGGACCAGCAACGATTGCAAAAAAAGGGGGGGGTCGTAGAATGAAACGATTGCAAGAGAAATATGGCACTTGTGATGAGCAAGCTCGTTATTGATGGGCAGAAGGAAAACGCTCAAGAGAACACCCCTTACTCCGAACAACAGCACGATTGCAATACTTGAACAAATTGATTAGTATAACGTACATACCCGATAATAACCTGTGTAAAACAGCGAGGAATGTCTGTAACTCATTTGAAGCTGTGTGACACTGTGACTTACAAAGGAGACCCCGCCCGGCCATATGACACCTGCTAACACCGATTGGCCCGAATCCTTGCTTGTCGATGAGGGCTGGTGTGGGTGGGTGTAACACGGGAAAATAGCTGGAACATTGTGAGAGAGGTCTAATTTTGAGGCGCCTCAAAACTTAAATCTGAGCCGCCTCAAAAAGAGCTGCATCATTGCGAGAGAGGGAAAGCTGACTTGAGAATCAGTCACAAGGTTTTGGAAATGCCTGCTGGCTGGTCTGTGAAAAGAAATAAAGAAAGGAAAAAAAAAAAGGCAAGGAACACTGCAAGCTGGTGTGGGTACCGCTAGCTAGTATCACTCCACTCCTCCTCACCTCGAGAGAAGACGAGAGGCCACCCTCTGTCGTCCAGTAGCCAATGGAGCGCAGCCGGCCGTTGACTGCATTGAGATCACCTAGTGCTACCAGTGCCATCAATGCAAGCAGTGCTCCTCCTCACCTCGAGAGAAGACGAGAGGCCACCCTCTGTCGTCCAGTAGCCAATGGAGCGCAGCCGGCCGTTGACTGCATTGAGATCACCTAGTGCTACCAGTGCCATCAATGCAAGCAGTGCTCCTCCTCACCTCGAGAGAAGACGAGAGGCCACCCTCTGTCGTCCAGTAGCCAATGGAGCGCAGCCGGCCGTTGACTGCATTGAGATCACCTAGTGCTACCAGTGCCATCAATGCAAGCAGTGCTCCTCCTCACCTCGAGAGAAGACGAGAGGCCACCCTCTGTCGTCCAGTAGCCAATGGAGCGCAGCCGGCCGTTGACTGCATTGAGATCACCTAGTGCTACCAGTGCCATCAATGCAAGCAGTGCTCCTCCTCACCTCGAGAGAAGACGAGAGGCCACCCTCTGTCGTCCAGTGGGCAATGGAGCGCAGCCGGCCGTTGACTGCATTGAGATCACCTAGTGCTACCAGTGCCATCAATGCAAGCAGTGCTCCTCCTCACCTCGAGAGAAGACGAGAGGCCACCCTCTGTCGTCCAGCAGCCAATGGAGCGCAGCCGGCCGTTGACTGCATTGAGATCACCTAGTGCTACCAGTGCCATCAATGCAAGCAGTGCTCCTCCTCACCTCGAGAGAAGACGAGAGGCCACCCTCTGTCGTCCAGTAGCCAATGGAGCGCAGCCGGCCGTTGACTGCATTGAGATCACCTAGTGCTACCAGTGCCATCAATGCAAGCAGTGCTCCTCCTCACCTTGAGAGAAGACGAGAGGCCACCCTCTGTCGTCCAGTAGCCAATGGAGCGCAGCCGGCCGTTGACTGCATTGAGATCACCTAGTGCTACCAGTGCCATCAATGCAAGCAGTGCTCCTCCTCACCTCGAGAGAAGACGAGAGGCCACCCTCTGTCGTCCAGCAGCCAATGGAGCGCAGCCGGCCGTTGAAGGAGCGGTGTGGAGGATCTGGGTGCGCTACTGTGGTCCAGTAGCCAATGGGAATGCCTTGTTATGCTTGACTTCTCACCTCGAGAGAAGACGTCAGGCCACTCTCTCTGGTCCAGTAGCCAATGGAGCACAACCGGTCGTTGACTGCATTTACTATTTCAAACGATGTGAAAATGCGATCACCCTGTGCGTCTAGTGCACTCTGTAAAGGGGGAGGGAAGGGAAGTGGGGGGAGAGAGAGTGAGGGGGGAGGAGAGGGGATTTCGTTCCAGGGAGGATGTCGTTGACCTGACCGCATTGACTGCATTGACTATCTCACACGACGTGAGAATGCGAAGGGGGGGTACATACGTAGGGGTTAGGCACAGCCTGGCGTTGACTGCGTTGACTGCATTGACTATCTCAAATGATGTGCCAATGCAATCGGCCCGTGACCCCGTCAACTGGCGTTCGTTCGTATGATAGCCGCCATGAGCCGTGTGGAAACATCGATGCAATGTAAGAACCCTCTGTCTAGTGCACCACAACTAACAACATGCACCGCTCGCTCACCTCCCTGTGACCCCGTCAATTGTTGTGCGTATGAGAGCCGCCATGAGCGGTGTGGAACAGCAATGCACGAACCCTGTCTAGTGCACAGCACAGCGCCACCACTAACAACATGCACTGCTCGGCGCTCGCTCACCTCCCTGTGACCCCGTCAATTGTCATGCGTGTGACAGCCGCCATGAGCTTTGTACCATGTGGTAGGGGAACAGGACAGGTGACGTGAAGAGACAGAGAGCAAGGAGAACGGACTGGCATGTTACTGGGCAACCACAGAAGAGAACAGCACCACGCTGGCCACAGCAGGCAGGCAACAGCAACACGCAGAGCGACCGCAGCAGTCATGTCCAGTGAGCGACCATGCTCGCATGATGGCAATGGCGGGCCATGAGCTTTGAACTGTCTGAGAGGACCCGGACCATTTCAGAAGGAGAGAGGAGTAAGCACACATGCAAGCCAGAATGGGAAGGGAGTGTGTGGTCATGCACTCACCCACACTCCCTATCACGCACGCACCAAGGTTCTCCAGCAGCCGTGCCAGGTCAGTAGACGCTCCTCCTCCCTTTGGCAACTCCACCGCTTGCCACCGCTCTAAACCAAAAACTCCCCCATTCAAACCCCCCAACCCTGTCGCTGCTTCTGCTCCTGCCAGCCTCCCAGTGCTATTGGTGCCGCTGCCACTGTCACTGGCGTTGCCGTTGGCGGCAGGAGGAGGGGCGTTGTTGGGGGTTGGGGAGTTGGGGTGGAGGAGCGCGTGGATGGAGTGGGCGATAAGGGAGAGGGAATCGTAAGTAAAAAGCTAGGTAGAGAGTGGTCTGCAGGGGGGAGTGGGGGATAAAGGGGACAGGATCAGGAGAATAGTGGGGGGACAGGGGTGACAGAGAGAAGATTTGGGAAGGAAGGTGGGGGGGTCGTGTAAGGGAGCGTGTGGATGGAGTGGGCGATAAGGGAGAGGGAGTTGTAAGCGAAAGCTACCCTCCCTACCTCCCTCACTCGTCAAAACTCCCCTCCTCTCTCTCACCGTGTCAAACGCCCCCCGCCATTCGTCGCATTCCCATTCCCATCCGCCTGCCACGCGCGCTCAAACTATCAAACAGCTCTCAAGGCGCCTCAAGCTCCTGCTGTACCTTTCTCACACACCACCCACCCCCTTCCCCCCTCTCTCTCACCGTGTCAAAGGCCCCGCCGCTAGTCGTCGCATTCCCGTCCCCATCCGCCTGCCAGGCGCGCTCAAACTCCGACAGCTGGGGGTTGGGCGGCACGAAAACGCGTGTGCCGATTATCCCCTCCGTTGAAAGCTCAGGCAGGTTCTCTAACTCCGCCACCACTCCCTCGGTTGCAATCCATACGTACCCCGGCGTCATCATTCCCACTTCCGATGCTGCTCACGGGGTGAGGAAGAGAGCGGGCATAGACAGAGAGGCACGGAGGTGTTTGTTGCTGCACTTTCCGTTAGAGGTTCCACAGCCCCGACGGCTGGGGGTTGGGGGCATGAAGACCCGCGTGCCGATCATCCCCTCAGTGGAGAGCTCTGGCAAATCCTCTAACTCCGCAACCACTCCCTCCGTGGCTATCCACACATAGCCCGGCGTCATCATTCCCACCTCCGATGCTGCTGAGAGGGGAAGGAGGAGTGGGCAGAGGGAAAGGCATGGAGGATGAAGCGAAGGGCGGCCTCCAGCTTCTGGGCGGCGAGCGAGCGGAGCCAGCAACAGTGGGAGGGACCATCAGCCTGGGACAAGCATACCAGCACAGCACTCAGCCTACCAGCACTCAGCCTACCAGCACTCAGCCTACCAGCACTCAGCCTACCAGCACTCAGCCTACCGCCAGCAGAAGCAGGCAACAACGTGACATACCAGCAGTGAGCACGGGCACGATGAGCTCGAGGTTGAGCTGGAGAAAGAAAACGGTGGACTCCAGCTTTTGAGCAACGAGCAGGCCACAGCGAGAAGGAAGAGAGACCTATGCGCCAAACGGAGCTAGCACTCAACCTACTGCAGTCACCACACACAGCACCCAGCCTACCAGCAGTAAGCACAGGCACGATGAGCTCCAGGTTGAGGTGGAGAATGAAGACCGTGGACTCGAGCTTCTGAGCGGCGAGCACCGAGCAGACAACAGTGTGACCACTGGCCATATGGGAGCTGTCAGCATAGCAGCACGCACCCCAGCAGCACACAATCAGTCACCCAGCCTACCGGCAGTGAGAACAGGCACGATGAGCTCAGGTTGAGGTGGAGAATGAAAACGGTTGATTCCAGCTTCTGGGCGGCGAGCAGATGCACGATGATGTCGGAGGGAGAGGCGTCAAGAGGCACAGCTATGCCTCGGGAAGCCACGGGCGACCGGGAACGCCATGGCGCGGCGGGAACGCCATGGCGCGAGGGCGGAGGGCGGAGAGGGTGGCAGAGAGGCGGAGTGGCGGAAAGGCGGGGAGGCGGAAAAGCGGGGAGGCGGAGGCGGGGATGCGGACTGGCACCGAAGAGGCGGGGATGCGGACTGGCACCGAAGAGGCGGGGATGCGGACTGGCACCGAAGAGGGTATTATGTACAGATTGGGCGCCGACAGAGACGGCGACGAGCGTACGATTCGAGAGGCGCCTAGAAAATAGGTGGCGCGAGAGAGGAGATGGTATTTACAATGGGAAGGCGGCTATATGGTGCACAACTAAAATTTTCGATAGATACGGTGCACTGTCGGTAACAATGGTATTATGGGCACAGTCGCCTTGTGTCGCTACTTGCGGGCTGATGGCGAGAGGGGATGCGACTCGGGGTAGGACACAGTTGCCTCGCCATGTAAACCAGGCCCAGAACTTAGCGGGCCCAGAACTTAGCGGGCCCAGAACTTAGCGGGCCCAGCACTTAGCGGGCTGAGATGGCCTGATTTCAGCCCTTAATTGTCCGGGTTGAGTCGAACTTCAGCACTTAAATTCAGGGCAAAACGTCATTCTGCACTGGGGCGTAAACACATGAGTGAGTGGCTAATGTTCAAATACACTTAAGGACTGTGGTACATAGCAGATCCATAAGCCTATCCACTATGTAGCGGGGGGGTGGAGTTGGTGAGATCTTTACGTAAGCAGGGACTGAATAACAAGGGAAACGAGGGGTATGTGGGTAGGGAAGGGCTCCGATCGTATAAGTGAAATCCGAGGAAGGAGCTGAAACAGAAACGGGCTAGCCTCAACGCCAGCACTTGAATTCCCTGAGCTGGGCTCAAACAGACACTTGAATTCAAGGGCAAAATGGAAAATGCCCTTGTAGCAACAGGCCTGATGGCGAGGCAACTGCTTTGCTTCGATATGGAGCGAGTGCTTTTTTACAACAGCTAGATAGAAGAACATGTTTATATCTAGCTGTTTTGACCTCGAGAGTCCCTCCCATCCCCCCCAAGTTTCAACAAATCTCTTCTCAGCGCACGCAGACATCATCAGCAGCCGCGTCGCGCATGCTATAATCGCCACCAACACCATTTTTATTGCCCGGGCATTGACAGCCGCCGACGAAACGAGCACCGCCGCCCATTGCGGTTTCCCTAGTGATTGCCGCCGACCCTGTTCCTTCTCCGCGCTGCGTTTCGTGTTCCGCGCGACTCTGTCACTCCGCGTCCACCCCGCCTTGCCCCCAGGAACGCGCCTCTTGGCGAGTGTTACACATTAGTAGCGAGCGAACACATTAGGTGGGTCGTCGCCGCTGCGGCGTTTTTCGCAAGCCATGCGAACTCCTCATTTTCGAATCATCTACTCTTGTCTTCCCATCCCGCCCTATCCCTGTTCTCGTTCCGTTCCCCCCTTCGCCAACCCCCCGGTCCCATTCTTTTCCAGAATACCCTTGCAACGCGCGCGCCTACTCTCCTCCGCCCACTCGCTAGCCGCCGCTTCCCTTCTCCGCACCGACTGCTGCGCCACTCCGTCAAGCGCGGCGCGCGCTTCCCCGAGCAGGCGGAGGGTGTGGCGCGCAGCAGCTGCAGGGGGAGCGGGCGAGGCGGATGCGGGGGCGCCGCCGCTGGTGACCGCTGCGGGGAATAGCGCAGTGAGGGCGGGTGAGTGGGGATGGTGAGCGCGGGTGAGTGGCGGTGGGAGAGTGGGGGCGGGTGAGTGGCAGTGGTGGGGGGAGGGCGGGTGAGCGAGGTAGTTTTCCTTTCCTCCCCTCCTTCCGCCCTTCTCCCCTCCCCACCAGCATCCCACGGTCTGTCCGTTTGATTTTCCAGAATTCCTTCCCCACACCCTTCCCCCCTCCTCGCACCCTTCCTCCCCGCTCACTCACCCTCCTCTTTTCCGCACACACTTCACCCTCTCTCACGCTTCCCCTCTCACACCCGTTCCCGCACCCCCCCCCCTCTCTCCAGTCTCCGCCACGCGTTCAGGTTGCGCTGCCCCAACAGTGGCAGTGCGCAACCCGGTGGAGCAGGCGCAGTAGGCTACGCGCAGCTCTGCTCCATCATGGCCCGCTCGCACCACCGCCGCACGGGGTATCCCTTGGGTCGCTGGTCGATTTTACGACCGATGCTGATTGCCGCGAGTCAACGAGGGGGAGGGTGGGGGGGGATGGGGAGAGCAAGATGGGCAGTTGGGGCAGGGAGAAGAGGGGAGAGTGAGAGGAAAGGGATGCATACCCAAATGAATGCATGTTGACATCCTACACTCCACCCCCCTTTCCTGCCATTCCACCCCACCATCCCCCCACCCCATCCCCCCCAGATCCCATGTCCCTGCTCTCCCCTCTCCCGTTTGGGCATGCATCTGTGCAACCTACACTCCACCCCGCTTCCCTGCCATTCCGCCCCCCCACCCCATTCCCCCCAGACCCCGTGTTCCTGCTGTCCCCCCTGGGCATGCACTCGTGGTGGTGCAGGTCCCGGAGTGAGTGGTTTCGCCAATGCGCGCGCCACCGTCTTTGGGGATTGCTACCCCCTGCCGCCCAGCCAGCCAGCAGGTGCGATTGCCATCCCTGCCGCCCAGCCAGCAGGTAGGATAGGTACTAGGTACCAGGTAGCAGGAGGTGCCACTGTTCTTAGCAAAGAACGACCTGTGAGTGAGCATGCAGCAGCAGGTGCACCAATGGCCTCGCCATTGCTGGTGCGATTGCTGGCCTCGCCAATGCGCGTGCCACCATCTTTGGGAATCTCTGCGCCCTTCCACCCAGCCAGCCACCAAGGGAACGTATCGATATGAGCTTGGTCGGCACCAGCATGGGCTACACGAGTGCTCCTTGCACTATGCATCCTCTACTGCTCTTCACCTCCCTCCATTTCCCCCCTTCTTTGCCCCACCTCCACATCTTACCTCGGCACCAGCACAGGCAGCGCAGCAGTGGTGGAACTTTCAGTTTTACCTCATGGATACCATTCATGTAGTAAGCGCATTCATCTGGTCAATTGGTAACCGCTTTCGGCAACATCTACTTTCTGGGGGGGGGTTGGCACAGTGGCATGGATTGACGTGGTTGAGTATGTGAAACGACACTCACATAATTACACCCTCTTGCCCTTACCCCTTCCTCCCCATCTCGCGTTTCCCTCCCCTGTGCCCCCTTCCAGCGACATTGACTTTTTGGGCAGCTTTGGCATGGTGGCGTGGATGGATGAGGCTGAGTATGTGAGACCGTTCTTCAACACACCCATGTCCTTCCCTCCCGCTCCCTCTCCTCCTCCTCCCCCCTCCAGTGACATCTACTTTGTGGGCGGTTTGACACGGTGGCATGGATACACGTGGCTGAGTGTGTGGCGATGCCGCCTGATACCATCGCTACTAACACCGGCACGTTATCGTGATCGGGATGCGAGGGGAGCGGAGTGTGAGGGCTCGCGCGGCGGCATGAGGAACAAGAGCCGCGAGCCGATCACCTTCTCGCGCCGCCCTTACCGCAGCCGCTCTCTCTCGCAATCCTTCCCCCTGGCATCGTCCGCGCCTCGTCCGTGACGGTGGAGGCGCGCGCGACGACGGTGATGGGCGGCGGCATCCGTGAGGCACGCTCGGCGGCAGGTGAATGCTGGTGGGGGGATGGCGGGGAGGAGAGGGGCAGACGGGGAGAAGTGGGACAGGCGGGGAGGGGGAGGGCACAATGAAAGGGATGTGGGAGGAGGAGAGGACTCACCATGCTTTGATTTGGCTTAGGTATTGAAGCTTCTGAATAGGTGGTGCTCCCTCCCCCTGCCTCCTCCAACTTGCACGCACCGAGTACCCTGAGCGGCTCTAACAATGTTGTATCAGTTTAATATATCGTGATCCTGCTCTCCAGCAGGTAGGTACCTCATCGTACGCCCTCGTATCCCATCGTATCCCATTGCACCTGATCGTACCCCAATGTATCTCGTCCTACCCACAGTAACCCAAGGAAATGGTTGTTTGGAGTAATTCTGATCCTCCTCCGTGCCCCCTCCCCCTCTTCTTCCTCCCACGTCCCCCTCCCCCCATTCCCCCTTTCTCCTCTTCAGGCCCGTCCTTCCCCCTCCATATTGCACCAAATTGAATCACGCTTGCACTCAGGTGATCGTGTGTCAGATGCGTTTGTGGCTGCCTCGTTGTGCATGCTGCGAGTACCGGTCGCCCCTTCCCTGCCTTCATCACCGCACCCCTTCCCTCCCTTCATCACCGCACCCCTTCCCTGCCTTCATCACCGCACCCCTTCCCTGCCTTCATCACCGCACCCCTTCCCTGCCTTCATCACCGCACCCCTTCCCTGCCAAAATCACCGCACCCCTTCCCTGCCTTCATCACCGCACCCCTTCCCTGCCTTCATCACCGCACCCCTTCCCTCCCTTCATCACCGCACCCCTTCCCTGCCAAAATCACCGCACCCCTTCCCTGCCTTCATCACCGCACCCCTTCCTTGCCTTCATCACCGCACCCCTTCCTTGCCACGGTTTGCTCTGCATTGCTGAGGTGGCTGCCAGGCTCGAGAGGTGGTGGGGCAGGGCTGGGATGTGGGGGGTGGCAGGTGGGTGGGGCAGCTTATTGATGGCCCGTCACCACTCGTGCTGCTGCCCCTGCTGCCCCACATGCTCCCCTGCCTGCGTTGCTGCCCACTCCCAACTTGTCTGCCCCGGGCGCTGCATCGTGTGCTCTCCCGCTCCCATTCGCTTCGCTCGTCCTCCACTGCTCCGCTGTGCTGCACTGCACTCCCTCCTGCCTGTGCCTCGCCTCACTCTCCAAACCCTCTCCCTGCATCTCCATCAAACGCCCGACTTGCCAGTTGCACCGTTCCCACTTTCTTCCCCTCCACGCCCCTCTGTGTTCTTTCCCCACTTGGCCGACCCTCCCCCTCGCCAGCCACACCCTCGGCGAGTGCCAGCGTGGTGCAGCAGTATGGTTACCCAAATATGGAGATGAAGTAAGTGGTGCAGGTCAGTCAGACCATGCGTAATGGCAGCTGCACTGCACCGCAGCATTGTGTGCCCTCGCTGGTCGCGGTAGTTGCATTGTCCTTGAGGCATCTGACGGCTAAATCTGACTGCACTGACTGAGTACGTGTAACAACTGTAACCGCATCCAACTGCATGTGCTGTGCGCATGTGAGTGCTATGTGCGTGTGAGTGATGTTCGTCTTCCATGCCACGCCCTCCATTCCATGACACATGCATTCTCTAGCACCACTCTCCAATGGTCGTGTTCCAAGCACCTTCTCTCTAAGCCCCCCACTCCGAATTTTTCCAACCCTCTCCGACACGCTGCATCCTCCCCTCTCCACCCTCTCCGCTTACGCATACGCCTGCGGCTCCCGCAAGTGGTAGTGGCAGCTGCAGAGCAAGAGGCATGGCATCCCCATGCACACCCCCACCACACGCTGCACTTGCTCATTCACACCCACCTCACCCAAAAATGGCTTCCAATAATTCACTCAGAAAAAGGTTCGAAGAAACCAACCCACTGCTTTTCCTCTCCCCCCCGCCCGCCATGCATGCAGGTGTGTCTGCGGGAGCTGCATTGGCGCAACAGTCTGCTCATCATGTCGCAGTGTGTCACCCATCAACATATCCCAGATGGTCGCCTGTGTGGGCCAGCAGTCCGTCCGTGGCAAGCGAGCGCCCAACGGCTTTCTGCACCGCTCCCTGCCGCACTTCCCCCACCACGACCGCTCGCCACAGGTGTGCAGTGCAGTGCTGCTGGTATGCGGTGTGGTGGTGCGTGGTTCTCCGCAATACAACTGGTTTTTCTACGATCTGTAGGTGTGTAGTGTGATAGATTGCATTGCTGTGCACTGCAGTACAATATAGCACAGCACATGGCTCAACTATGTTTCTGGGACTCCCTCCTCTTCATATACACGCCCTCCTCATTACCTTCTCGCCCTCCTCACCATCACCACCACGGCAGGCGAAGGGCTTTGTGGCAAACTCTTTCAACAGCGGGCTGACACCCACCAGGTTTGTGTTAAACACCATGGGCAGCCGAGAGGGGCTCGTTGACACTGCTGTGAGTGCTCTGAACCTTAAACCCAAGCCCCACTGAGTTTTCGACTCACCTGTGAGTGCTTGCTCCGCCCTCCCACATCCTTCCACTTCCGTCTCACCTTCTCTCCAGGTATTTTTTTAGAATTCTCATAATGACCTGTTGCCCACCTTCGTATGACTACTAAAGCGCAACTGCTTGCGCTGCAGCTCTTTCCCAAATGACCCCTCCACTCACGCCTCCCCGTCATGTGATTGCCCAGGTGAAAACAGCAGAGACGGGGTGCATGTTGCGGCGGCTGATGAGAGCACTTTGGATCTGTCATTTCATACGATGGGACTGTGCGGAACGCGAGTGGGGGCATCGTGCAGATGCGGTATGGCGATGGTGGCATGGACCCCACTCACATGGAGGATTTGTCCTTTGGCGAGCCTCTCCCCCTCAGACTTGTGTCATTTCTTCCCCTCCCACCATCCCATTGCTGCTGAGATGCCCTGCCATGTGAGATACGATGTGAGTATTCTGTCAAACACACCTTCACACACACATCATCACAATCGCACTCCACGCCCTGTACCCATCTCCAAGTGTATTCCCTGCATTGCCTTCCCATTTCTTCTCCGCTCCTCCATGTTCTCGCATCACAACCCATCGCTTCTTGCTGCTTTCATATTACCCTCCCCCCACATCTCCTCCCTTGCAGTGCAGGTGTGTAAATGGTGTCGCTCCCATCTCTCGTTCAGGAAAGTCGCTCTGGGAACTCCTGCTGTCTCTAGCTCGTCCATGGTGACATGTTTGTTGTTCGTATTGCAAGTGGGATACTGGTGATGCTGTGCATTGATAATTGCTGAGCGTACCTGCCTATATTCATGAGACAAGTTATTGTGTATTCTTTTGTGGCGGTGTTTCATTGCCAATCCAAATCAACTCCCACACTATGGTTTGCTCTGTTGAATTCTAAGGTTTTACAAGGTACATGCCAAGCTTACATCAAACAACATACACCCGTTTCACCATAGTGACCCCATTATCACCGTTTTACGCGATCAAAGAATTTGTAATGAAGTCAGAAGAGCGGTGCAGAATTCCCTAGCTTGTGTCAGAAAACCTGTCTTCATGTCAATGCCTGCACTGGCCTTCACCACACTGCCACCTTCGAGTCATCCCTAACTCCTTCGAAGCCCATCCTACCTTCCAAGCTCCATCCCCAACCATGCCAAATACACCTCGACGCCCGAGCCTAGCATCCCGTTCACCTGGAAGCCTGGCGAGCAGCGGCCTGGGCGTCATGGCGGGTGCGGCGGTCGCGGATCTCCCTGTCGCGCTCCTGCACCTTGTTGTAGAGCACAGGGTCGTTCTGCTGCAGCGTGGCTGGGTCCTCCGCGTAGCACACGTAGAACGTGCCCACTGCACTGTCCACCACCGTCAGCGTCATGCCCGTCTGCCAACACACAAAGCACACAACACACACGCCATGCCACACCACAACCAAAACGCATACAGATGGCTCTTTTGGTGCTTTTGAAAAATGCATTTGAAAGGAAGCGAGGGGTGAGGCGAGTGGAACAAGGCGCAGAAGAAAGCGGGTCGTGCGACCCTGAGAGGCAAGATGGCGAACGAGTTGCCTCAAATGATGCACCGCAGGCAACACTGCAGGGCCAGCGATCCCCCTTTCACACCCCACACACAGCTCCCCTCGCACATGCACCTACGATCATGCCGCAGCACTGACCCCCATCAGCCATTCACACTCGGAACCCAGAACCACCCATCAGCCCAGCCCATCGCATGCACACACGAGCCATCCCACTCACCCATTCAACCCCTCCACACCCCCTTCCCCCATCCCTCCTCCCCCCTCCTCCCATCCCTTCAAAAATTATCCCAGCTTGCGAGTCCCAAGCCACGCCACAAGTGCAGAACACACAACGCAAGGAGAAGGAGAACCTACCAGAACGAGGCCAATAATGAAGCTGACGACGGAGACGGCGGCGAGCAGCTCAACGGTCTTGTGCAGCGAGAGCAGCCCACCCACGAGCGCGGCCACGACGCCCCCGATGAACATGCCCAGCCCCAGCACGCCCCCTGAGAGATCGTCATTTATCAGCACGTCCACCCCGCGCGCCTTGAACAGCTCCCACGTGTCCTTGGATGCTCGGATGAACGTCTTGCCGTACATTGCGATCTGCGTGGGGAGGCGGAGAGTGGGGTGGGAGAACGGGGCGGGGTGTGGGGACAGGGAATGGCAGGTAGAGAGCGAGGGGAAAGGGGTGTGTTGGGTGGAAGGGGGTAGAGGATGGAGGATGGCGAGGCTTGTGAGGGGATAGCATAGGAAACGAGCAGGATTGTGGGAGGAGGGAGTGTTTCGGGAACGGAGGGATACAATGAGAAGGGAGGGGAAAAGGGACACGCACGTTAGAAAAAAGCACAAGTCAGTGATTCAGAAAACAGCAGGTGAATCGGTTTGCCCACTGCATGTGCACACACCTGGATGTAGGCGTATTCATGCCCACCTGGATGTAGGCGTATTCATGCACCTACCTCAATATGGGCCCACTGCATGTGCACGCACCTGGTGTTAGTGTTAGTCTTCAATCTCACAATTTGTACTTTGTATTTTCTATATCCTAGAGTAGTGTAGTTTGCACATTGTGTTTGGTTGGGTGTACACCTACATCCCAACCAAACCCAAATGTAATCTCCAACCAATCTCCAACCCACCAATTGGAGATTGCCTTGGGATTACCCCCAATCCCTAGAGATTGCCCCCGATTCCCTTCCCCATCCTTTTCCTACCCCTCTTGGATGTACTTAAAGAGCTTCAAGCTCATTACTAATGCATCGCTTCTAAGCCTATTTCTGACACCTGGATGTAGGCGTATTTGTTGAAGAACTCGACGATGGCCTCAATGCACGCCAGGATGCACTGCGCACAGCACGCTATGAAGTTGCCCCCGTCGTCGTTGTTCGCTAGCGCCGCCACCTGGGAGAACAAGTATGGGGGAGGGAAAGGTGGAAGCAGAAAGATCATGGGAGAGGGGAAAGGTGGAAGCAGAAAGGTCATACAAACTTCTTACAGATCTGAAAACATATATCTCGATAATCAACTGCTGCCAAGCCTTCCTAATCCTGCCTTTCAAACATCTCTCGCCCATCCTCAACCCCGTGCCACCCAACCACAAACACAAATCGGCCCCCTTCCCCCTCCTCTTCCCACACCCAGAAAACACCCTCTCCTTCCTCCGTCCCCCACCCCCCCGTTCCCCCCAGCACGGACAATGAAGCGGATGGTTTGGATGAGCGCAACGAGCAGAGAGCCGAAGCAGATGGAGCCGAAGCTCTTGGTGGCGGCGCGGTGCAGCGCGAGGCCGGTGGGGTTGGGCGGCATGTTGTGGCGCAGAAAGTAGTACGTGGCCGTGGTGCCCGCCACTGCCGTGTGCACCACGTTGCGCAATACCTGCGCGGGCCACACAGGGGGGGGAGGGGGGTGGAAGGTTGGGAGGAGGGAAGAGGAGGGATGTGCGGGAGGGTGAAGTGAGAAGGGGAAGAGAGGGGACGATGGTGAGAGGGGTTAGATGATTGGGGAGAGTGGGAGGAGATGGGAGAGGGGTAAAGGGGGTGAGGTTAGTGAGGTGGGGAGGGTTGTGAGAGGCAGAGAGGAGAGAAGAACAACGAAACGGTGGGCTTAGGAAGGGGAACGGGAAGAGATGAGGCAGGTTGCTGCAAATGTGAACACGAGGGTTCAAGCTTTGAGGAAAGCATGCCAAGTAGCGCGGGCAGCAGGACGAAGAACACAAAGTGAAGAGGTCAGAGTGAAGGGTACAACACACGGTGTGAAATTTGATAGTCGAGAATGTCAAAAGGAGGAGAGGGAGGGGCGGCGCACGTACCTCCATGGTCCAGTAGTTGCTGAGCACGAGGATGATGAGCACCGCAAACGCGTTGGTCTGCCGCCCAGCTCACACACACACACACACACACCGTGGCGCATGGGGTGGAGGAGAGAATGAGAGAGCACACACCACAGCGCACGGGGTGGGAGAGAGGATGGGGGAGCAGCGGGAAGGTCAGTAGATGCAACATGGTGCGACGGTGACAGATGTGGAGCGGAAGAAGAGCAGATGACGGGATGGGGGCATACAGAGAATCATGCCTCTCACCAGCGCCATGCCTCTCACCAGCGCCATGCCTCTCACCAGCGCCATGCCTCTCACCAGCGCCATGCCTCTCACCAGCGCCATGCCTCTCACCAGCGCCATGCCTCTCACCAGCGCCATGCCTCTCACCAGCGCCATGCCTCTCACCAGCGCCATGCCTCTCACCAGCGCCATGCCTCTCACCAGCGCCATGCCTCTCACCAGCGCCATGCCTCTCACCAGCGCCATGCCTCTCACCAGCGCCATGCCTCTCACCAGCGCCATGCCTCTCACCAGCGCCATGCCTCTCACCAGCGCCATGCCTCTCACCAGCGCCATGCCTCTCACCAGCGCCATGCCTCTCACCAGCGCCATGCCTCTCACCAGCGCCATGCCTCTCACCAGCGCCATGCCTCTCACCAGCGCCATGCCTCTCACCAGCGCCACGCCTCTCACCAGCGCCATGCCTCTCACCAGCGCCATGCCTCTCACCAGCGCCATGCCTCTCACCAGCGCCATGCCTCTCACCAGCGCCATGCCTCTCACCAGCGCCATGCCTCTCACCAGCGCCATGCCTCTCACCAGCGCCATGCCTCTCACCAGCGCCATGCCTCTCACCAGCGCCATGCCTCTCACCAGCGCCATGCCTCTCACCAGCGCCATGCCTCTCACCAGCGCCATGCCTCTCACCAGCGCCATGCCTCTCACCAGCGCCATGCCTCTCACCAGCGCCATGCCTCTCACCAGCGCCATGCCTCTCACCAGCGCCATGCCTCTCACCAGCGCCATGCCTCTCACCAGCGCCATGCCTCTCACCAGCGCCACGCCTCTCACCAGCGCCATGCCTCTCACCAGCGCCATGCCTCTCACCAGCGCCATGCCTCTCACCAGCGCCATGCCTCTCACCAGCGCCATGCCTCTCACCAGCGCCATGCCTCTCACCAGCGCCATGCCTCTCACCAGCGCCATGCCTCTCACCAGCGCCATGCCTCTCACCAGCGCCATGCCTCTCACCAGCGCCATGCCTCTCACCAGCGCCATGCCTCTCACCAGCGCCATGCCTCTCACCAGCGCCATGCCTCTCACCAGCGCCATGCCTCTCACCAGCGCCATGCCTCTCACCAGCGCCATGCCTCTCACCAGCGCCACGCCTCTCACCAGCGCCATGCCTCTCACCAGCGCCATGCCTCTCACCAGCGCCATGCCTCTCACCAGCGCCATGCCTCTCACCAGCGCCATGCCTCTCACCAGCGCCATGCCTCTCACCAGCGCCATGCCTCTCACCAGCGCCATGCCTCTCACCAGCGCCATGCCTCTCACCAGCGCCATGCCTCTCACCAGCGCCATGCCTCTCACCAGCGCCATGCCTCTCACCAGCGCCATGCCTCTCACCAGCGCCATGCCTCTCACCAGCGCCATGCCTCTCACCAGCGCCATGCCTCTCACCAGCGCCATGCCTCTCACCAGCGCCATGCCTCTCACCAGCGCCACGCCTCTCACCAGCGCCATGCCTCTCACCAGCGCCATGCCTCTCACCAGCGCCATGCCTCTCACCAGCGCCATGCCTCTCACCAGCGCCATGCCTCTCACCAGCGCCATGCCTCTCACCAGCGCCATGCCTCTCACCAGCGCCATGCCTCTCACCAGCGCCATGCCTCTCACCAGCGCCATGCCTCTCACCAGCGCCATGCCTCTCACCAATGACATGGCGCCTGAGACGCCGACGACCCAGATGACGGTCCAGACGAGGCTTAGGAAGAGGAAGAGGTACGCCACCCAGATGACCGACGGGAACGCGTTCACCACGTGCACCGCATGCTTCAGAATCGTCGCCGAGAACGGGATCCTGCACGCACCAAGGGGAGGAGGGGGGGAGGGACCACGGCGGTCACACGGGTGGGTTAGGTCTGCTTGGGCTGCACGAGCAAGCAGATAAGGCTGCTGAAGTGAGAGTGATAGGTAGTGATTAAGCGCTGGCATGTGTGGGTGTGAGGTAGCAAAGGAGGGAGTGAAAGGGCAAGAGGAGAAAGAGGAGAAAGGGCAGATTGCGTACAAAGTGGTACATTCCATGCACGCATGCGTGCATGCACCTGGGTGTTAGCGCATGGGTGCAAGGCTGTGTGGATTGTATTCGTACATGGGCGCGTGCGTGCGTGCATGCACGGGTGCACACCTGTGTCGCACGAGCCAGATGTAGAGCAGCTGCAGCAGCGAGGAGAGGAGCAGCACCACGCCCACCCACACAGGCGCCGTGCGGTACACAAACACCACTATCGCCACCGCCACCGGCGCCACAAACCCAAACCACAGCGATATGTGCACCATCACCCTGCAGCGCAGCGCACACAGCCCAGGGGGGACAGGGGGCGAGATACGGGCAACAGGGAGGAGAGGAGCGGGCACGCGGGAGGAGTGGGGTGGGGTAGGGGTTGGGGGGAGGGGGAGTGGATGGAGATTGTGAGGCTGTAAGTGTGAGGTGAATGGATTAGGGGCATGGGGAGCGCTGGCCCCCCGAATGTCTTGCACTCGCAAACTGCTGCAGATGTTTGAACATGACTGGTGAGCATGACTCTGGTAATGATTCAGTGTGGCATGCCATGGCATCACAATCAAGTCAGCTCTGCAAAGACACCGTGTAAGGCATGGCGCATGGCACGCAGGGCGCAGAGCAGGGCGCAGAGCAGGGCGCATGGCAGGGCGCATGGCAGGGCGCATGGCAGGGCGCATGGCAGGGCGGCTTACCGCGGCATGAGCTTGATGAGCTGCAGCCACACGAGCGCGAAGATCAGCCCGGTGGCGGCGGCAGCAGCGAACTGCGGCGCATAGTCGGAGAAGGCGTAGGGCACGCTGGGCTGCCCTGGTGCTGGCTGCGATGAGGAGGACGACACGCCCTTGATGCCCAGCACCACCGAGAACACCAGCACCGCCAGGAATTGCACTGCACCGCACGCCAAGCAGAGGGGGGAGAGAGAGGGGGTGGGGAGAGAGGCGATGGGGGGAGATGGGGCAAACGGGGGACGGAAAGGGCGCAGAGAGAGGGCGCGGAGAGAGGGCGCGGAGAGAGGGCGCGGAGAGAGGGCGCGGAGAGAGGGCGCGGAGAGTGGGGAAAGCGAGCGGTGAGAGATGGGGAAGGGAGGGGGGGGGTGGGATGTGGGAAAGCGGAATTATTGGCGGGCGAATGTAAGATTTGGAAGCAGCGGTTTGCAGTCACAGTGCGGTGCAGTGGGTGCGAAACGGTCACAGCTTTGAGTACTAAGTCCATGTCGTTCCAGGTGGCGCTACGGCGGGTGGCGCGATAGTGGGTGCTGGGATTAGAGATTACTAAGTGCACAGGGGCGGGTGGTTGGCGGCGGAAGGTGGTGATGCGGGCGCAATGGCGGCGGTACGTACGGATGAAGAGAATGGCGGCCCACACGTCGTTCCACTTGGACGACGCGTACAGGAACTTGTCGCCCGCCACGCTCGCCTGCTCGCATCGTCGCACATGGTCGCACGCATACGCACACACAGACGCATGCACGCACGCACGCACGCACGCACACACACACACACACACACACATACGCACACGCACAGACACGCACACACTCACGCACGTACACACGTACACGAACACACACACATGGACATATGCATATGAGAATCACGAATTTTCAAAACCACGACTTGGCCTCTCTCGCGCTACCCCTTCCTGCCTCTCCCCTTCCCCCTCCCCCCCTCCTCCCCTCTCCCAAATCTCCGTGCCCTTCCACTGCGCGCACCTTGGGGGGAGCACCGTCGGGGCCGGGCGGGGCGGGCGGATACCCCATGGAGTACGGCCCCGCGGGCACCATGGCGGAAGGGGGGGGCGCGCCGTACCCAGGCGGAGGAGCGCCGTAGCCGGGGGGAGGGGCGCCATAGCCGGGCGGAGGCGGAGCACCATACCCGGGCGGAGGCGCGCCGTAGCCGGGCGCAGCGTAGGGATGACCGCCGTATGGGGGAGGCGGGCCGTCGGGATTGCCGGAATCGTAGGGGTTGTGCTGCGGAGGGGGGCAGGCACAAGAAATGGCGCAGAGATAAAGGGCAGGGTAAACACTGATAAGAGACGCGGAGATGCGGGGATGCGGGGATGCGGGGATGCGGGGATGCGGAGATGCGGGGATGCGGAGATGCGGAGATGCGGGGATGCGGAGATGCGGGGATGCGGAGATGCGGGTACTCATGACAGTGCTCGCACTCCACCTTCCGCACGAGACACGAGAGGACCGAGTGTACGAGATCGAGAGCGCACGCTTGCGCGAGTGAGTGAATGCATGTGTGAATGATGGGAGTGACGCGGAAAGACATTTGTGGGAATTTGGCTTGGGAAAAATAAAATCCGCACGAGCATTGCTACGGAGAACTGGCACGCGTAGAAAAGATAGCGGAACCGCGTGTGAGATTCACTAAAATTAATAATAATAAAAAAACATACAAAATGAAGAATAAAGTCGGGAATGTTGTAGAACTTAGCGGGGCATGCTGACCTCGGCCATGGCGGCGCGGCGCGGGGGGTTCTCCGCACGGAGAAGAAAAGCGGTGAGCGCACGGGATGGATAACCCAGCCGACACGCCTGCAAATCCGAGAGGGCGGACTTCGTTTGGCAGCAGCAATCAACGTCGCACGGTGACGTTGCTGGTTTGAGACCTGACGTCACTGGCGGTATAGCGAGAAGGCGGCGTTGATGAACGATCCGTGCTAAACGGCACACGAGACAGGTGCCAGATAGAAACGGAGCGGTCGTGTGCAGATCCGAGTGAGGAGAGGAGTGAATTGAGGCCTACTGAGGTTGGACCTTGGGAAAAAGGCGGCAATGCGAATGCGTTGTTGTAGCGCCCTTGCAATGGAATGCCACACTGCTCCTCCTATGTTGATCCTGATTTGTCCACCCAAGTCGTGGGAGGGGATGAGAAAGATGCGAGAGAAGAGGCTCTGAGGTGCCGAGCGGGGAGAAGGGGGGTGGGGGGATGGGTGAGGGGTGGGGGGTGATGGAAAGGGGGGAGAGGAGCATGGCAAGACACCCCCAGAGAGGTTAAACGATGGCCGACGAGTTCTGTTCACGAGACGGGATGCACTCGCCCAATCACGTTGACTTCTGGGGTTGTCGTAAACATACCCGTGTGATTGTGCTAAATAAGGGTAACCCTATGGGAGAGTTTGGGACAGATTTCTGGTTCATTCTCCCACAGCTGATACGAACTCTGTGGCGGGTGCGGGTAACAATCGATGGTGGGAGAAATCCGTGGAGGCATGTGTATGATGGGCAACGTTTCCTGATTGGACGAGCTGATGGCTCGGGCAACCATGGAATAGAATATGCCCAAGGTGTGGTGCCGCGAACTGCGGGAGATCCGCAGGTGGTCGGAACGCGTAGGGCAACCTGCGCAGTGTGGCGGGGCAAGGTCGCATACAGGCCAGCTGTGTTTTGTAGCTGGGTACGCGATACAGAATTGATGTCCCATACGTTCTGTGTCAGTTCCAGATCCACTTTCGGCAGACCCCTATGATTCATCCAAACACTTACAAAAGCAATGGGTTTGAATAGACTGGATAATCAAATTCTTGAGAGAATGAATCAACCCCTATCCACAAGGCGTTACCTACACAAATCATCAAACGTCAGAGTCATGGACCAGTCAAGCAACAAGCTTAGTAGCATGACAACGAGCCACTGACACCTGTACAAAGCAGTGTATGGCAGAAAACAAAGAACAGGACAGGATAGGACACAGGAACAAGCAACACCTGTGGTGGCAGCACCAACAGCACACATTTTGGCACGAGTCACACGGACACCATTCTGGAAGCCACCAAACCCCCTAAAACTGGCACGAAGTTCCGAAGTGCAGGCGGTTGGAAACAGACTCGCCGCTCCTCCTGAGAATAAGATCATCGAGCAGAGCCACCAGCACCTCCATATACAGACTCCATGACCGAACACCCAACTCCCCCAACTCCATCAGCTGCGCACTCAGCTCATCCCCTGTCGCACTCCCGCGCGGATCCCGTGCCACTCCCCCCTGCGCCTGTCCCCGCTGCTGCCGGCCATGCTGCTTACCGCCCTTGGTATGCCCGCTGCTGCGCCTTTGCTTCGAGCTGTGCCTCTGTTGCAGAGCCCTCTGCTGCCTCCCAGGGGTAACCTCACCACCTGCTGTACCTTCACCATTCACATCCTCGCCTCCCTCTCCCCTGGCGCTAACATTGCTGCTGCCCAGGTTGGAACGCCCAACTGCCCTCCTTACGTTCGACCCGCTGCCGCCACTGTTGCCAGCAGCACCATCCAGGCCTCTTGCCCCGACCCCAGGTCCACCCAGGCCCCCACTGAAACCAGTGTGGAGAGGAGCAGCAGCAGGCGCACCTGGTGCTGCACCGTGTGAGGGCTGAGCGGGGTTGCGGGGAGGCAGTGCGGTCATGGGCTTGCGGAAGAGAGGGCGAGCGAGGTGGCGGGGAGGAGGGGCGTAGGAGGAGCCAAGGCGGGTGGATTTGGCAATGAAGTGATGGGCCACGGCAGGCACAGGGACAGGCTGGGCTGATGCAGGCACGGGGGAGCACGACAGCTCCGGCAGGAAAGCAGACGGCTCACTACCCCCGCTAGCATGCACCACTGCGGCAGATGCATGCGAGCAGTCGCGAGCAGCGAGCATAGGAGCGACAGGAGAAGGATCCAGGTCAGGTGCAGCAGCGACTGCAGGAGCAAGGCCAGGAAGGGGTGGCGAGGCAAGGGAGGAGGGAGGGGACGAGCTCATAGAGCCCAGTCCCACTGGGGGAAAGTCATCCGCCTCACTGCCGTGCTCTCGCCTGCCCATGCCCAGACCGGCGCCGTTGCTGCTGCTCGTGGTGCTGTCTCCGCAGTCGTTGCTCTCAGTGCTGCCGCTGCTGGGAGAGCGAGATGTGGACGTAGATAAGGGGAACCGGCCAGGCTGCTGCTGCTGCTGCTGCTGCTGTCAGGTCTGGCTGCCCGTGGTGCTCATACCCTGCACTCACTATCTCAGCCTCCTCGTCAAACTCAAACTGCTCCTCTCCCGCTGTCACTGAGTCACTCTGCTCGAAACCACTCACACTGTCACCTATACCAGCAAAACCCCCTGCTTCCGTGCTTACGTGCACATCAGAAAACCCTTCCTCACAACCCTCCCTTGCACCCTCTGCTTCCTTCTCCTCTTCCTCCTCCTTTTCCTCCTCCTCCTCGTCCTCATCCTCGTCCTCTGAGTCTGTATCACCCCACCGCGCGCCCTTCTTCCACAACAGCGATTCTGGGATCACATAGCTGCCTACCTCCTCCGCTCTCCCCTCCTCTCCCTCGTTACCTGCGCCGCTGTCCCGCTCTGCCTCCCTGCCTGTCTCACTGCCCGCGTCCCTGCATCCCAACCCTCCCACCTCCTCCTCCTCTTCCTCATCCGACCATTCCCCTTCCTCCCCTTCCTCTCCTTCCAACACTGCACCTATCTCTCCATCCTCCTCCCCAAACTCATCAACCCCGAAAATACCCTCTTCCTCACTCTCTGATAACTCCTCCTCCCCCTCCCCCTCCTCTTCCTGAATACCCCCTTCCCCGTCCCCCATCGCCCCACTCTCCCTGCACCACCCTTCCCCTTCCGCCTCCCCCTCCCCCTCCGCTTCCCCCAGTTCCCTGCGCACGCGCTTCATCTCCCCCAAGGCCTCCGCGCACACTTGCTCCAGGTCGCTCGGCTGCTCCTCCAGTCCGCGCACCTCGCGGCTCATCATGGCGCCTATCCCCGCGAGCGTCATGCCCGCGGCGGCGGCGCGCTGCAGCAGCGTGGTGGCGATCACGAGCACGCGCAGGCACCCCTCGCGCAGCAGCGGCAGGTGCGCGCGCAGCAGCGCCACGTCCCTCTCCGCGTCCAGCGCTGCTATGTACTCCAGCTCCTCGGGGGAGAAGGGCAGCGACGCCTGCGCGCGGGGGGGGGAATGGGGGAAGGGGGAAGGTGGCGCGGGGAAAGAAGGGGGCGTGGGGGGGAGGGGAGGCCGGGAGGGAGGAGGGGACAGGGGGGGATGGATGGGAAGGGGGATGAAGAGGGGGCAAGGGGGACGGGGAAAAGTATTGGGGACGGGAAGGGAGAGGGGAGAGTGGTTATAGAAGCGGAAAGAAATGGTTACTACTGAAGCACGGTGTGCCAGAGCAAAGAGGGGGATGCAGACGGAAGATGCACGGTGTGGGGAGGGGGTAGTGACGAGAGAAATGAGATGGAAGCACAAGAGATGCAATGCGCATCACCCCCCCAAACATATCACCTCCCAATCCCCAAACAGCAAACCCCCGACCCTGCCCTCCCAAACCCATCCCATGCACCCATTCCCCCCCTCCCCCTCCCTTCACCCGTTCCCCCGATCCTTCCCATCCCCCCGCCCTCCCCTTGCGCGCGCGCGTACCTGCGGCCAGTGCAGCCATTCGAAGTAGGCGGGTTCGAGGGACTCGGGCAGGCAGAAGCCGTGGTCGATGGGCACCAGGTGCACCGCCTCGTCCACGCGCAGCTGCGGGTCGCTCTGCCGCCACTCGCGCTCCTCCACGCTCAACTGCCGCACCAGGATGTTGCCTGGGGCGGGGGAACGGAAGGAACGGGGGGGATGGGGGACGGGGGACGGGGACGGGAAACGGGGACAGGGGACGGGGACAGAGGACGGGGACAGGGGAAGTGGAAGGGGGTGGGGAAGGGGAGGATGTGGGGGGTGGGACGTGTGAGAGGGGATGGGGAAAAAAGTTGTGGGGGGAGTTTGGTTGGGAAAGGAAGGAAGGAAGGCAGGGAAGTCGTTGTGAGAAGGTATATGCAGCACGGGGAGGAGGGACGAGGGGGTTATGCAAAAGCAAAGGGAGCAAAAACTGGCACATTCGTTGCATGGGGAGGGAGAGGCACGAGGAGAGCACGCACCAGAGTGTCGATCGGTGTTGAACATGCGGATATCGAGGATGCCTATACGGTGAACAGCAGCCACAGGGAACCGGGACGTCCCATGCTCGCTGGCATCGAAATCGTGTGGCTCAAACCGCTGCAACGAGCATAACCGACGGCACCCATTCCCGCCACTTCCGCCATCTCCCCATTCCCCTCCCCCTCCTGCGCCCCGCGCACCCGCCACAGCGGCAGCTGCAGCAGACGCCGTCGCGCCACTTGCGCCAACGCCGAACGAGAACGCGCTGGACAGCCCGCCCGCATTCCCAGACGCGCACGGCGTCATCGTGGGCCCCGCGGGCGCCGCGTTCACGTGGAACGCGGGATGCGTGGCGAGCACGAGCGCGGTCGCGGGCACCCCCGCGAACCCCCCGTGGTCCAGCAGAAACGCCGCCACCTCGCGCAGCCCCGCCTCCCCCACGCGGATGCTGCGCTTCAGCCCCGGCTGCCCCAGCGCGCGCCCCACATAGCCGTTGGGATTATTGGGCGCGAGGGGCTCCTCGTCCGTGGGTTTCACGATCGCCACGTTGCGCTGCGCCGCGTCGCGAAAGATGTACGCGCCGCCCAGCCCCCCGGACGCGCGCACGGGCTGCGCGCCCGCGCGCAACCCGTCCTGCACTGCGCCCACGAGGTGCAGCACGGGGGGAGGCACCGCGGCGGTAGTCGCAACGCAGGCGGCAGATGCGGACGACGCGACTCCGTCAGTATGTGGAGCGGGAGACACGAGGCTGCGTGGCCACGCAAGGCCGAGAGACACGTTCTCCGCAAGCCAGACGTCTTCTAACGCGGATAGAGTGGAGACGAACTGCTGCTCTGCAGCGGAGTCTAGAGGCACTGCCTGAGCCACAGTGCATGGCTCCTCAGACACGACGTTAGTTGCTGCTTCAGACGCGCATTCTGCTTCAACCGCTGCTTGCGCAGGTAGGGCGATTTCTGTCTCTAACTCATCTACCACCGGCTCTTTCGTTACTTCTGCTACAGATACTGATACAAAGATTTCGTCTCCCTTCTCCTTCAGCAGCAAGTCAGTTGCCTCTCCCGCTACAGCCGAGTCTGTAGCGTCGCTCGCTGCCACCTCCGCCACCCTGCTCAGCTTGCTGCGGCCCCATACAAGGCCGTCGGTCTCGCCCTGCCACTGCTGCTCCGCACCCCGCACCTCCTTGCTCAGATGCACGCTCGCACGCGGAAGGAACGGCGAGGAACTCGGCAGGACGGGGTGCGACGGAACCGCCTGTGTCACCGCAACAGAATCGACACGCGCTGCGTTATTTCCCGGCACGGCCGCGGCTGCCGCAGGTGGGTTGGGGAACCCAGAGCTGAACCTGGAAGGCAGGCTGGAGGCCAGAACCCCAACGCTCGCCGCGGAAGGGAACCCACCCAAGGCAGACGCGGAAGGAACGTGAGACGCAGCGGCGGGGGATGCGGCAGCTGCGGCAGAGGCAAGAGACGGCGCTGACGCGGCCCTTCCGGCGGCGACCACGGCGGCTGCGGCGGACTTGAGCGAGTGCGAGGAGGTGTAGATGGAGGGGAGCGGCGGGAGAGTGGTCGGGGAGGAGGTGTGCAGGAAGGGGAAGCAGGGGCTGCTGCCCGTGCGGGAGAAGTAGCTCCCCATGCTGCCCGCCACTACGCCGCCCGCAGCCGCCGCCGCTGCGTCCGCCTTGCTGCTGCGAGAGACAGTGCCGCCGCGCGTGTTAAGGCGGCAGAAGTTCCACCCGAGCCCGAACGAGATCTTAGGCGCGGACGTCGGGAAACAGACCCTTAACTCCTTCCCTCGCACCTCATCTTCTTCCGCCTCCTCGTACCCGTCATCCTCCGTCCCCGCCGCCTGCACTCCGTCGTCCTCCGCGTCTGCCTCTGCTCCCCCTTCCGCTTTCTCCAAATCCTCCTCCTCCTCATTTAGCTGTGCGAACACGTGCGACCCCGCTCCCATCGAGTCGAATTCCGGACGACCACCTAACGACTCCGATACCAGTGCGGCTAGACCGGCGGCGACAGCCCCGCCTCCCTCGCGACTGGAGGATCTATCCAACCGAAAGCTACCGCTGGATCTACCGGAAAACCCCACCACTCGCGCCATCCCCGCCTCCTCCTCCTCCGCTGCCGCTGCGCCGGAACCAGCAGCTGCTGACGCTGCCGCGGCCGCCGCAGCAGCCGTGGCGGCGGCTGCAGCCGCAGCGGCAGCGGACGGGAGGAACCACGTGTCTCGAGCCGAGGCTGCCACGGCGGCAGTGACAGCAGCGGGAGTGACAACAAAAGAGCTGGACGGCGCCGCGGCAGCAGATGTAACTGGCCAATCACCACGGCCCGCCGCGGCGGAGCTGGCACCAGCAGCAACACGAGAGTCAGGCACAGCGAATCCTCGGGTGGTGGTGAACGATCGCCTCGCTTGTGCCGCTGGCGTGGGCGGCGGCGGCGGGGGCGGGTGGTTCATATCCAATGCTGCTCCTGTTTCCGCCATTGCTGCCGCCGGTGCTGCTGCCGGCACGACGAAACCGCTGATAGTCGTTGCCGTGATCCCTCCCGTGTCCCTCCCCGTTCCCATCGCCGCGTCCCTCCTCCCCGCAGCTCCCGCTGCCGCTGATGCTTTCCCCATTGCGTCTGACAAAGAGGAGCGGCGGGAGGGCAGCGAGGGGGCAGGGAAGGAAGCCGCGGGAGGCGCAGTGGTCGCGGGCGTGGGCGGCGGGGGAGGCGGCGGCAGATCTTCGTCCGATGACAGTGGCGGAATCTTGGGCGATGCGCGCTGACGCACGTCCATGGCGGGAACAATCACTCCCCCGCCGAAGCCCCCGAAGGCCACTGACCGCGGCATCCCGCCTCGACCGCTCTCGCTTGGGTCCCCCGTACCTGCCGTTGCTCTTGCCGTCTCTTCCCTCTCTCCTGTCGCCACCGTCAGTGCGGTGTCGCTCACGAGCCCGTGCGTGCGCTGCCTGTTTAACGCGGCACGATGCTCGAGGCGGACACGCTATTAAACCCGAAGATGCTGGGGGAAGTGGACAGTACAAGAGGTCACCGGCTCAGCCGCACGCGATAGGCTGCCAAGTAGTTCGGCTACGATCGACAAGAGGCGTTGATGGAGATTCGTTTTGTAAGAGCAGATGCGGAACGCCGGTCTAGACGAGCCAGTGACAAGGATTTGGTCAGAGAATCCGCCCGTTGAGAACACGAAACGTTTCTGAAAATTTTGCTTTGCGTCCCCGCTCGTGTTGTTGTTGATGCCCGCGATGCTACAGATAACAGGATACCTGCCACTCCTGATAAGCCGTGAAAAGCGTCTGCTTCTGGCCTTCCGCGACTGATTTTCTCGTGTCTGTTGCTGAACCTTGCAATGAGCACCCGGCGATGACGATCGCAGGCCGATAGCCTGAGGCATGGAACGGGGTAGTGAAGAGAGAAAAACGTGTGAATTAAACCCCAGAAGAGAAGAAGAAGAAAAAAAAATCAACCATGACTTGAAGAAATCATACCGTGCGAACGACTTATTATTTTCATCACATATATGTCCATAAACGAGTTATGATCGTGACAGGGACATGGAAACCCTAATACGAGGTGCAGAAGCTGCCAATACTTCCGAGATCCAATGACCCGTGCCCACAAGCCGAGACAGTGCTCGTACCAGCATTCGTCGCGTTCACGCCACCGGATGCCTCGGCGATTGTTCCTCACAGCGTGCCGACTGCCTCCATTGCAGCCATGCCAGCCATCGTCGCGGCCAGCGCGCACATTCCGTCTACGGCAACAGGCCGTAAGACAGCGATTCTCTGCTGAATGCATCCCCTCGCCTAACGCCTACAGCCCGCGAAGCCTTGCTTTATGAACGCCATGATTGCGATGAAGTTGTAGAGTAACAAGAGGGCCGTAAGATAAGCAGTGTTGATTGAAGGAGGGATGCACGGAAAGGTAAGAGTGGGGGAGGGTAGACTATGGACAGATCTGGTGGAAGGACTGAAGTGGGCTAGAGGGGAAGTTACTTGGCAAGGGTTTGCGGGATGCATGGCAACAGTTGGCAAACCTTCGAGTCTTGCTCTGAGTTCGTCGTAACCTGATAACGAATACTGCGCTTTCGCTAGTGCTGCGCGACGGATATGTACCCTCATGCTGTTCGTCCACCTCGCAATTTCTCTTCGCAAATGGATGGTGGGAATGCAGATTCTGTGGTGCGTTGTGTGTGTGCGGGATGGAGACGGTGAGCCCCATGCTGTCACAGCGACGGCGGCAAATACGCTGGAATGACGCGGATCAGAGGGAGAGGGAGAGTGAATGGTGAGTGTCAGGTACCCGCAGCCATGCAAATCTAGGCCCATCGGCGCGCCCTCACATACAGCTGGCTGCGTGATAAATCACACGTCATTCTTCCACTGGCATGCGTCCGTGGGTGCTAGTGGTGACCCCATACATCCGATATGAGCTTCGGACTACAAAATCACCATAGATTTCTCTCTGCTATTTTGGCTTACACATGCTAATTTTGACCTAATTCCTCTTTGGCTTACGTTATTTTTCTAACATGTGAATTCATTAACGCAATATATCATGTAGAATGCTAATGAAATTAACAAAACATTAGGCTTGAATTGGAACGTGGGGAGTAGGAGAACCAACTGTGAATTTTTTTCCTATGCAGAACTAACATGCTTTCCTCTTGAGAATAGAATGGCCCTGTTTGTGAGAAGTTTAACCTTTTTGCTAGCTCTGTTGTATCATGCTTGTTCCCAAACTGGAGCGTCGTTTAGTCGCTCCAGAATTTTAAAACGTGGCGCGTCCTGCTACCAGCACCCTTGGGAATGCCCTAGCTGGCGCTTGGTGCTGCTGCCACGCCATCCTGCACATTTTCAACTCCACCATCACTTCAATCCACAGAACACACTCGCAAAGCAGCAGCAAGCACCAGAAAGCAAGCATTGTTCCACTAGACGGCGGTCCGACGATCTCCAGCACCTCTTAGACCGGCCAGGCTGTCTTTCCGTCAACAATGAGCCCGCCGTTGGCCATGTCAGTCACGCCGCATTCTCAGACCTACACATCCGTGCTCGCCGCTCTCGACCTGCCATTTCAACACCGTATCGGCAACACCAGGCTGCATCCACGCTGCGAGCAGCGCGCTTTGCTAGTTAATCTGACTCAGCACGGCCAAGCCGTGTCGCGCCGGCACCGCGCCGCGGGTTATCATCTGAGTAGTTCAGCTGTACTCGACAACAAGCAGCCGCAGTTACAAAGCTCGCTACGCTCGTCGAAGCTATCGAGAGTTTCCCACCGCACGCCGAGCCGCTCGGTGCATTGCGCGGCGGATTCGTTACAGGGCGACGCGTTAGGCGGAGATACAGGTGCAGTGAGGGAGGAAGGCGCGGATGTGGTAGCAGGCGCGACAGTGATTTCCGCGGCACAGGCAGGCAGCGAGGAGGCGGGGGGAGAGGCGGTTGAGCGGCAAGGCGCGGAGAAGCAGGAGGGGCCTCGGCTGGCGTGTCCTGTGTGTCTGCGGCCTCTGGATGTGTCGTTCAGGAGCAAGCAGCGCTCCTTCTCCATGTGCGTGCTACGTGCTGCTCCTTACTCGCTGCTCTCTACTCCCTGCTCTCTGCTTTCTGATATCTGCTCTCTGCCTCCCTGCCACACAGACGGCATTCCTTCGTCACCTTTTGACGCTGCAAACCCTTTTTCCCTGCTCCCGCCCCCGTCACCCCTCATCCTCACCTCTCCCGCGGTCTATCCCTCACCGACGCTTTTCTGCACCACCAACCCTACTACCTTTCGCCTCTGCTTACCCCACACTCTCTGCCGCACCTTCCACCGTTCCTCCTCACCCCCCTCCCCCGTCCCCCTTTCAATCCCCCTTCCAATCCCCCTTTCAATCCCCCTTCCAATCCCCCTTCCAATCCCCCTTCCAATCCCCCTTCCAATCCCCCTTCCAATCCCCCTTCCAATCCCCCTTCCAATCCCCCTTCCAATCCCCCTTCCAATCCCCCTTCCAATCCCCCTTCCAATCCCCCTTCCAATCCCCCTTCCAATCCCCCTTCCAATCCCCCTTCCAATCCCCCTTCCAATCCCCCTTCCAATCCCCCTTCCAATCCCCCTTCCAATCCCCCTTCCAATCCCCCTTCCAATCCCCCTTCCAATCCCCCTTCCAATCCCCCTTCCAATCCCCCTTCCAATCCCCCTTCCAATCCCCCCACTCCCCTCTCCCCCCGCCCGCAGGCAGTCAGCGCCATCGGCGCGCCTGCAGTGCGCGCCATGCCGGCGCACGTACACAGCGCGCGCGGGATTCGCGGACCTGGTGCTCACGGCGGGGGTCACGCAGTACATTGAGCCGCCCCTGCCCTCGCGCTCCGAGACCTTCAAGTGAGTGTGGGTGGGAGGTTGCAGGGAGAGGAAACGAAGGGTGAAAGGGTTGGGTGAAAGAGTGCGGTGAAGCAGTGGGGTGAAACAGTGGGGTGATAGATTGTGGGGGCGGTTATTCGCGGCTCCATGCCCACTGCCTCACACTCTCCTTGTCCATCTCTCCATCCCTTGCCCACCATCCTCCGTTATCACATCACCATCCTCCCCTTCCTGCCAGGAACCCCCTGGTGTCCTTTGCGTATGAGCACGGGTGGAGGCAGAGCTTCATCCATGCCTAACGTGCCCACTGCCTGCACTTCTCCTTGCTACTCTCTCCGACCCTTGCTCGCTTACTCTCCATCACCATCACCACTACTTCCCCCCTTTTCTCCCAGGAACCCCCTGGTGTCCTTTGCGTATGAGCGTGGGTGGAGGCAGAGCTTCGCTGGCTTTGGCTTCCCGGGACCTGATGAGGAGGTCAGTGGGGGAGCGAGGGGAGTGTGCTGTTTGGGGGTGGGGGTGAGGGAGGGGTGCAGGAGGGCAGGAGGGCAGGAGAGCAGCAGGGCAGGAGAGCAGAGGGGAGAGGGAGGAGGGGAAGTTACGGTGTGGAGTATTTCAGGAATGCAGGTGTAGGGATAGAGAGGGCGTGGATGGGGGATTGTGCGGAGTCAGAACCATTGATTGAATGGGAACGTGTATTTACCTGCATCATGCTGTCCTACCGTGCCCCCTTCTATATGCTGCTAACTGCCTTCTCCAATTCCTCGCCTCTCGCCTATTGCAACTCCCTAATACCCCCGGCAGTTCCTGATGGCGCAGCGGCTGTTCCACGAGCAGAAGGGCGGGCTTCTGGTGGACCTCTCGTGTGGCTCGGGGCTCTTCACGCGCCGCTTCGCTGCCAGCCAGGACTGGCGCCACGTGGCAGCTGCTGACCTGTCGCCCGCCATGCTAGAGCAAACGGCGCAGTACATTCAGGACGACCCGCTGCTGCGGGAGCAGCAGAGGTGAGGGTGCGGGGCGAGGGGGAGGGTGGATGGGGCGAGGTGGTATGGAGGGGTTTGTGAGAGGTGGTGGAGTGAGATGCGATGGATGCATGGCATGGCATGGCATGTTGGTGCTGTGCTGAGAACACTCGTGCAAGCATCACTGCATTAGAATAGAAGCAGTCACAACAGCCCTTTATGCTCCATCAACCGCCCTCACTCACACACATTACTCTCACGCCACACCCACTCCCTCTCTCCTCATCCGCCCCTCCATCTCCCTGCCTCTCTTTCTCTCCCCCTCCCCGTCTCCCTACACTCCCCCCATCACCAGCGCCATATCGCTACTGAGAGTGGATGTATCGCGCCTGCCCTTCCCATCGGCATCAGTGGACGCCATTCATGCCGGCGCCGCCCTGCACTGCTGGCCCTCGCCCTCCCTCGCAGTGAGCCCCCAACCTCCTTGTCGGTGTCCCTGCTCTTCCCTTAACCGTGCCTCGCGCTTCCTCTTTTGCATCACAATCCGCCTTTGACATCTTCTCCACTGACGTTGACCTCACCGTGATGTGATGCTGGGCGCTTCTTGCCGTGATGGGTTGCCCCTGTGATCCCGGCAGATGGCGGAGATCAGTCGTGTGTTGAGGCCGGGGGGCAGGTTCGTGGCCACCACGTTTCTGCTGCCCAAGGCGCCCATCGCCGACGAGCTCTTCAAGCCCCTGCGCAAGGTACCCGCTGCTGCTGCTGGACTGCTGTTGCTGGTGGTGGGGTGGTGTGGTGATGTATGCATGCATGCCTGCACTCTCAAGCATGCACAACATGTTCTCACATGCAGACGGAATCCCAAGTCGCCGCCCATTTGTGACGCTACAACATGTTTCCCCATCCCTACCACCAATCACCAAACAAACTGCGTCACTCCGTTTCCCCACCCTGCCAGCAACTGTCGGTGAGTCAGCAGTTGCCGTTCCGGTACTGGGAGCCAGAGGAGCTGGAGGAGCTCATGGGGCTGGCGGGGTTGGAGAACTACATGAGCGACATCCGCTCACAGTACATCATGCTCTCCGCTCAGAAGCCCACGCGGTGATGGTGAGGAGGAGGGCGAGGGGAGGGAGGAGAGGAGGACAAGAGGGTCTGGAGGGGCAAAGAGGCGGAGTGGAGGCGGAAGGGGTATTCAGGAGGATGATTAGACATGGGTGGTGGGGTGTTTCAGGCACTGAGGGATATTGTGTTGGAGTGGGGATTGTGGGGCACCTATAGTGGATACCGAGGTGCTGAATGGTTCACATGCTGCCATAGTAGTTAGGAACAAACAAGTCTTCCTATTAAAAGTATTATGCCTACGTTTGTGAAACCAATTTACCCACCCAGTTGTCGAGCCCAGGGGCTTCAATAAGACTATGGGTAGTTTGCCAACGCTTGTTTTGACGCACGAGTTGTTTGTATTTAGTGGACAGTTTTGAAATTGTCAATCTCTACCGAGTCTTTGCTGCAACAAGCTGAGGGACCGGTGGGCTTCTACCAAGGGGTCAACTCTAGAGACTTGCACAACTGTCCACTGTAGCCCGTTCTGTGGTGCACAGAGCGAGGGGTCAGTGGCTGGCTGAATGTGAACCATCTGGGGGTAGACAGACAGCACAGGGAGAGAGGAGGACAGGGGAGCTTATTAGTCATTCAGAGACACACGTGATGAAGCACAGATGCAGAGAGACACAATTGGGAGGTCACTTGTCATCCTGGGCCATGGCGGATAGCATGATTGATACGTTACTAACAAGGTTGGGGCCTGGATGCCTCCCACACGCTGCAGAGGCACCCTTGATTTCATGCCCTTCAAATGCCCACCCTCTTATCACCCACCCTACTGTCTCCCACCCACCCATCCCCCGCCCGACCACCGCCCGCCCTGCCATGCCATGCCACGGTACCTGGGGTGGTTGCCGGACAGCCATGGCCATCAGCAGCGCCAGCAGAGGCCGCTCCCCTATCTGCACCTCATCCTCCTTCCCCTCCTCTGCCCTACCCGCCTCCTCCCTCCCATCCACCACTCGCCCCTCCACTGTTGCAGCAGCACCCAGCAAAGCGTCTGGCAGTATGCATGGGTGTGGCCCCCCCGCCCTGTTGGTCCGCACATTTGCCCCATGTTGTACAGTCGTCTGTGCAGCTGATCGCACTGCCCCACTCACATCCATCTCTCCACATGCCACCTGCACATTCAGCGAAGCACCTGCCCCAGCAAATTCCCTCTCTGCTGCCTCCATCTCCTTCTCCTCCTCCGTTTTCTCCTCCCACTTCTCCTGCCTTTCATCCTGACCCCACCCAATCTCCACATCAGAAGCGCCCCTCTTCCTCGCACCACTCCCCTCCTTCCAACCCCCCGTCCTCCTCCCCTCCTCGCCCCATCTCAAGCTACCCACCCCGACCTCAAGCATCCCCCGCTCACATACCAGTCTCCGCACCCGCCGTTGCACCTCCTTCCACTCCACCTTACACATCTCCCCAGCCTTGGCACCCTGCTGACCTTCCAGTCGACTCAAAAGCTGCACGTCTCCCCACCCCACCATCGCCCTCCCATCCGCCTCCCTCCTCTCTGCCTCCCTCACGCCCCTTCCCCTTGCATTTCGTGCCCATCCCGCTGCCGGCTGCCATGCCGAATTCGCAGATGCGCCAAGCCGCGCCGTCCGGCATGGGTGGCAGGTACACGGGAGGGGCGGCAGGCGGGTGGCGAAGAGGAGAAGCGCTGCCTCGGAGCCACTGGCAGCTGCTCGGAAGGTGCGGGTGCCGTTGTCTGCAGGGGAGGGAGGGGGGAAGGGGAGGGGGGAAGGGGAGGGGGAGGGGAACAAAGGATGGGAAAGGGAGGGGAAGGGGGAGTGGAAAGGGGTAGGAGAAGGCGGGAGGGGAAAAGACGATGGGACAAATTGAAAGAAGATGGGACAAAGTGAAAGGACGACGGGGGAGAGGTAAAAGATAACAAAGGAGCGGTGTCAATTGGCAAGAGTGCAGCGGTGAAATGCACAAGGATGAGGGCAGGAAGGGAGCGGAGGGAGAGGGGTATGGTGAGGAGGAATGAACGAGAGGAGCATGGGGCGGAGTAGGAGGGGTATGGGGCGGAGCGAGAGGGGTGCGGGGCAGCGGCAGGAGGGCTAGTTACCGAGGGAGCAGAGCAGCCGATCCACGAGCACGCCGTGCCTCTCAGTGTCGCATCCACACGCCCCACACACCCTGTGCTGCCTCCACCCGCTGCCCTCCCTGCCGCTGCCGTGCCTCTCCGCGTTCCTCTCCTCTTTCCTCTCCTCCTTCCTCTCCTCTTTCCGCTCCTCTTTCCTCTCCTCGTCCTTCCCCTCTTTCCTCTCATCTTTCCTCTCCTCGCTCCTCCCCTCATTCCTCCCCTCGTTCCTCTCCTCGTCCCTCTCCTCCTCACTCTCCTCCTCACTCTCCTCCTCACTGTCCTTCTCCCCCTCCTCCTCCCACTCATCCTTCCACTCCTCCTTCCCCTCCTCCTCACTCTCCTCCTCCCCCTCCTCGTCCCTCTCCTCCTCCCCCTCCTCTCGCATGCACTCGTCCTCATCATCCCATCCACTACCCTCCCTGCATGCCTCAGTGCCCCCATCATCACCTTCCCCCCACTCGTCAAAACTCGCCACGTCTCCACTCACCTTGTTTACACCTGTCTCATCTCCACTCACTCCCCCTTCCCTCCTCGTCGCACCTCTCAATATACTGTGATCTGCCCTCCCTTCCCCCTCTCTCTCACTCTCTTCCAAATCCTCATCACTCCAACCACTCCCTTCCATGCACACACCATTCTCTCGCGCACACTCTCCCTTTTCATCATCACATCTCATCTCACCCTCTCCACGCCCTACCTTCCAGCACCCCTCCACCACACCCCTCTCCACCGCACGCTCTTCCTCCTTAAACACCTCAAGCACCTCCTGCCACCACTCCTTCCCCCCACCCACATGCTTCTCCGCACACTCCTCTCCAGTTTCCTCCTCCTTCTCCCCCTCTGCATTCCCTTTTGCCTCTCTCTCACCTCCTCCCACTTCTTTCTCGCCCTCATTCCCTCCATTTTCCTCTTCCTCCATCGAACACGCTTCCGCCTCCCCTGCATTCCCTTTTGCATCTCCTCCCACTTCTTTCTCGCCCTTGTTCCCTCCATTCTCCCCTTCCTCCATTGGACACGCTTCTGCCTCCTCCCTCCCACCACCAACCGCTTTTTTCTCCTCCTCCTTTTCGTGCAACACACCAGCACGCTCCCTAGCATCGCCATCCCTTGACGCATGCCCATCCATCCCACCCGCCGCCGCCCTCCACCCTCTCGCACAAGCATTTTCTTCCATCTCTCCCTGCTCTCGCCTTGCCTGCTGCTCTTTTGATTGTTGCCGCTCTGCCTGTGGCCCTGCCTGCGGCCCTGCCTGCTGTCGCCATCCCTGCTGCCGCCCAAGCCCGTGAGCAGGGTAAAGCAAGGCATCCCCTCCCTCACACACATGTGCTGGCAGCGGCGGGGCAGGGGGGCACACAGGCAGCAGACGCACGTAGTGCACTGCTGCTAGCTGGAAGGGGGAATGTGGGATGAACAAGAGGGAGGAGGTGAGGAGGGAGGGGGAAAGAAATGGAGAGCTGGAAATAACTTAGGAGGCTGGAGGACACAGGGAGCAGACACACAGAGTGCACTGCTACTAGCTCAGGGGGGTTGTGGAATGAACAAGAGGGGAGGGGGAAAGAAATGAGGAGCTGGAAAAAGCTCAGGAGGCCGGGGGACACACAGGGAGCAGGCACATGGAGTGCACTGCTGCTAGCTGGGGAGAGGGGAGGAGGACAAGGGGGGAAATAGGACGCATGGCATGGCTGCTTATGAACGCACTGCCTCTGCCCTGGCAAGGCTAAGGAAGAATACCTTCAGACATGTTTGTAACCCATGATGCACCACACTCCACACTGGGCTATCATCACAGACACCACAGACTCAAACGCCACACTCTCAAACGCCACATGCTCCATACACCAGCAGCATCACCCACTCTCAACTCAGCCATCTCCCTTACTGCCACCCCTCTCTCACCCAGCATCGAGTGCGCACTCCCTCTGTACCTGCTCCTCCTGTCACCCTTCCTCCCTCTGCACCCGCTCCTCCTGCCACTCCTCCTCGCCCCTCTCTCGTCCACATCCCTTCCCTGCCGCTTCCTGCCCCACCCATTCCTCCCCATCCCAGCGCCACCACCACCTCTCCATGTGGCTTCCGACTAGACTCAAAAGCTGCCCCGCCCATTCCCCCACGTGCCTGCGCCACTGTACCCCCTCCGCCCCCCTCCCTCTGTATCATCCCCCCACTGCTTCCTCCTCGTGCCCATTCAGCTGCACTGCCTGCCGTGCTCGCGCCTCTGCCTCCCATGCCACTGCACCATCTCTCCTGCACCCCCTCCGCTCTGTCCCAACCATAACTCCTTCCGGCACCACCCCCTCTCACTCGACCCTCTGTCGCTGCTGCAGCACGCACGGGAGCAGGCACGGGTGCACTTGTGGCTGGATGCTGCGTGTGGAGCCTGACCGGAACTTGCCTGAAACCAGTAGGAGGAGGAGGAGGAGGAGGAGGAGGAGGATGAGGAGGAGGGGGAGCAGTAGTCGCAGAGGCAATAGCATCAGCATGTGGGGCCGGGGGTGGAGGGGCAGGGGAGAGCAGGAGCATGTGGGAGCAAGCGACCATGCGCACTCGCACCACCTCTTGCCCTGAATACCCGCCCTCACCGCCCCTGCTACCATGTGCTGCATCATTCAATGCACTCCCTTGTTGCAGCCCAGCAGGCCCGCGGCAGATGGCAAGGTCACCTGAGCTGGGCCGTGGAGTGCAGGGAGAGTGAGCTAGAGAGGGATTAGCAGCTGCAGCCACATGTCGAAGCGCAAGGCAACGGGTCAAACGGACAGCAGAGAGATTGTAGTGTACAGCAAGGCAAGGTAGTAGGGAGTGAGTGAGAGGGTCATACAGCAAGGCAGCACAGCTTTTGATGCACAGGAAGAGGGGAAGATCGGCACGTGCTACCTGACAGCAGAGGCGGTTGTGGCGGGCAGCAGCAGGGCGTTTTGGAGAGAAAAGGTCGCCCCCTCTGATAGACCCGGGGGGATGGAGCACTGCCGTCGCATGCTGATGCTGGGGTGCATGGTGGGGGGGATGAGTGGGTGGGTGTAGACAAACACATGCACCTGCCGCCCACTCTCCACGTGGCGCGCACACACCATGCCCCACCTCTCCGCGTCACTCTCCCCGCACCCGGTGCTGCCACGCTGGCAGGTGGCTGGCAGCGCGGCAGAAGGCCGCCGCCCAGCATGTGAGCCCCAACTCGCCCTCCCCGCGCTTCCCCCCAGAGTCATAGTATCCGGCGGCGGGCGGGGCAGGTGGCGGGCGGAGACGACGAGGTCGTCGATGGACACCACTTGCGCGCGCGCCATGGGCGCGCGCAGCATTCCGCGCACATGCGCTCGCCGCCACTGCTCGTTCCGCCACTGATCTGAGCTCATGACGAAGGGCAGCAGTAGGCAGAGTCGCATGTAGCAAAGGGACGAATAGTCAACTAGTGAGAAAAGTAACCCATGGGCGTGCGCAGCATTCCGCGCACCTGCTCTCTCTGCCACTGCTCGCTCTCGCCGCCGCTGCCGCTCTCGCAGCGACTGCCGCTACCGTGGTTGTGAATGTGACCGTTGCAGGCGCGGCGGTTCGCACTGCTGAAGGCCGTCGGAGTCAGTCGCGCCGCGCCGCGCCGGCGCGGCGACTACGACGACGGTGATTCGTTGAGACAAATTCGAATGATTTCGCCTACGTCGATCGGACGTAGAAATTGTTACTCGCGAGGGGACGCGCAACTGACTGGCTGCTTCTGTGCACGGGAACAACAATATTGGCTGTGGTGTTGTTGCTCTCCCGATTCCCGAATAGTTTTTGAAAACTTGTTATAGTCAGCACACAGCACAGCATACAGTACAGCACACTACCACATTGCGTTACCTTATTGCCCCCGCTCACTATTCTCCCACTCACGTTTTTCCCACTCACGATTCTCCCACTCACGATTCTCCCACTCACGATTCTCCCACTCGCAATTCTCCCACTCACGTTTCTCCTGCTCATTCACGATGCCCCCGCTCACATTTGCGTTACCTTATTGCTGATCTTCGCCTCATCACATCAACCCCTTGTCATCTCGTTTCTCCTTGCTCTTGGAACAGTTTCTGGCCGTGATCACATCACACGCATCAGGTGAAAAGCTTCACCGCATAATGGTCGCTCTCCTTCAATTCGTGACGATTAAATTTCGCCACCGCCGGTTACCTCTTCGCGTCATCACCGCGATGGCGTTGGGTCGGCTGTCGATAGTAGATCAGTGAGACACACAACGGCGCAGTGCGACGCGCATGTGCGCAGTGCGGCGCGCATGGGCGCAGAGCGACGGGCTCGGATTATTCTCACCTCCCCTCTCCCCTGCTCACTTTCAGACAGTTGACGCCCGTGCGGCACGCTTCCGCACCACGTCACCTCCCCCACCACGTCACCTCCCCCACCACGTCACCTCCCCTCTGGGCCGTCCTCCGGGCCGTGCACGCCGTCGCTCAGCCACGTCACCTCCCCTCTGACGCCGTGCCACATCACCTCCCCTCTGACGCCCTGCCACGTCACCTCCCCTCTGACCCTTGCCACGTCACCTCCCCTCTGACGCCCTGCCACGTCACCTCCTCCCCTCTGACGCCCTGCCACGTCACCTCCCCTCTGAGGCAGGCCAACGCATGTGTAACCGCATGTAACCGCATTCGCTCCTGTCGCTTGCGCCTTGCACCGCACATGACCACTTCAGACCGCGCATGCATTCGGAACTGGTGAGCCGCTTTCGTTTGTCACACTTCTCCGCGCTTCACCGCACTGCACCCAATACATGTGCTTCACCGCGCTGCACCGCGCTGCATATTCATTTACATCGGAATCCATCTTCTCTCCTTGGGTCATTGGCAGGTCGGAGCATGCAGCTAGAGCTGAGGGGGCAGCTGAAGCAGAGGGGACTTGCTTTTGACTTTTGTTGTCTTCAACATGAGTGGTATGATCGCACCGCTGCTATGCTGACAGCGGATGGGATGTGCACTTCAGGTTACATGCCTCTGCATCATGGCGTTGCCTCTGCATCATGGCGTTGCATCTGCATCATGGCGTTGCATCTGTGGTGGTGACGCTCCCCACAGCAGGTGCGCTCAGCAAGTGTGCTTTGTGGTGTGCTGTGCTATATGCTGTGCAGTCAGCTTTGTGCTTTGTGTTATGTGCTGTGTGCTGTGTGCTGTGTGCTAACGAGGAAAGAAGAGACAACAACAGCAACAAGGAAAGACGTTGCGACGTACCATGGGTGTGGGCACTGGAGGTGCTGCTGTCTGCAGCAAGGTGGGGTCTTCTCACTGAAGGAGCTGCAGCAACTCACTCGTGCACACACCTTGCTGCAAGCATGCACTCACCAGTCGAGCTCGCCCCTGCCGTTGCCGCGTGTGCAACACGCGGGCCTCTGCCCGCTTGCCTCAGGGCACTGCCTAGCTAGCCAATGTCCAAAACCAAAGCCCAAACCAAAACCAAGGCACAATGTCCAAGGCTGCTGCTGCTGCTGCTGCTGCTTCCGCATGATTGTGGGGCAAGACAGCCCCAATGAGGGCACGCTGCGAGTCTTACTAGCTCGACCCTTTCCCCTTCCACCCCTTCACTTCCCCGTGCAGGCATTGTTGGGGTGATTGGTGGCAACGGTGCGGGCAAGTCAACGCTGTTCCGCATGATCGTGGGGCAGGACAGCCCCAATGAGGGCACGCTGCACGTGGGAGAGACGGTGGCGCCGCTCTATGTCGACCAATTACGCGACGCGCTGGATCCCAACAAGACGGTGTTTGAGGAGATCACGGGCGGCGCAGATGAGATCCTGCTGGGTGGGTTTGTTTGTCCTTTAGCGGTGAATTGTTGACTTGTGTTTGGTGGAGATAGGTGGGGCGTGTTGGGTGCTGGTTCTTATGCGTATAGTCACGATTTTGTGGCTGTGCTGGTTATGCCTGCCCCTAGTACAGTCACACATGCCACTGCCACGTGCCTGCCTTCCCTTCTCTTGCTCCCTCTCTCCCTCCTTCCTCCCAACCACCAGGCGAGCGCAAGGTGAACAGCCGGGCGTACTGCGCGTGGTACAACTTCAAGGGCGCGGACCAGCAGAAGAAGGTGGGCGTGCTCCTCGTACAGTCACACATGTGCTATAGTCACATAGCTGCTCCTTCCTTCCCCCTTCCTTCCCCCTTCCTTCCCCCTCACCCCCAGGCGAGCGCAAGGTGAACAGCCGGGCGTACTGCGCGTGGTACAACTTCAAGGGCGCGGACCAGCAGAAGAAGGTGGGCGTGCTCCTCGTACAGTCACACATGTGCTATAGTCACATAGCTGCTCCTTCCTTCCCCCTTCCTTCCCCCTTCCTTCCCCCTCACCCCCAGGCGAGCGCAAGGTGAACAGCCGGGCGTACTGCGCGTGGTACAACTTCAAGGGGGCGGACCAGCAGAAGAAGGTGGGCGTGCTCCTCGTACAGTCACACATGTGCTATAGTCACATAGCTGCTCCTTCCTTCCCCCTTCCTTCCCCCTTCCTTCCCCCTCACCCCCAGGCGAGCGCAAGGTGAACAGCCGGGCGTACTGCGCGTGGTACAACTTCAAGGGGGCGGACCAGCAGAAGAAGGTGGGCGTGCTCCTCGTACAGTCACACATGTGCTATAGTCACATAGCTGCTCCTTCCTTCCCCCTTCCTTCCCCCTTCCTTCCCCCTCACCCCCAGGCGAGCGCAAGGTGAGCAGCCGGGCGTACTGCGCGTGGTACAACTTCAAGGGCGCGGACCAGCAGAAGAAGGTGGGCGTGCTCCTCGTACAGTCACACATGTGCTATAGTCACATAGCTGCTCCTTCCTTCCCCCTTCCTTCCCCCTTCCTTCCCCCTCACCCCCAGGCGAGCGCAAGGTGAACAGCCGGGCGTACTGCGCGTGGTACAACTTCAAGGGCGCGGACCAGCAGAAGAAGGTGGGCGTGCTCCTCGTACAGTCACACATGTGCTATAGTCACATAGCTGCTCCTTCCTTCCCCCTTCCTTCCCCCTTCCTTCCCCCTCACCCCCAGGCGAGCGCAAGGTGAACAGCCGGGCGTACTGCGCGTGGTACAACTTCAAGGGGGCGGACCAGCAGAAGAAGGTGGGCGTGCTCCTCGTACAGTCACACATGTGCTATAGTCACATAGCTGCTCCTTCCTTCCCCCTTCCTTCCCCCTTCCTTCCCCCTCACCCCCAGGCGAGCGCAAGGTGAACAGCCGGGCGTACTGCGCGTGGTACAACTTCAAGGGGGCGGACCAGCAGAAGAAGGTGGGCGTGCTCCTCGTACAGTCACACATGTGCTATAGTCACATAGCTGCTCCTTCCTTCCCCCTTCCTTCCCCCTTCCTTCCCCCTCACCCCCAGGCGAGCGCAAGGTGAGCAGCCGGGCGTACTGCGCGTGGTACAACTTCAAGGGCGCGGACCAGCAGAAGAAGGTGGGCGTGCTCCTCGTACAGTCACACATGTGCTATAGTCACATAGCTGCTCCTTCCTTCCCCCTTCCTTCCCCCTTCCTTCCCCCTCACCCCCAGGCGAGCGCAAGGTGAACAGCCGGGCGTACTGCGCGTGGTACAACTTCAAGGGCGCGGACCAGCAGAAGAAGGTGGGCGTGCTCCTCGTACAGTCACACATGTGCTATAGTCACATAGCTGCTCCTTCCTTCCCCCTTCCTTCCCCCTTCCTTCCCCCTCACCCCCAGGCGAGCGCAAGGTGAACAGCCGGGCGTACTGCGCGTGGTACAACTTCAAGGGGGCGGACCAGCAGAAGAAGGTGGGCGTGCTCCTCGTACAGTCACACATGTGCTATAGTCACATAGCTGCTCCTTCCTTCCCCCTTCCTTCCCCCTTCCTTCCCCCTCACCCCCAGGCGAGCGCAAGGTGAACAGCCGGGCGTACTGCGCGTGGTACAACTTCAAGGGCGCGGACCAGCAGAAGAAGGTGGGCGTGCTCCTCGTACAGTCACACACGTGCTATAGTCACATAGCTGCTCCTTCCTTCCCCCTTCCTTCCCCCTTCCTTCCCCCTCACCCCCAGGCGAGCGCAAGGTGAGCAGCCGGGCGTACTGCGCGTGGTACAACTTCAAGGGCGCGGACCAGCAGAAGAAGGTGGGCGTGCTGTCGGGCGGCGAGCGGAACCGCGTGCACCTGGCGCGCATCATGCGGCGCGGAGGCAACCTGCTCATGCTGGACGAGCCCACCAATGATTTAGATGTGGATACTCTGAGGGCGCTGGAGGATGCGATTCAGGGGTTTGCGGGATGCGTGATTGTCATCTCTCACGACCGCTGGTTTCTGGACCGTATTGCCACGCACATCATGGCCTTTGAAGGCGACTCCAAGGTACGTTTCTTGCAAAATCTATCAAAACTTACTATATTGCTTTGCAAAAGGTTGCGATTTAGGGACTTCGGGAATGGGTGATTGTAAGTTGTGAGATGTTGGGAAAGTGGTAGTTGGGTTGCATTGCCACACACACACACGTATGGTGTTAGCATGCATAGCCTGTGTTCTGCTTTGCTTCTCCTTCTTGTTCTTCTTCATTTCCGAGGTATGGAGGTTCTTGGTGTTTTGCTTTCTTTCCCTTCTTTTACAGTGCTAGGCATGGAGGTTCAATGTGTTCCACTTCTTTTTCTTCGTTTGTGAGGTTTAGAGGTTCGTTGTGCCCCTTTTTGTTCGTTGGGGCAGCCTGAGACTGCATGACATGTGTTGGTATCCATCTGTTGCTTGTGAAGCAACACTGCACGGCTTCCTTTCCATTGCAATGCTTTTTCATCTCTACCCTGTACGCTCCGAAGCAGGTGGTTTGGTTCGAAGGCTCGTACAGCGACTACGAGGAGGACAGGAGGAGGAGGCTTGGGAACAAGGAACCATCACGTCTTAAGTACAGAGCGCTAGCATGATTTGCCGTACTTGCAGATAGGTATCTCTTCTGTAAAACCGTCATGCCATACGGGCCAAAACACTCCATACTAATCGGGCAGTGGCACCTTTGAAGTGTTGACGGGGCTCGGGTTTGGATTTTATCTTCTGGAATGGTGGGAATCACCTTTGTTCTGGTGCGTCTTGGTTTCTTCAAGTCAGCCTGCCTCGAACGTTAGCCTCCTGAATTGCGTCAATTTTGGAGCTCAAATGGAGACGAAATTCTGATTCGTCAACTGACCAAACGCTGCATGCATATATCTACCTGTACTAAAACATCATCATTATGGGCAGCAAGTTAATACAAAAATTAAGGGTAAAGCGAGCAGACACCATCTCCCTCGTTTATTCTGTGGAAAGACAATCCTCTTCAATAAAATTTGACGTGATCGTGATAACCAGCTCTCCTTCACCTGCTCACAGTTGTCAGATACGGTAGGTGGTACTAACCGAATCTGTGTTCACTCTCATTCTTCATCGTCGCTTCATCGTTCAAGTGCTGACACCACCTGCATCATCTACTTCATCACCTGCTTCAGCGCCTACTTCTTCAACTGCTTCATCATCTGAATCATCATCTGAATCCGAATCTAGAGAATTATGTCATGGTAACAAGCTTGTTTGCCACCTCATGGTCCCGAGTATCTTCACTCAAGTACAACTTCTGCAGGAGGGAGCGAAGTTGGAAGTACGTAGGAACGAAAGGTGTCACACTTGGTCTAAACGAGAACACACTGACCTTTATGATGTTAGGACCAGTTTCTCGGCCCAACTTCTCAAAAACGCTTTTGAATGTAGCCATTGCACCAGCTTGGCCAGCAACTTTTAGAACAATGAGAAGTGTTTCCTCCTCAGTCTCCTTAATTTGTTCTTTAATAATCAGGTGTAACTTGCTGTCCATCACCTCGACTAGATCTGAAACATCGTACTCATGTGCCGCTTCAAGTAGAGAAACTCCACTCTGTAGGAGATGGTATTAAAAAAACGACAACTTGTTACTGTAAAATGCACTCAGGGACTGCAACACAAATAGCGCGATGCATGCATACCATGATGGACTCCAATGAAACCGGTTCTTCATGACCATACATGAACGCCAGAAAATGCCACAATGCCGAACCATCCAGATCCTTCATATTCACGATTGGGGTTTTCTTGTTTGCAGTGCTCTTCCACCTCGTTTTGAGCAGCGGAGACCTGAAGAAAAAAAAAGCGATGGTCATGTGAAACCGCACAAAACATGTTTCCATTTTACGATAATGATCGGGTACCATATGGCGACAACGTTGCGATGAGCAGGAATCCTGGTCCCATCGGAGGCCTCAAACACGACATCAGTAAACTCTGCTGTGTGAAACATCTCGCGGAGCTTCAGTTCATAATTTGGCTTCTTCGGACTGCAAGCGAAACAATTCACTTAGGTTATGCATTCGCACAGCATGCTGCTTTGCAGTAGAAAGGAACGTTATTACTGGAAGTCCATTATGAACTGGCAGCAGATGGTGTTGCTAACCAACAAGCGGGAATGTTCCTGCCAGAAGCAACAGTTGCCTGATTTATGTTGCCCAGCGAAACGACATGGATGAGGAAACAAGAATCCGGCGAAGACTGCTAATTTGTAGTAGAATGGCGTTCCTGCCTAGAGAGAATTGTACCAATTTGGGAGAGAGAGCTGGATGGAAGGCCTGAAAATTTCTGGCGAAAATGTCAGGCTCGGCATTCTTCGTCTGGGTGGGCCAGTGCGCGGGAACTGTGCTAGTCCGAACTGAACTTCGCAAATGAGCACTTCGTTCGTCAACGAGTAACCCTGTCGACTAACGGGCTTCTAACAAGAGCGTAACCCTTTCACGTTGCAGAATGTGATCTTTATTCGGCATTAGTGGCAATCATCCTGGTAGTTCATTTTGACTTGCCAATTGCAAATTTGCTTTCCTTGAATTAAGTAGAAAAGAGAACTATTGTAATGGAGGGTGTTAGAATCTAGCAGCAGGAATGGATGAACTAGCAGGATGCAGGAGTACAAGTAGTAAACCCTAATTGGGTTGTACCCCATATGGGCTACCCCACTACAGCCTAGACAATATGCAGCACATATAGTTTGACACACCCCCATAGGCAAAGTGGGGGAGAACAAGGGGTCACACGACCAGTCAAGAGAAGCAAAACAAGCTCAGGGTGGATCACAACGTCACCACGCATTCCGAGCACAAGCAAAGGGCCACAGGGCCAGTTCACATGCAGAGATATACATGCAGCAATAACAGTACAGTGATGGCTACCTAGCAAGAGCCAGCATGCAGGTATATATATAGATCACAGTACAAGCAGAGACTACAGCAAGTGTGGAAACGTAGGCACAAGGCCCAACAGAGTACAAAAGCGCTGATGATCACCAGACGGAAGTGCCTTGGTGAATATATCAGCAGTGTTGGCCCGAGTGGCCACGTGGCGAAGACGAAGCTGGCCTCGCTGCTGCAACTCTCGAGCCAGGAAGTAACGCAGAGCAATGTGCTTCGTTCTGTGCTCCAGTCTGTGCTCCTCACACAAGGCAATGGCGGCCTTGTTGTCGACGTACAGCACTGGAGAAGAACGAGGCCGCTCTCCCAAGTCAGTCAGCAGGTAGGTGAGCCAGCGCAACTCCTGTGCAGCCATGGCTGTGGCGTAGATCTCAGCCTCACAACTGGAGTTGAGAACTAAAGACGAGCGTGTAGAACGCCACGAAACTGAACCAGAGCCAAGGCTGAAGGTGTAACCCTGTGACGACCGCTGAGTAGCCTGGTCGTCAACCCAAGAAGCGTCTGAGTGCCTAGTGAGGACAACTGGGCTCGTCCCTCCAAGCACTAGCCCCATGCCTGATGTGCTGCACAAGTAGCGCAGTACCCTCTTAGCAGCAGCCATGTGCTCAGGTCGGTGCCGACCAGGAGCCACGTAGCAAGCCAGAAGGCCAAGAGGGTACGCGAGGTCAGGTCGAGTGCAAGTCATCAAGTACATGAGGCAGCCGACTAGCTCTGGGTAAGGACCACTCGGCTCTACGGACTCGTCCAAAGGTGGAGCTGAGAGCGTGTGACCTGTAGCCAGAGGAGTGGCCTGTGCTGAAGACCAGGTGAAGCCGAAGCGCTGAAGGACCTGCTGCACCATGTGTGACTGAGTCAAGGTGATGGTGCGGCGTGCTCTGTCCCGGGTGATCTGCAAGCCAAGGTAGCTGCGCAGCTCACCCAAGTCTGTGCACGTGTGTCTCTTCTGCAGCTCCGACTTCACGTGGGCGAGAGCCTCAGTGTCAGCAGTGGCAAAAACCAAGTCGTCGATGTACACGAGGATGTAGAACGGCGGCAGTGAAGTGTCGGTGCGCAGAAACAGCGACGGGTCAGCAGTAGAAGGCGCGAACCCAAGAGCCACAAGCGTAGTCCTCAGTGTGTCGTGCCACTCACGTGGCGCCTGGCGGAGACCGTAGACCGGCCGCCGGAGGCTCCACTGGGTACCAGGAGGGAACGACCCAGTGAAGCCCGGGGGGCGGCGCAGCCAGATCTCCTCGTGCAGGCTGCCCTGCAAGAAAGCTGTGCTGAAGTCAAGAGAGTGAAGCTCGTAGTCACGGTGAGCAGCAACGTGCAGCAGCACCCGAAGAGTGGTCATCTTCGGGGTGGGGGAGAAGGTCTGGAAGAAGTCAACTCCCTCTCGCTGACTGAAGCCTCGAGCAACATAACGAGCCTTGAAGACAGGCGGAGAACCTGGCGGCCGCTTCACCCTGAAAATCCACATGCCACTGACGATGTTCGCCCCAGGAGGGGGAACCTCGTCGACGTAAGTGCCAGTGGACTTCCAGGATGCCATCTCTGCGTCCATGGCTGTCTGCCACTGAGAGGAGTACTCACCCGCGATCGCCTCAGCGTAAGAGCGCGGGGTCGGGATGTCTGGTGCATCCGGGTCTCCCTCAGGGGCAAGCAGCATGGCAACGAGATGAGGCGCAGCGGCTGCAAGACACTCAAGGTCCTCGTGCCTGTCCTCAAGGACGTCCGTGCTAAGAGCACACTCACCCCCGACGGACGGAGGACAGACAGACTCAGACTCAACAACAAGACTGGCAGCGAAGTCTAGACGACAGGCAGCAGCAAAATCAACAAGCTCAGCGACAAGAGCAGACGCAGCAGTAGACTCAAACGACGGGTCAGTGACAACAGTGGCTAGTAGACGCGTGACAGTAGGGTGCTCAGCACGAAACCGGTCAGACGCAGGGTCCGGAACGTCAGGCAAAGAGGACGCAGGAGGAGACGGCAGAGGAACAGGCTGCGGAGCAGAGGAAGGACGACGGACTACGAGGTGTGCGCTGGGGACAGCCGGCTGACGCGAACGAGGAACACGACGACCGGTACGACCAGGACGAACAGGCGAAACAGGACGCGACGCAGGCTCATGACGCTCAGCAGGACTACCGGTCTGCTCAGTGTAATGAGAAGGAGCAGGCAGCGGTGAGCCAGGCTGTAACGGAAGACCAGTAGACGACGGGAGAGTAAGAACCTGACGAAGAACAGAGTCAGACGGCGGCAGAGACGACGGAGACGGCGGAGCAAAGAACAGTCGTGTCGGCGCAGCTGCACCAGTACCGGCAGCTCCAGCAGCTCCAGTGCCTCCAGCAGCTCCAGTACCTCCAGCAGCTCTAGTACCTCCAGCAGCTCCAGAAGCTCCAGTCCCAGAGCCGACACCTCCAGTCCCAGGGTCTCCAACCTCTGTGTCTCCAGCAGCAGCACCCCCAGAACCAGCACCTCCAGTCGCAGTGTCTCCAGCCTCAGTGTCTCCAGCAGCAGCACCCCCAGAGCCAGCACCTCCAGTCCCAGGGTCTCCAGCCTCAGTGTCTCCAGCACGAGCACCTCCAGAACCAGCGACTCCAGCACCTCCAGTAGACAAAGGACCAGCACCACTCCTAGCTCCAGCAGCGCGACGCTGACGGCGACCGTACCAGTCCTGCAGCTGCTGTGAGGTGAGAGGCACACGTGGACGAAGGCGGCTACTCCAAGGAGACCGCGCAACAGCAGACTCAGAACCCTCAGCGCCCGCACCCCCAACGGCTCCAGAACCTCCGGTGTCAGTACCCTCAGCACCAGTACCTCCAGCGGCTCCAGAACCTCCAGCGCGAGCACCCTCAGCAGCTCCAGAACCTCCAGCTCCAGCGCCACCAGTACTAGGCCCTCCAGCAGCTCCCGAACCTCCAGCGCCAGCACCCTCAGTAGCTCCAGAACCTCCAGCGTCAGTACCGCCAAGCTCAGCACCCCCAGACCCCTCACACTCAGGCTCAGCACCACCAGGCTCCACACCCTCAAGCTCCGCACCCTCAGGCTCAGTACCCCCAGGCTCAGCACCCCCAGGCTCCGCACCTCCAGGCTCAGCACCCCCAGAAGTAGCACCCCGAGCAGGACCACCCTCAGTAGGACCTGAGTCACCAGTGACCTCAACCGGCGCAATCAAGGGAGGAGGGTCTACCTGAGAAACACCTGAAGGAGCAGGACCGGGAGCGGGGAGGGGGTCTACCTGGGGAGCACCTGGAGCGAGGAAGAGCGGCGGGGGGGGGAGCGGGGCAGTGCGGTAGGGGAAGAGACGGTAAAAGGGAACCGACTCGTCGAACGTGACGTCCTGAGACGCAAAGACACGGCGCGAGGTGGGGTGGTAAAACTGCCAACCAGGTGCGTCAGGGACAAAGCCAAGGAAGACACAGGGAACAGCGCGGGCGGAGAGCTTGTCCGCGGTGGTATCGCGGACAAAGGCACGAGCACCCCAGACCCGGAAACGCGACGCATTGCCAACCTTCCCCGTCCACAGCAGTGTGGGCGAGGTCTCCAGCAAGGAGACACAGGGCCAGAGGTTGAGCTGATGCGCGGCGTACCGGACCGCAAACGGCCACAGAAAATGGGGGGCAGCTGCATGGATCATGGAGGTACGAGCGACCTCCATGACTAAGCCAATGCGGCGCTCAGCAACCCCATTCTGCTGCGGAGAGGCCGGAAGCGTGAACGACTGGGTGATGCCGCGCTCCGCACAGTAGGCTGCCAAGAGGTCGGAGGAGAACTCACCACCTCTGTCAGAGTGCAGACGCAGGACTGGAAAGTCCGACCGGAACCGCTCGCGGAGCTGGAGACGAACAGCGCGGATCCAGGGGATCAAAACAGCAGGGACATCCGCCTTGCTCCGCAAGGGGAAGACCGTGGTGTAACGCGTGTAGTCGTCGACAACCAGCAGGAAGTACCGCTCGTGGCCCTGTCCCTGGACGCGGGCTGGGCCCCACACGTCCAGGTGGAGCGTCTGCAGTGGAGCCTCTGTGGGAGGAAACGAGGAGTGAGGAGCGGCGCGCTGCCGCCCCTCGACGCAAGGAATGCAGGGCGGCGCAGGCGAGGGAGGGAGGGCAGGCAGAGACCTGGGAAGACCAGAGACCAGGGAGCGAGAGTGCATGCTACGCAGGCGAGGCAAGGAGGGGTGACCAAGGCGGTGGTGCCACAGGAGAGTGTCGTGCGACAAAGCGCGACACTCGCAAGGGGCCGCCAGCTGACCAGACGTAGACGCAGACGCAGCTACCTGAGGGGACTCAGTGGTCAGTGTGTACAGACTCGAGCCAGGTGCACGGGTGAACGTGGCCAAGTGCCGGCCCGTCCTAGCACTCCTACAGTGAGTCACTCGCTGACTCGCAGGAGTGAACTGGTCAACCCCCCGATCCTGGAGGTCAGCTCCACTCACCAAGTTCGTAGAGAACGAGGGGAGGTAAAGACCTGACAGCGAGCCGGACGGGGCGGCCGGACACGGCAGAACCGTGGAGTAGTGGGCAAGGACTGGACCCCCGGAGGGGTCCGCCAGGGAGACTGGAACTGGCCGACTAAGCGGCGTGAGTGTGGTGCAGTCGCGAAAGAAGGAGCGGGAAGCTCCTGAGTCAAGGGTGAAGGTGTGCGAGACCGCAGTGGGCGCAGTACCAGAGAGAGCAGACTCACCAGCACCTGAAGCCACGGCCTCACCAGTACCTAGAGCAGTAGACGTACTAGCACCAAGAGCAGCAGCCTCACCAGCACCTAGAGCAGGAGACGCACTAGCACCTAGAGCAGCAGCCTCACCAGGGTCAGGCGGTACGCACAGGTAACAGGCACGGTCAGCACTAGTAGGCAATGCATACATGGCAGTGAGAATAGCATCATAGTCAAGCGCAAAGATATCTACCCTCTGTCCATGCAGCTCCAGCCAGGTGGGGAGCTCAGCCTCGTCGCCAAACACTGTGCGCCAGTCGTCGCTCAGACGGGCGAAGCAGCGGGACTGTGTGTGACCAAGCGTCCCACAAGGCTGACCAGTCCTAGCACCTGTGCGAATGACGTACGGGCAGCGAACTGTACGCGTAGACCTGCTACACTGAGCGTACCACTCCTGGAGCTGCCGGGGCGTAAGTGTCTCGCGTGGACGCCCCTGCAGCTGCAGCTGGCCACTGCCAGACGCTCCCAACTGACCAGCTCCAGGGCGACAGCTACGACGGCTACTGCGACAACCCCAGCTAGTATACCACTCACTAAGCTGCTGGGGCGTGAGAGGCTCGCGTGAACGTCGCTGGAGCTGCATCTGGCCACCTGCCAGTAGCAGTAGCAGCAGCAGTAGCGCGGGCAGGGCAGGCGCGGCAGGCAGGCAGGCAAGCAGGCAGGCAGGCAGGCAGGCAGGCCGGCAGGCAGGCAGGCAGCCAGGCAGGCAGGCAGGCAGGCAGACAGGCAGGCAGGCAGGCAGGCAGGCAGACAGACAGGCAGGCCGGCAGGCAGGCAGGCAGGCCGGCAGGCAGGCAGGCAGGCGCGCAGGCAGGCAGGCAGGCAGGCAGGCAGGCGGCGCGGCAGCCAGGCAGGCAGGCAGGCAGACAGGCAGGCCGTCAGGCAGGCAGGCAGGCGCTCACCAAAGGCTGGGAGAGCAGGCGCTCACCGGGCGAGCAGGGCCGGCGCTCGACGGGCGGCGGCCGAGTAGGCGCACGACAGCGGCGACGTCGGGGCCGCAACACCGGCTGCAGAGCAGGGCCGAAGCAGCTGCAGGGCGGGGCCGCTTCAGCGGCAGTAGCAGGGTGGGGCCGCGTCAGCGGCAGGTCGGGGCCGTGGCAGCTGCAGGGCGGGGCCGCATCAGCGGCAGGTCGGGGCCGTGGTAGCTGCAGGGCGGGGCCGCATCAGCGGCAGGTCGGGGCCGAGGCAGAGGGTCGTGCGCGGCTCGGCGCGGGCTGCGCTGACAGCGCGCTGAGCTGCTGCAGGCCGCGCGCGGCCGCGCTAGGCAGTAGCGGGCCGCGCGCGGCTCGGCGCGGGCTGTTGCGGGCCGCGCGCGGGCCGCGCGAGGCAGTAGCAGGCCGCGCGCGGCTCGGCGCGGGCTGCTGCGGGCCGCGCGCGGGCCTCGCGAGGCCGTAGCAGGCCGCGCGCGGCTCGACGCGGGCTGCGTGGGCTCGGCGCGGGCTGCGCGCGGCAGCTGCGGGCTGCGCGCGGCTCGGTGCGGGCTGCGCGCGGCTGCAGCGGGCTGCGCGCGGCTCGGTGCGGGCTGCGCGCGGCTGCAGCGGGCTGCGCGGGCTCGGTGCGGGCAGCGCGCGGCAGCAGCGTGCTTAACGGTCTGCAGGGGCTGTTTGCGGGCCTGACGGGCGTGTAGGGGCGGCGCGCGGGCCTTACGGGCCTCTAGGGGCGGCGCGCGGGCCTTACGGGCCTCTAGGGGCGGCGCGCGGGCCTTACGGGCCTCTAGGGGCAGCGCGCTGGCCTAGGGCAGCAGGAGGCAGCGCTAGGGCTGCTGGACGGCGCGCATAGTGCAGCACGTCACAAGGCAAGGCAAGGCAGGCAGGTACGTGGGGTAGCGCGGTAACCGCAGCGGTAGGTGGGCCCGAAAAAAAAACGGTCCTACGGACCTTAGTGCTCTGAAACCATGTTAGAATCTAGCAGCAGGAATGGATGAACTAGCAGGATGCAGGAGTACAAGTAGTAAACCCTAATTGGGTTGTACCCCATATGGGCTACCCCACTACAGCCTAGACAATATGCAGCACATATAGTTTGACAGAGGGACCACTCATTCTTTGTTTAGTTGCAATCAACAGGTACAAATAGGAGCACGTATAATATGGCGAATAAGGTTGCTCTGTGTCTTATGGGATACGGGCGAGATCCAGTTTCAGAGGCAAAGCTCTAGAGTCCACACGGAAAGACATCCAACTTTCTGGAAGTAGCAGGCGGGAGAGGAGCGGAAAGATATTATGGGAGCAACGGCGGGTTTTCGAATCTACGAGACAAAAAAAAAAAAAAAAAACAAGAGGCGACCAAGTCGACATAGGGTTGCGAAGCTTATTTGTAAATAATATATTTTGTTCTACTACGTACTTTCCTAGATTTCTTAGACATGACACATATCCAATATTGTGTTGACATGAAAAGGTAGCAGCAAGAATCGAACCGGAGACCAACGGCTTCTGATTCACCATACCACTGTGCTTCCACAACTGACTTCGAGGGAACACGAACCTGTTGGAAATGTTGCATTGATACAGAAGGGCGCGGCAAGAACCGAACCCGAGACCATTGGATAAAAATAAGATACTCAAACCACTGCGCTAACAGAACTAGCTTCAACTTCTGGGAAAGTTTTAAAAGGAAGTTTAATTGAAGCCGAAAATTGAATTCCTTTCCCAACATTTCGTCTCTTTCTGGATCGTCAATGCCCTAGTTTCCTCCCGCGTCTCCCTCAACTCCCGCTCCTCCTACGACTGCAGCAGTCATATACTTACTAGGTAAGAATTTAAGGACTAGCGTACGTACTAACGTCTGCTAGTTCTTTTTAGACTTCAAGAAAATATTAGGAGCAGTTTCGTTCATGTTCTTTTCTCTAATTTGAACCAGTAAGTTCTAAGTTATCTAGAAACTTAATCGTTTTTAAGGATATCGTCCATTTCGACGGAACCGTTAGGTCGTTCTTAAATAATGTGTCTTCTCCCGTAAGTCCAACTGTGCTGCTCACGCTCTTAACTCCTAGAACTATCCTCTCATTTCTCTATCATGTCGTTTTCCTCCTTCCTTTTTATTCTTATCAGCTTAGACGCTCTTCTTTCGGTTTTTCTAGTATCTGTGCCCCATCTTCTCGTAGTTATGTGTGTGTGTGTGTTTTTTTCTGTCATACTTACAGGCTCTTTCTGTCTCATTTCTTGCAATGTTTCTTCTCCTCGCATCTCGCGTATAGTCCTCGTATTGCATGTTATCTTCCTTCCGTATTGGTTCCACTCCTACCTTCGTGCGGTTTTTGAATATGTCTTTCATAAGTCTACGAATGTTTTTTTAGAAGCCATAGTTTATTGAAGTCTCTCTCTCTCTCTCTCTCTCTCTCTCTCTCTCTCTCTCTCTCTCTCTCTCTCTCTCTCTCTCTCTCTCTCTCTCTCTCTCTCTCTCTCTCTCTCTCTGTCAAACTCTTTCGCTCGTTTATGTATCTATCAAAACGCTACTATATACGAGCTCATTTATGTTTTCTTCTTTCCTTGCCCAGATTATTGCGTTTCCTCTATGCGGTTATTATCACATCTGGTATTTTTATTCGTTATTCTCCTTTGTACTTCTCTTCCCCACCTGCCTACGTTTCAAATCCTGTAATTCCGTCGTATCGTAGTTCTCTAATGTGTCTCTGCCTCCGTCCTTTTTTCTGCCCCTTCTGCCCCGTTCCTTTCCCTTCCCACTACGTTTCCCCCCGTTTCCCTCCCAGGGTCTTCGCTATAACGTTCGGAGGCTAATGTGGAAATTAAAAGGATTTTGTTTGATTTTTGTTTGAAATGTTAATGATTGATGCTACTGCATTGTTATGTTAGATTTCTTTTAGGTTCATTTTCTGATTGTGACTCGTCTTTATGTGAGCATATCGGTATGTGCGTGTGTGCGTATGTGTCTCTGTGTGCATATTCATACATATCCACCTGCTATTGCATTAACAATGCGTATCTGTGGATTTTAAAAAAATGGTCAAGCTATCATTTCCGAGAAGGTTCTTTGCCCACTCAGTGAGTGTGTTCACTTGAACTGGATTTGATGGATTTTGATCATTTTTTTAGTTTACACAGATTGTGTTGTTTCATGTAACAGTTGGATGATTCAGGAACTATGCTATCGACTTCCCCCCCATGCTAGGCAGGGGATGCGGTAGCATAAGGTCTGGGTCAATTAACTGTCACGCATTTCCATCATGCCATGCATTCATTTCACTGCACCGGACCTATACCGAAATAAACAGAGCACATGTATATTCACCACAGTCGTATATGCATGTATATTTATGCATTTTGCACTCAATCATCATTATACTTCATCTTTACATTTTTTTTACGGTCACGCATTCACAGTTCACGCATTCATCATTTTGGCAAGTCATGTTTATGTTTCATCGATAAAGTATAGGTTACCAGTCAAGGCGAACTACCTAGGAAATGTGAAAGAATGTGGTACGGCACGTGCTAAATTGTCGTGGCAAATACACAGCACTGAATCACTTAGCCACGATTCGCTATTTTTTTTTCATAACGATGAAAAAAAAATTGTACATAACGATTGTAATAGGTTGCTTCGCAACCCAAAAAAAAAAATCAAAACTACGGGTACTTATATGTGGGTGCGGAGGTGGTGGGGGGAGTAGGAGGCATTCTCCTCCCCATACCCACACCGCTCAGCATCTGCCGCAGCGGGGAAGGATTGCGGGGCGGCCCAGCCGCAATGGGTGCACCCATAGGCTGCCCCATAGGCTGTCCCATAGGAGCACCTCCACCCATAGGAGGACCGGCCATAGGTGGCGTTCCCCTCGACCCCCCACTGCTGCCGTAACCTGCTGCTGCACCGGCACTGCTGCTCATGCCCACACTGCCACCATACCCCCCACCACTGCCAAGGCTCCCGCTGCTAGGCATGCCCATGGGGCTGCCTCCTGCTCCCATGGGGGAGGACATAGGAGCCATGCTCACGCTGGTTCTAGGGCCGTAGAAGATGGATGGGGATGGAGAGGACGCAGATCCTGCCCCTCCTGCCCCTCCTCCTGCGCTCCTCCTGCTCCTGCTCCGGATCCTCCTCTCCCTGCCGATGCAGCTGCAGCTGCTGCCGAAGCCACTGCAGCAGAAGCAGCGGATTGGGATGCAGCAGGAGCGGGGGATGAACCTGTTCCTCCCGAGCCTGAACCCTTGGGAGTTCCGGAGGAGGTCCAGGCAGGCTTGGTAGAGGTTGGGGAGAGAGCAGGAGCGGAGGATCTGGGGGATTGTTCTTCCTCTTGCACGGGGGCCATGGGTGCTGCCTTGTTGAAGGCTGCCCGCCAGTCAGCCACCTTCTCCTTCTCCCCTGGTGCAGGTGGGATGGGGAAAGAGAGGGGCGGGGAAGGGGAAAGGAGCACTTGTGATGCACAGGAGCGGAGGATCTGGGGGATTGTTCTTCCTCTTGCACTGGAGCCATGGGTGCTGCCTTGTTGAAGGCTGCCCGCCAGTCAGCCACCTACTCCTTCTCCCCTGGTGCGTGATGGAGGGGAGGGGTTGGGGTAGGCAGGCAAGACAGAGGTGTAAGGTTGATGCAAAAGAGGGAGGTGTTTCAAGAGGTGCTCTTCTTGCCCTGAAGCACTGAAGGCAAGGTGTAAAGCAGTGTACTCTTGAGGCGCCTCAGAAGTGCCCTGAAGCACTAAAGGCAAGGTGTAAGGCAGTGTCTTGTTGAAGGCAACCCGCCAGCCATTCACCTCACACAACACTCTTTCACTCAATCCCACTTGCTCGCTCACTCACTCCCTCACTCTCACACACTCCCTCACTCTCTCTCACCTGCGCCACCCTCCTCTTCTGCGGACGCCCTTGCCTCATGCAGGCTGAGAGACCGCTTCAGCTTCAGCAGAGCGTTCTGCATGTGCTTGAACCACTCCCTCACCCGCTCCCTCAGTACCTCCCACTCACTCCCTCACACACTCCCTCACTCTCTCTCACCTGCACCAGCCTCCTCTTCTGCTGACGCCCTCGCCTCATGCAGGCTGAGCGACCGTTTCAGCTTCAGCAGAGCATTCTGCAGGTGCTTGAACCGCTCCTTTCCTCAGTCCCTCACTCTCTCTCACCTGCGCCAGCCTCTTCTTCTGCAGTCGCCCGTGCCTCATGCAGGCTCAGCGACCGCTTCAGCTTCAGCAGAGCATTCTGCATGTGCTTGAGCCGTTCCCGCTTCCCCTTGCTCTCCATGTCCTCTTGCAGGAGAACGGATAGACTCTCGTCCTATAGCTCACTGCAAGGAGGAAGAGAGGGAAGGGAGGGAGAAAAGACGAAGTACAAGGAGCATAAAAAGGTCCATGTCCATCCAATCAAACCATCGCATTCAGATTACACAGCCGCAATTTATTACAGTCGAATTAAAGAGCTCAAAATAATGAATAATTCGTACCTGACTTTCTGGTACAGCTTTGTGAGCATGGCGTCTTTGGCCTTCTCCACTTGTGTCAGAACGATGGCCTGGCAGCAGGGAGAAGAACAGGGAGTGAGGGGATGAGAGAACAGGCAAAAGTCAATCAGGTGGTTGCACTAAGGGGGGTGTGAGCATGGCGTCTTTGGCCTTCTCCACTTGTGTCAGAACGATGGCCTGATGGCATGGAGGAGGTCAGGGAGTGAGCGGTTGAGTGAAAAGGTAAAACAAATCAGTGGTTGCAGTGGTGGGGGCAAAGGAGAGGGCAGCAGAGGAGGGCAGAAGGGAAGGGCAGCGTGAAGATGAATTGACAGGAAGAACCACATCCTCAGCGTCCCCTTCAAGCGCCCCCTGTTGGCCAGGCAATGGAACTGCCAACCCATGTCCGCTGCCCTTCCCTCAACCACCCACCAACCTTGGGGATGTTATCAGCGAGGTGAGCCAGCACAGCATGCACGTATCGCCGCACTTCAGTCGCCATCGCCTTGAGCTCCTCCTCCGGACTCACCACCCGCTGATTTCCCCCCCCAGGCCCCCCCTGCTGCCCAGGCGCGGGGGGAACGCCCCCCCCGAGCCCCCCTGGCCCGCCCTCCCCCTCGTTCCGCTCCCCATCCGCGCCCCCGGAGTCGTCCCCTGCTTCCCCCCCGCCTGCTGCTTCTGCTGGGGGCGAGGGCGCTTCTTTGAAGGCCTTGGTGTGGCTGCGTAGCCGCTGCACCCACTGCTGCTTCTCTGCCGGGTTGTCGGCTCGAAGGATGAGCGCGTTGTGCACTGCAGTGGGAGACAAAAGGGAGGCAGGGGAGACGAGTTTGATATAACTTAGAGAGGGCGCTTGTTTTGAAGGCCTTGGTGTGGCTGCGCAGGCGCTGCACCCACTGCTGCTTCTCTGCCGGGTTGTCGGCTCGAAGGATGAGCGCGTTGTGCACTGGAATGGAAGGAGGGGATGGAAGAGAGCAGGCACCGGGGGAGAAGAGAAAGCGCGGGAGGGGGATCAAAGTCAGCGAAGACGCTTCTTTGCATGTCTTGGTGTGGCTTCACCGAAACCCAATTTGCCACGCAAGCGAATTAACCTGACCTTGTGCGTTGTGGTATAGTTGCTCTTTAGAATTTCACAAGCAAGCTAAGAATAAACTAAAAAACCAGCTCCGGGTTACACAAAAGCAACTCTCACCTTTGACCATCGTCTATAGTCACATCACATTCGATCATGCTTTATACTCACCTTCCACCATCGTCTACAGTCACATCACATTTGGCCATGCTTTATACTCACCTTTGACCACGGTCTTGTACGGGGTGCGGTTACTGATTTTGAACGACAGCGACTGCGCGGAGGGGCTTTCAGACTTGAGGTCGGACGCTGAGAGGACCTCCTCCGGGGGGAGATTGTCCTCCACTATGCATGGAGTAACAAGGACCTCCTCCGGGGGGAGATTGTCCTCCTCTGAGAGGAACAAGGGTTGCAGGGAGTAACGGGTAGAAGTGATTGTTTGATCTGCTCCACAAAGGGGAAGCAGATGTCACCTGGGACAAATCGTCCTCCACCACGCAATCCTGAGAGGATCAAGGGAGGGAGGGGCGTTTGAGCATTTATGGAGGCGCACTGAAAGCCTCGTGTATTGGGACGACTTTTGAAGCGCCTCAAGAATCGTCTTAATCGTGGAGGGGCGCTGAAAGGCTCAACAAGCGAGGCAGAATCCGTTGGAGTTGAATCTACTTCCATTGTGAAGTCCGACGAGGGGATGAGGTCGGGTCGGGGTGCTTGTCTTGAAAATAGCAATGGCTGAACCTATGGAATCACCTGAACACCGTGGAAAAAAAAAACGTTTGTTCGTTTCTGTCTGTCTCTTCTTTTCTTTGTCCGTTAGTTTTTTTCCTCCTTTTTATTATCTCCAATAACTGACCTTCAAACGCTGACGGCTGGGGAAACCGCAGTGAGGGAGGGGCGATTGATTGAAGGGCTGGCTGGCACTCACCTCTAGAGGGATGAAGCCCCTGGGAGTCTTCTCGTCAGGCTTCTTCACATAGTACAGCTGCAGCGTCACACAAACAGATCGGAGGGGGGCGTGTAGGCGGGAGGTGCATGCAGTGACAGCGGTGGTCAGCATTGCATGCCCAGGCCGTGCGTCATCCCACCGCCTCGTAGCTACCTCTGCCTCCTCGTAGCTACCTCTGCCTCCTCGACCTGCACAAGTGACAGAACACAGCATCAGTCCCTGGCTATTCAGAAATGACAAAAACTTCAAAAGGGAACTAAAAAAAACAAAAAACAAACAAACAAAAACAAAAACAAAAACAAAACAGAACACTCGGGTTTCAAGAAGCAAAGGGCTGAAATGGCATTCACTTACCACTTACCAGGGCGGGATGATTGGTGAGCAGCATCGCCTCAGTGGTGAGCAGCATCGCCTCAGTGGTGAGCAGCATCGCCTCAGTGGTGAGCAGCATCGCCTCAGTGGTGAGCAGCATCGCCTCAGTGGTGAGCAGCATCGCCTCAGTGGTGAGCAGCATCGCCTCAGTGGTGAGCAGCATCGCCTCAGTGGTGAGCAGCATCGCCTCAGTGGTGAGCAGCATCGCCTCAGTGGTGAGCAGCATCGCCTCAGTGGTGAGCAGCATCGCCTCAGTGGTGAGCAGCATCGCCTCAGTGGTGAGCAGCATCGCCTCAGTGGTGAGCAGCATCGCCTCAGTGGTGAGCAGCATCGCCTCAGTGGTGAGCAGCATCGCCTCAGTGGTGAGCAGCATCGCCTCAGTGGTGAGCAGCATCGCCTCAGTGGTGAGCAGCATCGCCTCAGTGGTGAGCAGCATCGCCTCAGTGGTGAGCAGCATCGCCTCCTCGCCAATCAAGCTCCGTTCCTCGCGTCATCACTCGGTTCCGTACGCACCCTCGCCGCAAGTCAGCGATGCCTCCTCGCCGATCTGCACAGGTCAGAAGAAACAGCATCAGTGACTAGACATTCGGATTCGTAAAAAGGCAACAAAGGAAAAGAATACCTCAGGTTTTCAATATTCAAAGCACTACAAAAACAGATTCAGCTTACCATGGCGGAAGTTCCTCTGGTGGCCGTTCCGCCGGTGCAGCAGCGCCCGTTCTCAGCTGCAGCCGCACCCGATATTCCACTGCAGCAGCGCCTGCCGAACCTCGGTTCTTCAGCAGCTTCGTAGGAGCTGCAGCGCCATTCCGCCAATCAAGCAGCAGCCGTTGCTCCTCGTTAAGATCAGCAGTCGTTGCTCCTCATTAGGCTCAGCAGGAGAGCAGCAACGGGCAGCAGCAGGCCTTGGACCTGCACAAGTCAAACCGGAGAGCATAAGTGCCTGAACATTCAGTCGCTAACGAACAAAAGCAACTCGAGAAACATCACTCGGGATTTCATAGGAATGCTGAAACTCGGAAATTCAATATGCTGAAACATTGCTTCAACTTACCATGGCGGAATGCTTCGTAGGAACTTCACGAGCGTCGTGGCCTCCTCGCCAGCAGCGTCGCCTCCTCGCCAGCAGAGTCATTTCTCCGTCGCACGCAGCAAGTCACTCCGTAGGTCAAGTCACGCTGATCGCAGTCACACCGCTGGCTACTAAAAAAGAAGCGGTCAAGCTAAAAAAAAAAACAAGTCGGATTAAACCGTGACCATTCAGATTTAACGGGAATAATATTAATAATAAAAATACTCGGGATTTCAATAAGCAAAGCGCTGGAAAATCGCTCTGAAAGTAAACTTTGACTTACCATGCCTAATGAATGGCGAGTATCCATGTGTGTAGATCATGGACCATCAGACGACGTATTCGCGCTTCGTCGTCGGATTATGGACGTGGTCAGCTGCATCGTCGGATTCGCATGCGTAAGTCGCCAGCACCCGCAATATCGCACGCGGATGGTCGCCATCATTCTCAAACCACGGCATGCGGAAAATCCGTCCTCTTGAGATGATATAGCTGTTTAAGCCTTCCGGGATTAAATCTAGATAGAATCAGCAAAGCGGAACCTCCAGAACGTGTAGAACTAAACCACCGCGAAAAGCACGCTGTATCGATCAGTAACAAACGGACGCGTTCCAAGTAGACGGGAGACATAGCGAGAGCACATAGGTGGTAATAATGTTCACGAAATCCATGGCGGCCTGGGGTTAGAGTAGTCGGCATGATCAGAATGTGGGTGAAGGCAGGGTGGAAGGGCGTGGGGATTGGGGAATGTGGGGGTGCCTGATTCAGGCTGGAAGGAGGTGCTGGGTCAATCAGGGTGGTGACTCTTGCTTGCTGGGTGAGGAGGGGGTGGTTTTGCTCGAGGGTGACAAGGGTCAGCTAGGTTCATCTCAACGGGAAGGTTGGGATGAGAGGGAAACACCTGGCCCCCCTTGGGACCAACGACGACGAGCGACAGAATGGGTGGCAAACTCCTGGGCCCGGTTCGGCAGGCATTAAAAAAATGGTTTCCCCGTACGGGCTACAGTAAAACGACCACCCTGGAACCTTCTTTGATAAGCGCGCGAAAGGTTATCTAGGCTCGATATAAGCGGACCAACACCGAACCAGACAATAATGGAATGCCAGCCGAACACCCCTTTTAACGCTGGCATTTTTCACAAGTGGAACCTTCCTCGAACCCTTTTTCTCAGGCAAACTGTCCATTTTCTCATCCGCCGCACCATGCGGCCTCGAGGTCCCGCACCATGCGGGGGATCATTGATTCGGGGCAATCACACTTTGCACTGAAAAAAATAAATCCCGGTCTTTCTCACCCCTCTTCGTGCCCGCTGGAAAATCGCACATCCCACAAACACAAAATCTATAACACATCGAACGCACAGTATGCCTTGCGCTTTTTTTTTCGACGTCCGCCGCTGCTTTGCAGAGCTGCCCGGGCTGCCCTTACAGTGATTCTATGCTCCATCAGCGCAGCTGCATACGGGCTTCTCAGAAGTGTCATTTCCAATGGCGCCATTAATTTCGGCCCATTTAATGCCAACCGAACACTCGGGCCATTGTTTACCGAAGTTTCACTGCAGCTACAGTCTGTTTCTTGGGGCCATTTTTTGGGGGCCCGTTAAAATGGCCGATAATGGCGATAATGGCCATAATGCCTGCCGAACTGGGCCCTGCTCGACATGCAGGGGCCAGCGACGGGAGCGACGGATGCAAAATCCGTTGAGACAACCCCGAGAGAACATCTCAACGGGGTTAGGGTTTTTCGATATCTGGCGAGTAACAGTGTGTCCACGCGAGCAACGAAAACATCTCGCCACGAGATTGCGACATGTGTTACAGATGGCCCATTTGGACAAAATTAGTTAAGCGTAACAACGAATACACTTTCTGAACACTTTTTTCCAATACAACATGACTTGACAAAAAACGATGGAAAGCATGTTCACCGAGGAAAAAAACATGACCTTCTCATGCACAAGATGCATCATATGGCGTTCATCGCAAGTTCCCCCAAGCGAAGCAGCCCGTGCAACGTCGCCAGCACGCACGACAAAAAACATCATATGCAAGACAGGAAATGCACTTAACCACAACAGAAGTTATCACACGCGGACGTACAGTAGTCAACTTTGTTCTTGCACGCTGACGACAAAAACATTTGTGTCAACACACCTCGTCAGAGGCATGATCTAGAGCATGCAGGAAAGTTCTCTCACGCGAACGCAGTGCATTTCGTGTTTGCTCGCAGACGACAAAAGAATATCACGTGCAAAACTTAATCACGTTCGGCTGCCCGACGAAATTTGTACTTCAAACTTGCCCACAACACGGTTTTATCTCATGCATACTCATTTTTGTTCACACCCAGACGGAAAAACCAAATATCGTTCACACCTATATATACTATGTACTGTACAGTAAGACAAATCTTGATAACTCTTCCCTGTCAGCACGCACGACAGCGCGGGACAACGAATATTCTGTGGACACTGTATGTGCAACTGCTGCGAACGAAAGTTTGAACATGCCCCCACGACGCAATTTTCTTACGCGAAACATGCGTTTCCCCGTGCACGTCCACGCCACCCCATCAACGCCTCTTCACTCGACCCACCATCAACCCTCGTCATACACATTGCACCTTCCGCATGAGTACACCCTGTTTCTCAACATTCTAACCTGGCGCGACTCGTCGCTACGGTGCTTGTCTCTTGCGATCTGGTGCCATTAAACATTCCAGCAACCTGGGGGGAAAAGCCGAACCGCTCAAGGGCGTAAAATTTCCGTAACTGCTGTATACCCTTCCCAACCAAGTAAAAACGTTGACAAAGCTTTTTGCAAAGTGCATCACCTTACCTAACCGCATTTTTTGCATTGTGCTTTTACAGTACTTGACAAGACCGTTTTGAACGTAGTGACGTTCTACAACCTGTTTATGTTATGCAACCAGATGCTCTGCTAGCGCGAAACAAGGTGTACAAAATACGTCACGCATACAAAAACGGCCGACACATCGGGCACATCGGTCAGTTTCCTTCTGCATAAGCAGATTTTTTTTTTCCTGAATGGTGAGGAAGTTGTATCTATCATCCGCACACGCAAAGTTTTCCAGCTGATGTGAACAACAAAAAAGGAGAAACTTGACCACGTTCGTGAGTGTCGTTGTGCGCTGAACTCCTGCGCATAGAAGAATAATAAGCGGCACCTTTGCACGCTCGACTTTACCGTTGTACAAAGTATGCTTTAGGTGTGCGTAACATTGCTCCAGGAGACAACCTTTGTTAAGCATTAGAAAATCCTTTGGAGAACCCCTTGCAACACTTGTGTTTTGGTTTTCTACCTCGTGCATAGATTGAGTTTGCGTGTGCATTAAGTGTACGAATGGGGTAAATAACAAATGCTATGCGTATGATGGGCTAGAACATCGGGTGCAGAAGCGTGCAGCCGAAATTGCTTCCGGTCAGGTATTTCGTTTGGCTAGCGAAAACCAGGCGATCCGAGGCGATGTGCGCGAACTGTCAGACACACTTGCGACACTCGCTGACGATGCTTTTTTGCCCGCATGAACTTCTTCGAGAATTCCGATGTAACGTCTTTGCAGAACATGAAGGTATATGCGTCCACGTTAAATGCTTTCTCTTGCCGAAGATGACATTTTCATGCCTGACACCGTTGTCTCATCCCCATGCGCATGTTGTTTTTAAAACACACGCATGCTGTACACCTGATGCCTGTTTGAGCCCCTCCCGGTTGCCTTACGAAGGGGGCGTATAAGCTGTCACGAGCATTTCGCATAAGTTTCGTCAATTCGCAGCTAGCTAAAAAGGATTCGCATGTGCTTATAAACAAGATCTGTAACCTAGTTTGACTTCAGTCTCTTCTGCTTGACTTCGGTCTGTACCTAGTTTGACTTTGGTCTGTTCGTTACTATTGGTTGATAACCACGCGACGCGCTTGTAATGTAGGTGCATAAGGCTGGGGAAACGACCTCGGGTGCAGCGTATCCATCCAACGCAGGGCAAATTCGCGTGCATGGGGTGAGCATCAGCTGTACAAGAAACTGTCCACGAAACTGTATCTTGCACGTCCCCACGCGCGACTTTTGTTGTCACATGCGACGCGCGTGCATCTGGCTTGTCAGCGTGCTCAGACAAATACTGTACAACACGCGCACCCACGCAGAAGGCCTGTCTGTCAACGTGCTGCATTCATCATCGCGTTCGGATGCTGGCACATGACATTCGCAAAGATACGGTATATTTTTCGGTAAGCGAGTTTCCTGCGGACGATGTTTTTTACACCTTTCCACGAGCAACACCTTCGCCACATGCGTCAGTGGTGTCATTTTTATGTCTGACACCATTGTACACCGTTTGTCACCCCCGAAATAAATAACCTCGCGCGTACACACATTCTGTACTCGCAACTTTTCCAGAACCAGTCAAATATCTTTCACACGTCCTTTTTACATGCGCAAACGTTTTGTATGGTAGGGACTTTTAACCCTGTGCGAATCGTGTATTAGGTGTGCTAAAATGGGTCTGGAAAAAAATGTTAAGCACATGATCCATTGTGTTTTCTTTCTACCTTGTGCACGGGGTGAGTCTTCCTTTGCGAATTCTGTCTGTTGGGTCTGGAAACCTTGCAACAGTTCTAAACGACAAATACATCGTGTGATCTGTCGCACGACAAAAAACCACACGTACCTTCCCAGAACAACAAAAAACAGTCGCGAGCATATACAAGGTAGAAAAACAAAAAAAAAAACCTTTGCAACACTTGTATTTTCGTGTTCGTCAGAGGCGAAATGTACTTGCCCACGACAAAAAATCTCTCACGCAGAAGTACTGTAGTTACTTTTGAGTTCACACGAAGACGACAAGATATAACCGTGTGCACAGCACACCTCACCTCGCCGTCAGATGCATGATCTGCTGCATGACGACAATTGTGCAAACGAAGTTTGGCCATCTTCGTGTGCAGAACTTGTTCGTGGGCAGAGTTAGGTGTGCACCCTTTGTGTTAAGTGCGGTTTTATGTGTGCGTAAGGTGTTTTGAAATTTTAACATTCGGTGGAAAAATCCTATGTTAAGCATAGGATGATTGGGTTGGATCAATGTCTTGCGGCGTTTATGTTTCTAAATTGTGCACGGGTAATTTTTGCCTATGCACGTCCTTTTTTACGTCAACACATTTAGTTAAGCATAGGCTCATCTGTTTTTTTTTTTTTTTTTTCGTTCGCGAACGCTTTGATGGTAGGGGATGTAGGGTCTGCGCAACGTCAGTGTAGCTTGCTGACGGAAGACCATTTCGTGTGGGGAACGAACGTCCACGTCAATTCGAGGTGCACGTGGCAGCAGGGCAGAGGCCGTGGTGATCACCTTGTGCATGGTTCCACGTCCAGCTCACGCCTTGCTCACGCCTAACGAGTGACGACGTTGACGAAGCCAGCGACACTCGTTGCATGCCCCTCGCCGGACGATTTGTTTCGTCAAGGTGAGTCGCGAGCGTGTCGCAACGTTCGCAAGGCATGATTTTGGCAGGGTTTGTTTTTGTGACCTGTAGATTTGTGTTCGCATATAGTTTCGCGAGACGGTTCTCCTGAAAATTGCTTTCGCTGAACCAGGTTGCTTTCCGCGTCGCCGATTAGGAACATGCACCAGGGGTGCGCGTGCTGCGGGTCCGGACAAGCCCCAGCTGGCGGGGTTTCAGTTCCGCCGACCAGTCGCTGGGAGAGCGACGGGAGCGTCGCTCCCACGGGCAAAACGGGAGCGACGGAATGAGTTCCGATGAGACACACAGACGAAAGTGGGGCGGGGAAGGATTGCGCCAGGCGGAGCACGGGTGACAGAAAGTGGCGGAAGTACAGGGTAGCGCGTCAAACTTTTTTTCGATCACGCGATGTCTCTGGAAAGAGTGTTTGAAGTTTAAGTTATGGTTTTTAAAATTGACATGTAATTCAGTGGCGCCATGCGTGTCGCACTGTAATTGATTACTTTAAAAGCCAGTCTCGCGATCTTAGATAAGCATTATCTTCGTCATCAACGCGCCACTGAGAAGGTCTGCATGCAGCAAAACTTCGTGGTGGTGGTCTAGAAAAGCAAGAGAGCCAGTCTTCAAGAAAATTGTCTGGCTTCTGCTTGAGCCGTAAAGAGTTGTTGTGGTCCCGCGTTCTTCTGCGTGCTTCTGCGAGGTTCTATGTGGTTGAATCAACAATGTGGCTCGCTGGGGAAGGTTACTTCAAAGTGGCTCAAGGATGGGCCTCGACTCGACACTAATGATAATGTACATACACTTCCGTTCATTCGAATCTGGTGTGTCTATGAGTTTATCCTAAACAAAGTTTTGGCTCATCAATACTCCGAACCAAGCTAGGTGGCTTGGGAAGGGGAGCCGGGATGAATAAACACGTTCGTCGAAACTGGCATGATTTCATCACCTCTTATCAGCTCTCAATATTGTCATATGCTGCTTTTTGTGAAGTTTGCCGTATTATTTCCAGCTTGGAAGTCTTGCACAGCTTATAAAGGTTAGAGCTGTGGATCTGATATGTTACCCGAAATGGTCAATCTGAAAGTTGGTAATTTCACAAAGCAATGCAACAACAATGAGAAGAGCAATAAAGAGCTGTACACATCCACAAAATTCCATGCAGTGTCGTGAGGATATGGCAGAAGCTGTACAAGCTCACAGCTAGCTACACACAACCCCATCCAAAGCACATACCGGTAAGGAACATAAACTCAGGACAAAAATGAACAGTGGGAGGGGACAGAGCCGTGCTGGAAATAGCTCAGCAACACATACACCGCTGGCAAAATTGGATGCTGTACAGAGAGATGTACAGTGGTAGACAGTGGTGCACAGCTGTGCACGGCAGTAGCAGGAACCATGGGGGTGAAGATTGAAACAAAATTTGGCAAAGATGGGGAAGCAAACCCCTGAAGGCAGAGGCAGGAAGGAAGGTGAGCAACCCGCATCAGAGGAGAGGGGAGGACTAAAGGAGGGAAGTGCTGCCGTTGCAGGAGCCGAGACATTTCGTGTGTCTAGGGGAAGATGCCGCGGACATGGTAGGTGCGAGCGATGCGCTCAATGGCTATGAGGTATGCTGCCGTGCGGAAGGAGCAGCCCTGGTGGGGCGGCACACCGTCGACGCCATAGTGGGCGCGGGCGGCACACCATCGACACCACGTTGCGGGAGGAGCAAGGTGACTGATTTCCTCCTCTCGCATGGCGTCCATGGGGAGAGGAAAGGCGTGCAGTGATGACGACAGGGGAGGGGCGATTTCTCGCAGCACGCAAAACAAGACAGCCACACACGAGCATCTGACACACGAGCATCTGACACACGAGCATCTGATACACGAGCATCTGACACACGAGCATCTGACACACGAGCATCTGACACACGAGCATCTGACACACGAGCATCTGAGTGCAAGCGTGCTTAAACTTGGTGTAATATGGAGCGGGAAGGACGAGCCAGCGGGCCAGCACAGCAGCAACACGAGCGCCAGTCCCTCGTCACCTCCTCCTCCGCATCTCATTGCATTGCATCCACTCCCTTCCCCTCCTCGTCCTCGCCTCACCTGGTGGGCAGCGCAGGCAAGGCGAGTGGTGCAGCGCAGGGTGAGTGCCACGTGCCGTGCCACTGCTGCACTTGGAAGGCAGGAGCAAGCACAGCGCAGGCGGGGGCAGCAGAGGAGTGAGCGCAGTCATTGTGGCAGTGGAGAGGAGTGGGAAAGATGGGGAAGCGGGAAAGGGGGTGGGGGCAGGGAACATGGGGTCTGGTTATGGGCGCCCGGGGGAAGAGGACGGGTAGGGCGGAGCAAGGCGGGTTCACCAAGGAAGCATGCTTTGGTGGTGTGCCACAACACCATACATCCACCTTCCTTCTAATTCCTCTCTCCTTCCTTCCTCCTGCCCACTCACACCCATCCCACATCCATCCTCGCTCAACCACTCCTCGCCATCCTCTTTACTACTCAACTCCCCTTACACCTGAACTCATGTCCCCTTCAGCCCCATCCCTCCTCCCCACTCACGCCGTCATCGTCGGTGGTAAAGTCAACGAGCGGCCCCAAGGGGTACCCTCGCGGCGGTGGTGCGAGCGGGGCATGATGGAGCAGAGCTGCGCTGCGTGCAGAGATTGAACTTTGGCAATTCAGAGCTGACACTGTCGAGCGGAAGAGACCTGAGCGGAAGGCACTAGAGAGCATGACCAGTGGGAGTGGCAGCCCATGGGTGCGTCCAACACCCCCAGCCACTGCCACTCACTCGCCCTTCCCGCGCCACTGCCACTCCCCCGCCCTCACTGCGCCATCGCCCGTAGAGGTCGCCAGCAGCGCCGCCCCGCATCCGCTTCCCCCGCGCCCCCTGCAACAGCTGCGCGCCACACCCTCCGCGTGCTGGGGGGAGCGCGCGCTGTGCTTGGCGGAGTGGCGCAGCAGTCGGTGCGGAGAAGGGACGCGGCGGCTAGCGAGTGGGCGGAGGAGAGTAGGCGCGCGCGTTGCAAGGGTATTCTGGAAAAGAATGGGACCGGGGGGTTGGCGAAGGCGGGAACGGAACGAGAACAGGGATAGGGGGGGATGGGAGAGGAAGCAGGGAACAGGAGGGAGGGAGAGGGACAGGCGAGAGTCGAGAGCGGGGGGAATGAGGAGTTAGAATCAAGTGGGGAAGAAACGCGGTAAGGAGGAGGACAAGAGTACTGAAATGCTGTTCATATCGCAGCAGCATATGCGGCCTACACCGCACCGTTCCAGCTTGCGATAAAGCGCGCATGGCTTGCGAAAACGCCGCATGTATAGGATTCGATGGCTGGTGCCCCCCAGGGTTCGCTCCGCCACAATCCGCCTCGTTTTGGTCGAATGTGTTGTTTAGTCACTATAAAATACAGTACGTACTAAAATTTAGTACGTAGTGCATTTGAGCAAATGTCAGGGTTCAAAAATGCCGCACTAAGAAGTTCACACGGTTCGAAGTTCCTGATTGTACGCGAGCGCTAAGGTAACATGTCAACGTAGAGTCGGCGCGAACGACGCGCTGCCAGCCGCGCACGGCGATGCCGCACGAATCTCGGCCCGCACGCTCCGTGCTTGCCCACGGCGCGTCGTTCTCGCCGTGACTCGTCGCGCGCTCGCCAGGTCACTTCGAAGCGCCCTCGACGGCTCGCGCCATGCCAGCCTGCTCGTCCCGCGCCGCTGCCGCCCTCGCCTCCGCCGCACCCGCGTACGTCGAACCGTGCGCTCGACATGCGCCAGCGCGCGCAAGCCGCCTAGGAAACGCGAGTCGTTCCGCCCCGCTGTTGTGCCGACGCTCCTTCGGCTGCTAGATACGGTCGTGTGCCGCCAACCGTCTGGCACACGACCGTAACCCTACCCACTCTATTCCGAGAATCAATGCCACGTGGCACTGCCACCGTACCTCCGCGTTGTAACGTTTTCTTCGTTCTCACACGCTCCCTTGTGTCGCGCTGCCTTTCCTTCCCCCCGTCCGCGCCAGCAGCGCATTGGCGGGCGACGAACACAGCGCGTGCGCGGCGGAGCTGCTGCGGTTCCTGGAGGAGGTGAGTGTGGGGGGGTGTGACTGTAAGCAAGTGAGTGAACGAGGTGCGATTACGAGGAGGTGAGTGAAGTGAGGCGAGCATATGGCAGAGAGAGAATGTCAGTCGTCACTGGTGAGGGGATGTGTGCTGCCTCCACCCCACCTGCTCCCTCCCTACAATGTGTCAGTCGCAGCCGAGATCGCCGCCTGTGCAGCGCTTTCCAACCAGCCCTACCTGCAGGCATGTCATGTGTCCGCTTAACCAGCAATAGCTAAGGTTTGTGTTGCCAACAAGAGTGGGTGCAACTGGGTTATAAGCGGTGCACTGCACCCGCACTGGCTCGCGTCTGTGCTCATGTGTTCATGTTGTCTTGTGTTGATGTTGCCATGTGTCGATGCTGTCATGTGCTGATGTTGCCACGTGGTGATGTTGTCATGTTCACATGTTGCCATGTTCCCATGTGTGCATGTGGTCGTGTTCTCATGTATGCATGCTGCCGTGTTCTCATGTATGCATGCTGCCATGTTCTCATGTATGCATGCTGGCATGTTCTCATGTGTCCATGCTGCCATGTTCTTATGTGTGCATGTGGCTATGTGTGGGCCGGGGGTGCAAGCAGGAGGTGAGGGATGCGCTGGTGAGGGAGAGGGCGCGTCTCATGGACCACCTCACAGCGCTGCCCTTCCTCAAGCCCTTCCCCAGCCACGCCAACTTCATTCCCTGCGCCCTGCACAACACCCACTGGACTGCCAAGCAGCTCAAGGTAAGTTACTGGTATGCCTGCACATATCATAGAATATGTTGAAGTGATGCTGGGACAGCGTGTATGTTACCAGCACGCAGCAGTCACTGACTGCGTGTGCGGTGGTGTGTGATGTTGGGGTGGGAACGGTGGCATGTGGGCAGGAGGAGCTGGCAGGGCGGGGCATCATGGCGCGGCACTACAGCCAGCCCAACCTCTGCAGCTACATTCGCATCAGCGTCAGCAAGCCTGAGCACACAGATGCACTGTAGCACTCTCACAGTTAACTTAGCATAGGTAAGAGAATTTGTCTGAAAACACCTGCATGGAGGTAGAGCCAGCATAGCAATGTGTGAGGGACATGCAAGGTGCAGACAATGAAGTTCCAGCTTTGCCGAGTCTATAAGTATGTGAGACTGCCACAACACACACTATATGCAAAAATTAGCATGTATGCAAAGTAAAACACGCTCCTAAAATAAAGGCACTAAATCAAAACCCAGCTAGCATAATCTAGATACAAACCATACATCGATTCAACTTCACGGGTCTTTAAGCACTTTTCCCTGTCAAAGAGATGGCTGCAATGTAAAACGTTCAATACCGACAGCATCTTCAGTTTGGTCAGGTCCTTTGGCAGTGCTTGAAGGTGCACGCAAAAAGCCAGATCTAGTACCGCAAGCCTGGTCAAGCGCTCAAAGTTGGGGGGAAGCAAACGAATTGACGTGTTACGCAAAACCAGCTTTCGGAGGCAGGATAGCTGGGTAAGAGATGAAGGAAGGTGCTCCAAGGCAGCACAGTTGCAAAAGCTGAGTTTCTGCAGCCTGGATAAAGAACCGATGGCTTCAGGAATGGAAATAAACTTGGCTTCATGAATCTTCAAACACATCAGGTGCTGAAGCATGGTGATCGATGCTGGCAGCTCAGTCAGCGACTCCGCACTCCATAACTTCAGCTTCCGTAGCTGCTGCACTGCCAATCCAAGGCATGGAAGTCCCTTCAGGCTCTTGGCGTTTGAAATATCCAGGGCGTGCAGGTCAGGAGAAAATCTCAAGCGAAATGGAACCTCCTCAGCATCTTCTTCCAATGCCATGTTCAAGTGCTTCAAACGCAGCAAGTTTCTGCTGATCTCCTCTCCAAACTCCACATGACCCCCCAACGTCAAGTTCCGAGACCAGCTTTTGTAGTGACCCAAGCTCAAAGTCTCAAGGGAGGATGGCAACACCTCTGGAGGTTCAAACGGAATTGCAAATCTTGGAAGCTCCAAGACTTTCAGCTTCTTACAGTTGTCCAGCCTCTTGGGTACCGAAATCCCTTCAGAACGGCCAATCGCCAACACTTGTAGATCAACAAGGCACGTAATAGCCTCTGGCAGCCTTCTGATAGCGCAGTCGCTAATGGTCAATTCTTGCAGCCTGCTCAGCTTCCCTATGTCTTCTGGAAGCTCGCCTATCATGCAGTGATGGAGTTTCAGCCGCTTCAAAGATGAGAGCTGCATGAATGAGGCTGGAAACTGCTGCTGGCCGTAGCTGCTATTGTCAGTCAGGTACAGAAAAAGAGTCTCGAGATTAGTGAGCCCTCCAATGTCCGTTGGAAGTGTTGTTAATGGCAACCCCTTGAGGACCAGCTTCGTGATAGCTGTTAACCTGCAGAAATCGGCAGGTAGCTGGCAAACGGTTCTGCAATTGATCAGAACCAGTGTTTCCAAGGACACCAGTTTACAGAAGGAATCAGGGAGGTGCAAGATAGGCAGCTCATACAGCACCAATGCTCTCAGAGCAGGCAGTCGGCCGAAGTTGTCAGAGAGGCTGGAAAAAGATTTGCTTCCAGAGATCGTCAGGCTCTCCAGACAACTTAAAGCAGAGAAGTCATCAGGCAGCTCAACGAGATCTGTGCAGCGGATGCTAAGCTCCTGAAGAGACGGTAAAAGCTCCCCAATGCTGTCAGGAAGGCGCTCGAACTGCTTGCAATTAACAATCACCAGCCGCTCAAGTCGACCACACAGGTCAAACGTCAGGTCAAATCGCAGACCAGTGACTTCAGGCCCTTCGTTAAATTCCAGCGACTTCAGACCAGGCAGCCATGCTATGTCAAAAGCAATAGGGGTCGAATTAGCTGAATGCGTGAAATCCTTCTCTGCGAAGAAGGAAAGGCTTGTAAGATTCACATGCTGAGATAGGTTTGATAGTTGCTGATGTTGAAGATATGGAGAAGTAATGGACAGAGCAGTGAGCGAAGTCAGGTTCGTGAAATCAGGAACATCTAAAGCTGAAGAATCTGGTAGAACTAGACTCTGGAGATTTGTGAGGTGGAAAAACGAGGCAGGGAGCCTGACGCTCTCATGAAGGCAACGGAGTGAAAGATGCTCAAGCTGAGTAGACTGCTGGAAGAAACGTTCCAAACCAGCTTCACTGATTGGGTGCAGCTCCTTCCTCTCATCAAAGTCCGCTGTGATCCAGTATCCGGCGTGGAACGTCTTAAGCTTGGGGCATGACGAAGCAAGGTGGGTGAGAAACTCGTCATCTAGACTCTCTACACTGCCGTCGCACAGATGGAGATGGGTCAGGTTTGGGAAGCAAGTGATCGCATTGGAGAGATCACGAAGAGACAGTTTCAGTCCCTCTCTGACTAGAAGCGTTGAAACGTGATGCTTAGCTAGGCGGCGCCATCGCTGGCAGACAGCTGCGATCTGGAGAGAGAATGCTCCATCCGTGAAGGCAGGCGGGGTCGGCACCAAGGTTTCTGGTTTTCGAACACCCACAGCAAATTCTCGAGCAGGGTCAGACCAAACTGCATTCGGCTTTACATGCAATTTCTTGGTAGGAAGAAGCCATAGAATCCGGACGAGAAGGTCGTCAGGAAGGTTATTAATGTGCTTGCAACTCTCCATATCAACTTTCTTAACTCAAGAACGACGATTGCTGCAGGAATGAACGACTAGTGAAGACGTGCTGAAATGGGAACGGAGCGGGAATAATGGATCTAACAAAACACAGATCTACAAAACACAGATCTCACTAACCCGGCTGTGCTGCTTCGATGACGATGGAGCCTGCCTGTGGGCTCCAAACGTAGCAGCCGCAAGGGTTCTTCAAACGCTAGGCTTCACGAATTCCCCAAAACGAACCGCGCCGTGCGTTTGGAGCACCCAGACTCCTCCTCGCTCCTGCATGAAGCCATGAGCTTCCCAGGTCACGAGCTATCACGGATCTGACGGATCTGAAGTGAAATGTGGGCCCAGCTGGCTTCATCTCGTGCTGGCTTGGGGCTGAGGTGACATGGGCTGGGCGAGTGGGGCTCAGTCGGAAAGGTTGTGTACGGTTCATTGCTGCTGATGCTCGGCTGGAAAATAATCAATGACACTCGCGTCGGAAAGGTTGTGTACCGATCGATGCCTTCCTTCGCGAGTGATTCTCGCGGGAAAGGACTGTTCGGGAATTCCCCCTGCACCCTGCCTCTGAACCGTCGGATGTGCAACAAGCTAGTTCGCAAGCGCCAGCAGTCAATCTTATGTAACCGCCCTCACAAAGGCGAACGGACGAAAGCGGCTGACGATTCGCGGAAGAACTCTACATCGTCAGGGAATTGTTCACGATTTCTCAACACTGTCATGGGACGACACGACGCGTTTTGCAGCATACCGCACCGCACCGAAGCGGACGCCTTTGACAAAGTGACCTTCGACTATCACATACAATACTAGCTCGCATCAATTACCGCACTTAAGTTCACAGCTTCATGACAGACCCAACTACGACGGCTTCAAGGCGAACGCTTTAGCAGCACGGACTCCCAATGCGAAACGAGTTGCGCTCGTGAGATGAGGGAGCAACGCAGACGATAAGGAAGCAAAATGTCCTCTCCAGCAGCGTCTAGACTCTTACGGAATGGCTTTTCGGGTGGGCACGGCGACATTGCACCGCGGCTTTACGAGGCTCCGTTGTACTAGTCCTCACGCCAATGGTGTTCGTGATGCTTCAAATGCCAGCATCACAATCCACAGTCGACTCATTCCCGGCAAGCTTCTCTTTAGAGGCTCCGCGCTTTCGAGTCGTCGCACCGTCGCTTCGCGTCCGCTCGAGTGATGGGCTTCAGGTTTCGACATAATTGCTTCGCCAACGTTTTGAAAGCGTGTCCGTCAAGCATGTGAATCCTTGGTCGCACCGTCCCACCGTCGCACCGTCCCGCATGCTCTGAAATCTGGTCGCGATCGACATCATCGCTCTAGCACTGTTGTAGGATCACATCCGTCGATGGATGACCCTGTTTTTGAGTCGACTCAAAAACAGGCTCCGAAAGCTGGTCTCTATCGACATCGCTGCTCTAGCTCTGTCGTAGGATCGAATCCGTGGAGGGATGACTCGATTCGCCTCGTGAAGCTCTGGCGCATCATGCTCTGCTGTATGCCCAGTAAGCACTCGAACGGACTGACGCGAACGGGTTGGCGCGAACGGGCTGACGCCAACGGACTGACTTGAACGGAGCAATGCAAAATGCGAATGGACTGACGCGAGAGGAGACCGGCGATTTTAGAGCGGCGGTTGCACATACCGGCGATGCTAAGCAGCGGATGCACGGCGTGCGTGAACGTGGGTCGGCAAGTGCGAGGGCTGCGAGTTCTGAGTCGACTAAATACGCGCTGGTGAACAGCGGATGCACTGCGTGAGTGAACGTGTAGGGTCCGCGAGTGTGCGGGTTGTGAGGATAGCCGGGAGTTGGGGAAGCTGATGTGGGGAGAGAATAGGTGGACGCACGGACCGGTGATGCTAACCAGCGGATATGCACGGCGTGCATCAATGTGTAGGTTCGGCGAGTGTGGGGTTGCGCGGACAGATGGTGTGAGCCGCTAATACGGATCCGCCACTGCTGACACCGCCACTCACATCAACAAACGGGTTGGTAATCTCGTCAGGATACCCACACAGCTTGCGTGCGCTGCACGTCCTCGTGGTGAAGGAGCATGCGGACCGAGCAGAGAGGAAGCCGCTGCAGCGGTACCGCCCGTCCCAGTACTCCGTGGGGGTCGCGCACAGCTGGCAGGGCGGCAGGGGGCCGAACAGCATGCCGTCCGCACACCGCTCCCTCAGGGCATCCTCGCTGCCACCTGGCTCCTGCTGATTGGCCTCCAGCATGGCACGCATGCCACACTCAGGTGCGCGCGCAGCTTGTCCTTCACCTCCCACACCCGCCTCGCCTGCTGCTCCAACGCCCGCTCTAGCTCTGCGCTCATCTTCCCTTCCCCTGCCTTCCCTGCGTCCTGCGGCTTCACGTCCTCCTTCCCCTTCCCCTTGCGCTTGCTGTCTTCCTCGCCTCCTCCGTCCTGCTCCGCCCCCTGCTGCCGCTTCATGGGGGGCTCTGAAGGGCCGTGTGGGGATGGATGGTGATGGGTGGAGGAGAGGAGAGGGTGGCAAGGAGAAGAAATCATGGAGACATGGAAACGGTGCATGCAGGTTAATACTTACCTCGTACTTCGACCCGCTGCAGCCATTGACCAGCGATACACCCTACCTTCCCCCTTTCCCACCCTACACTCACCTCCGCCCTTGCCCTTCCCCTTAGCACCCCCTCCCAGTATCTCCAGCAGGCGCTGTTGGTCGTCCTTCTGGATCTCGCCCCACCCCTGCACGCCCTGCACGCGCGCCCCCTCAGGCCAGATGCCCTCGTTCGCCACACACGCCGCATGCCGCCATGCTGGCACGCCCCCATCGCCCCTTTCCCTTCACCGCCCACACCACCCTCACATGTAGTGGCAGTCCTGCTCGCCGTCCCCCGCCATCACCCCCACCAGCACGCACAGCCCCGCGCCAATCTCCGCCCCTCCACCTGCACACGCCCCGCATGCTGCATACGGGGAGGGGGAAGGGGTTGCGCGGACGGATCAGGGCGGCGCAGGTTGGCGAGGGCGGGAGAGACGGACGGGGGAAAAGGGGAACAGACGAGGATTAAATGTTGGAGAGGAAGGAAAGCGGGAGCGGAGGGGGAAAGGGAACTGTCGGCGGGCGTGGCAGCAGTCGGCGCACCTCGATGCGGGCGGAAGACACCGGTTGGAAATCAGTCCGTGCCGCCTGCTGCACGCAGTTTCGTGGAGGAGCAGCGCGACTAGGCGCTGTTGTGCACTGGCGGCGATGACGCGTGACGAGGGGAATCAGCCCCAGCACTCGTCCGTGCTCGTCCGCACCATTCGGGGTTTCCCTGCTTCCTTCTGCGACAGCGCGATGCTAGCATGGCCTACCCGCCATCGTGCGTCTTGGTCTCACGTCGCAGAAGCGTCGTGGTGCTGATTGTGGCGCATTTCCAATTTTATGAACTTCGCTGTAAACTGCCTCCATAAGGCTGGGTAACTAGATATTCAATATGTTTACAAAATGTACACTCACAGGACGCAATGGGACATACTGTAAGCTCAAATCTATCTCATCTGCTTCCTTCCGTAGCAAGTGCCGCACGCACTGCACTTGGCATCTTTCACACAGATCAATCATGCGTCATAATGCTGGGAACGATATGTGGCGTCATAGATTGCAAGGGCCCTGTTGAGACGTCTCATAAGTGGGCATGGTTGGGGATTGGTGAGTGGCATGGTGTGGTGTCATTGCTTGTAGGGCCCAGTGTAGCGCACCCAGAAGGCAGCACCGCCAGGGCAGCACCGCCAGGGCAGTACCGCCAGGGCAGCACTGCCAGGGCAGCACCGCCAGAAAAAGGGGCATTGGCTTGAGCTGGTCGAGAGGGGAGTGGGCGTTGAACAGACCAATCTCACACAGCCTGTGGGTGGGGGGAGGCGAGGGGAGAGGAGACAGGGCGGAGAGGAGAGGCGAGAGCAAGGAGACGTGGGGGGGGGCAGAGGTGTGCGCCTGCCAGCACGACCATGCGACATTTGACATTTGGCATGGTACAAGGGCAGTGCCATACCTGACCCTCACGCTTGCCTGGATGACCACAGCCCTAGACCACTTGCATGGTAACTGAGCGGACCACCACAACCACGTACCAATTGACACTTGCCATGTGGCATGTGCAGCTAATAGCCACACCCAACCCCCCGTATCACCTGCATGAGCTGAGGTGCCACAGAGGTGTACTCGAAAGGTCCGGGAAAGTCCCGCACTGTGAGGTGCATGAGAGGCTCCACCTCACCTTGTTGCCATGTGGCATGGCATGCAGCGACCTACCACACCCAACCTCCCTACTGCTTGAGGTGCTCCACCCAGCCCGCCATTCCAGCTGCATGAGCAGCGGCACGTACGTTGTGCTTGGCATATGACAACCCCCCACCGATTACCTGCACGAGCTGTGGCGCCACTGAGAGGTACTTGAGCGGGAACATTATCGACATCTGCTCAGCTCAGTGGTGCAGAGTGGTGGCGAGGGGTGGAGATGGGCGGAGAGGAAAGAGAGGTGGGAGTGTGAGAATGCAGGAGATTGCAAAGGTAACGGAACAGTGGGAACCACATGCGAGGTGTGAGAGTGGAGTGGTGTGCATCAGCACAGCATGACATGGAATGAGCTGGTATGGAATGAGCTGGTATGGAATGAGCTGGCATGGAATGAGCTGGTATGGAATGAGCTGGTATGGAATGAGCTGGCATGGAATGACCTGGCACAGCACTGACATGCACACACAGTACTCACGTGGCTGAACTTGGCAACTTTGAATAGAATCAAACAACAACCTTCTTCTCTCTCTCATGCACCTGGTGGGAAGGGTGAGGGGTGAAGGACGTGAAGGGGGTGAAGGAGGTGAAGGGGGTGCAGGGGTTGAAGGGGATACAAGGTTTGAAGGGGGAAGGGGCGTGGCGTGAGGAACATGAGCGGGAGACATGCCACAGGTGACGGACGTTGGGGCAGCAGTGAGCAACCGGGGCCGTGGAGCAACAGCAAGGGACTAAGGGGTCGAACAGTGAGCAATCCAGGAAAGATCGAGGTTTGTGCATACATAGTGGGTGCACGGAACACGAGGAGATAACATGAGGAGGGGTGCATACCAGGGAGCGGGATAGAGCGCGCACAGCAGAGGGGACGTAAGAGCAAGGAAGCACGCAAACCAGGGCGAAGAGAGCGTCTTTGCGGAAGGTGGTGGAGAGCACTTTGTACATGCCAGGTGTCTCCCTCTTATTCATGCTAAACAGAAACACCTGCCAAGGCCAGGTGCAAAGAGAAGCGCATGCGTGCGTGGGAGGGGCGGACAGCATGTGTGGGTGGGAGGGGCGGACGGCATGTGTGGGTGGGAGGGGCGGAGGGGCATGGGGAGGAGCAGCACTTGCATCGTGTCAGCAGCAGCAGCAGAGGTATGGCACGGCTGGCACGTGTGGAGGCTGGTGAGCCACAACGGGTACGGCAGGTTGATGCTCCGCATTGCATCCACACCACCCCCACCCCCACCCTGCCCCCACCCCGCCCTGCCCCCACCCCCACCCTGGGCTGCAGAAGTTTGGGCTGTGCCGAACCTGCCCCCATCCACACCTTGGCCCCACCCCCGCCCTGTACCCACCCCCACCTTGAGCTGCCTGCAGCGGGTTGGCTGAGCGAAGACCTCAAGCGAGTCGGCAGTGATGGGCGCACACAGGAGCGAAGGGCGCAAGGGCATACACTGCTGCTGTCAGCGCCTTGAGGGAGGATGACAGGGGCATGCGCTGGTGGGGGGTGGTTTTGGTGGGGGCGGGGAAGGGTAAGGGTAAGGAGGGATGAGGCGAAGGATTGAAAAGGGGTGCATCATCCCCTCCTGCGCCTCCTGCGCTGCAGCTTCCACCGCCACTTGTGTTTGTGCAAGGCGGATGGGGAGGCGAGAGAGGGTGGAGAGGGGCGGAGGCGGAAAATGGGGGGAAGGGGAAGGGGAAGAATTGGGCAGTGCAGAGCGTTGCTGGAATAGGAAAGAGGTCGGGAGTGGGGGAGGGAAGATGGGGAGGGAAGATGGGGAGGGGAGATGGGGAGGGCCGATTATACGCAGCACGCACAACAAAACAAGGCAGCCACACACGAGCATCTGACACACAAGCATCTGACACACGAGCATCTGAGTGCAAGCGTGCTTAAACTTGGTGCAATATGGAGCGGGAAGGACGGGCCAGCGGGCCAGCGCAGCAGCAGCACGAGCGCCACTCGTCCTCGCCTCCTCCTCCGCATCTCACCGCATTGCATCCACTCCCTTCCCTCCTCGTCCTCGCCTCACCTGGTGGGCAGCGCAGGCAAGGCGAGTGGTGCAGCGCAGGGTGAGTGCCACACGCCGTGCCACTGCTGCACTTGGAAGGCAGGAGCAAGCACAGCGCAGGCGGGGGCAGCAGAGGAGTGAGCGCAGTCACTGTGGCGGCTCGTGGGCCATGGCAGCAACGAGAACACTGCTGGCGCCTGACTCAGGAGAGAGAAAGGGGAACGGGGGGAGGGGGACGTGGGAGGGAAGAGGAAGACAAGGGGGAGGGGCAATGAAAAGGGATCAGAATCACTCCAAACAACCAGTCCCTTGGGTTACTTGGGGAACGACGGAGTACGACGGGGTACGACGGGGTACGACGGGGTACGACGGAGTACGACGGGGTACGATGGGGTACAAGCAGGGAGGAGGCAGGGAGAGGGAGCACCACCTATTCAGAAGCTTCAATACCCGAGTCTTATCAAAGCATGTGGTGGTATGGTATGGAGGGAGGCGAGCGAGCGGCACAGCAAGGTGAGTCGGCTCCTCCTCGCGCATCCCTTTCATTGTGCCCTCCCCCTCCCCGCCTGCCCCTCTTCTCCCCGCCTGCCCCTCTCCTCCCCGCCTTCCCCCCACCAGCATTCACCTGCCGCCAAGCGTGCCTCGCGGATGCCGCCGCCCATCACCGTCGTCGCGCGCGCCTCCACCGGCACGGACGAGGCGCGGACGGGAGGAGAGCGAGAGCGCTGGGGTGCGGGAAGGGCGGCGCGAGAAGGTGATTGGGTCGCGGCTCTTGATCCTCACGCCGCCGCGCGAGCCCTCACACTCCGCTCCCCTCCCATCCCGCCTATTCGCCGCCGCGCCAGCAAATGAAGCAGCGGCGTTGCCTCCCCGTTCTTCGCGCCCTTGCGCCAGCATTGCGCGCAGTTGCGAACAAGAGCATGCGCGCGCGCACCACTGACGCCGTGGGGGCGAAGAAGCGAAATCTTTAGTGAAGCGCGGTCAAAGCGTCGAGAGGGCTACGCGTCGTCTGCGCCACTCACGGCAAGGGGGCGACTGGCGGTAACGTCGTAGGTGGGTGGGTGGAGGTGACGCCTGATTTCACAGAAATCAGAACGCATACTTTCGTTTTGGCGGTGACTGTTATGTGATTGTGTGAAGGGACAAGAATGATGGTGCGAATGCAAACGATTGTGCGGGCGAGAATTTGGTAACCAGGTTCAATTCGAAGCAAACGAACCGCTTCCGATTGCACAGAAAATCCTCAATCTCGTATACTCAAAATTGTGACGGTTTGATTTCTTTTGCAAACCGAGGAAGTAGAACACGAACCTAAGATGCAAACCAGCAATGCTTGTAAAGAGTATGGAACTTCCGATCGAAAATTCGAAATCCCCATAACCAAGCCTCCAGAAGCAAAGCCCAAGAGCACATTCATTTCTCCTTGGAGTTAGCAAGCAACGCGCTGCGACAATATTACTTGGCATCCTTGGAGCTAGCGTGCCACATCACACCCCCCCAGTATACCTAGGAAGTACCACTCGCCGAACCCGTGGGTCGGGTGACCCCGACCCCCAAACCACCATGACCCCTCCACTTGCCTTCTCGCGCGTACCCGTACCCACATCCCACGAAGCCGCACACACACAGCTTAGCTGGTTTCTCGTTCAGATCGATCAAAGTTACTGGCAGAAAGCTCACGTCGGCCCGCCATCCGTCGCAACGGCACGCCTCCATCCCGTTGCTCGCAGCAGCACCCTGAGCTTCGATGCAGTTGTGCTCTTGATCGATCCCGCCACTGGTGAGCACGAGATGGGAATGCGCCATTCACACCGTGAAATCGTCGGTACCGCTCCCGTCTACTCTCGTATTGCTATCAGGTTTCTCCACAGCGGCGGACGGGCAGTCGCAGGTGGGCATCAAGGTGCTCCAGGAGGAGAGGGAGATGGCGTCTGATCTCCCTGTCACTGCGTTCCCTCCCGTCTACTCTCGTATTGCTATCAGGTGTTCTCCACAGCGGCGGACGGGCAGTCGCAGGTGGGCATCAAGGTGCTCCAGGAGGAGAGGGAGATGGCGTCTGATCTGCCTGTCACTGCGTTCCCTCCCGTCTACTCTCTTATTGCTATCAGGTGTTCTCCACAGCGGCGGACGGGCAGATGCATGCCACACCATTCCATCAGCACCCCTACTGGTACCATTCTTAACCTCAACCCTCAACCATTGCATACTCGTTATAAGGGAAACGGGAAGACAATGAATAGACGAACAATGAACAAAGAAGTACACGAATTTGAAATCGACGAGCACGTACAGAGTTGTAGGCAACAAAGGGTGAACTATTACATCGCAGAACTGCAAAGCACATAAGTGACACTTCCAACTGTTGACGCATTGAATATACATCGATTTATGTGTGTATTATGATTCACAGAATAGCTCACACACCATACACTTGTTTCACTGCTATAACGCAGCAACCATTAATGTGCATCGAATTTTGGCACTGAAATATCTTCTGTGTATTTACTGTCCTGCACAGAACAATACGTAACCGTGTGATTTCATGGCTTCGACACATCATCAGCAACAGATGAAAGTCGTTTGCGCCAAAAAAGACATAAATACATGAAGCAAGTAGTCCAGGATGTCAAATTTCAATTCATTCCTGAACAGCCATCCTTTGAGTGTCTGAAGACAAACAACAGAAATTAATATTTTGGAAAGAATAACCGTATAAGGAAAGATAAAACTCAGCATGGTACGTGTCATTAGCCTATGACAAACACACATAGCCAGAGAGGGCGAGCGCAGAGCCAGACGCAAATCTGCGAAGAGGTTAGGGCGCACTCGCAGACGCGGCGGACGGGCAGACGCATGCCACACCACTCCACGCCGCTCACCCTCTCCTCCCCTCTTTCTCCTCCGTTTCTCACCCCGCTTTCGCCCCGATCTCGCCCTGCGCTCCCCTCCTCCCCCTCCTCCCCCTCTCTCTCCTCCAAGAATTCGAACCTTTTCAGGTGTTTGTCACAGCGGCGGACGGACAGACGCAGGTGGATCCAACACTCCTGCCAGCGGGGCCAGTGGATTGGCAGTAGGGGCCCTGCTCCTCACGTCGCCTGCCCTCACGTCGCCTCCCCCTCACACCCAGCACCGGCCACGCCCCCCCTTCTCCGTGTTATTGTTAGAGTGAGTGATTGTGAGTGTGAGCAACGGAGTGAGTGAATGAGTGACTGAGCGTGAGTAAAAGCTTGAATGTGTGAGTGAGAGTTTCTGAGAGTGTTAATGTGTAAGTGCATGAGTTGAGAGTCAAGGAGTAATCGAATGCAACGCATTGTGTGTCGTTGCACTGTGTACACGTAAACGCGTGCGTTGTATTTGGCGAAAAGCGTGATGCATAGTGGGACTTGCCTACGTACTTGGAATGCGCTAAATCCCTCTCCTTCCTCTCATATCCCCCTCTGCTTCCCCCCATTTCGGCCGTTGCTGATCCCTTACACCTCCCTAGGCTTCCCCTCGTTTCCTCCCTATCCCTCCCTATGCCTCCCTATGCATCTCCCATCCTACCCATCTCCTTCCCCTCCCGTCTCTCCCCACTTCCGCCCCCATCTCACCTCCATTCCTTCCCATCTCATCTCCCATCACTCCATGCCTCCTCATCTCTCTTTCCAGCCACCATCGCCCATTCATGCCTCCCATCTTCCATGGTACCTTATGTTTGTATCTACCTGTGTTCGCCAGTGTCCCCTGCTTGCCTTTTCCTCTGATCCAATTCCCCTGGCGCTCCCCTTCTCCCCACCTCCACAGGACCAATCCCTGCTGCCCTCACTCGTCTGCTGCCTCTCAGCCTGCAGAGCAACCGCCCCCCAGGCCAGGCTCAGGGGCCATTCCGTGACTGGGCCAGCTGAAGCAGGTGAGTTTATTCAGTTCCCCATCTGCTTGCATTTCCCCATCTGTCTGCATGTTCCTCTGTCACCATGTCCCCGTGCCCCGTTGTCCCCATGCCCCCTTGTCGCCATGTTCCCCTGTCCGAATGTTTCCGTGTCCCCATGCCCCCATGCCCCCCTTTCCCCGTTGCCCCCTGTCCCCTTGTCCCGCAGTCTCCATCCTATGGCCCCCTGTTCCCATGTCCCCATGTTTCCCTGTTCCCTTGTCCCCATGTCCCCCAGTCCCCAAGTCCCCCTGTCCCCAAGCCCCTCTGTCCCCATGCCCCCCTGTTCCAATGTCTCCACACTCGTGTGCGTGTGTTTGTGTGTGTGTGTGTATGTTCACACGTGTGTGTGCGTGTGCTTTGTACGTGTGTGTGCGCGCGCGCGCATGTATGGATGTGTGTGCATGTACGTGTGTATGCGTGCGTGTGCATGTGTGTGTGTGTGTGTGTGTGTGTGTGTGTGTGTGCGTGCGTGCGTGCGTGCGTGCGTGCGTGCGTGAGTGTGTGTGTGTCTTCTCTCATATATCCGCTGCTCCACATCTCTATCCTCTCCCTGATTATACTTACTTTGCCTCACCGATTCATGAATCCGGCAGGTTGCTGTTTGAGTGGAGATGGAAACGGCTGGAACGAACCTGCTGAATGTGGAGGAGTGGAGGGACAGGGAGAGGTTGCTGAACACTAGGGTACAGAATGCGGAGCAGGAAGCAGATGACGCGAATAGGGAGGCAGCAGCAGCGAGGGAGAGGGCGGAAGCTCTGGAGAGAAATCTGAATGAGGAAGTTGCAAGGCGTGATGAGTGGCTGGCTCGGGTGAGTTCCAAAGGGGGAGGTGCTGATTCCGTGGCCCGAGTTCAGGCTCAGGCGTCCGGGACAGAGAGGAGGCCCATGAGGGTGATGGCTGGGGGTCCATGAGGGTGATGGCTGGGGGTCCATGAGGGTGATAGCTGGGGGTCCATGAGGCCGGTCTTTTTTATCTCATCTGTCCCTCACCTACAACTTCTTCCCTTTTCTGCCCCATCTCATCTGCCCCATCTCATCTGCCCCATCTCATCTGCCCCATCTCATCTGCCCCATCTCATCTGCCCCCTCCCACCTGCCCCCTCCCACCTGCCCTCTCTCGTTTGCCCCCTCTCACCTGCTCTCTCGCTTACCATAGGTGATGCCATCCGTGCCCTTCCTCTTCTCTGCTTTTCAGATCACACAGCTGGAGGAGGAGCTTAGGGTGGAGAGGGAAATAGCTGAAAGCACCGGGCGGGCGGCGCACGCTGAGAGTAGGCGGAGAGTTGAGGCAGAGAATGAAGTCGGTGCACGACAACGGGAGGTGGAGCGACTGCGGGTGAGAAGGCTTTGCTCGATCGAATCTGTAGTCAATCCTCCGACGTATTCTCTTGGCGTCGACCTGACGTGTGGCCTTTTGAATCCTTGCTTTGTGCTCATACAGAAGGAACTACAGGATGCACTGGACAAGCAAGAAGATGATGAGGCGGCGTTTCAGAGTGAGGTGAGCCGGACCCGGCCTTTCTCACTTGTATCCCTCTCACATGATCTACGCGATGCGCTGGACAAGCAAAGGAACGATGAGACTTAGTCTGAGATTGTGGTGAGCAGCACGCTGTGTGGGTGGGATTGGTGTGGGATTGGGGTGTGATGGGGGTGGGATTGGTGTGCCGCTAACCATATGTGATGCCATCCGTGCCCTTCCCGTCCTCTGCTTTTCAGATCGCAGAGCTGGAGAAGGAGCTGCATGCGGAAAGGAAATTGGCTGAAAACAATGGGCAGATGGCGCAGGCGGAGTACGAACGTAGAGCTACAGCTGAGATTGACGTCGCTACATTGCAGGTGAGAATGCTAAGCTTGATTGAAAAGTTGTCAATCCTCCAACGTATGCTCTTCAGGTTAACCTTACGTGTCAACCTTTTGGATTTGGCTTTGCACTCATACAGGAGACGCTAGATGCTGTGCTGGAGGAACAGTGGAAAAGAGAGGAAGACTTTAGGACAGAGGTGAGCAGCATGAGGTGTGGGATCTGTGTAGGATTGGGGTGGGATTGGGGTGGGATTGGGGTGGGATCGGGGTGGGATCGGGGTGGGGTGGGATCGGGGTGGGTTGGGGTCAGGGTGGGATCGGTGTGGGGTGCAATAAGACGCACGCACCTGCACCTGCACCATCAACAGTAAGACGCACGCACCTGCACCTGCGCCATCAACAGTAAGACGCACGCACCTGCACCTGCGCCATCAACAGTAAGACGCACGCACCTGCACCTGCTCCATCAACAGTAAGACACGCACCTGCACCTGCACCATCAACAGTAAGACGCACGCACCTGCACCATCAACAGTAAGACGCACGCACCTGCACCATCAACAGTAAGACGCACACACCTGCACCTTCAACAGTAAGACGCACACACCTGCACCATCAACAGTAAGACGCACACACCTGCACCATCAACAGTAAGACGCACACACCTGCACCATCAACAGTAAGACGCACACACCTGCACCATCAACAGTAAGACGCACACACCCGCACCTGCACTATTAACGGTAAAACGAACACACCTGCACCATCATCATCCATGCCCTTCCCCCCGCGCTTTTCAGATTGCCAAGCTGGAGGAAAAACTCTATGCGGAACGGGAAGCGGCTGTCGGTATGGAGCGGATGGCGCATGCAGAGACCGAGTGCAGAGCCGCAGCGGAGAGGGTGGTCGCTGCACTGCGACGTGAAGTGGAGTGTCTGCGGGTGAGAACGCCATGCTCTATTGCATCTGTAGTCAATCCTTTAACGCATGGTCTTGGCGTCAACCTTATGTGTGGGTATTTTGAATCCTTGCTTTGTGCTAATACAGAAGGATCTAAGCGAGGCGCTGGACAAGCAAATGAATGATGAGGAGGAGTATCAGAGTGAGGTGAGCAGCTCGCGGTGTGGGATCGGGGTGTGGTGGGGGTAGGATCGGTGTGGGATCAGGTGGGATCAGGGTGTGACGGGTGTGGGATGGGTGTGGGATGGGTTGGGGGATGGGTGTGGGATGGGTGTGGGATGGGTGTGATGGGCGTGGGATGGGTGTGGAATGGGTTTGGGATGGGTGTGGGATGGGTGTGGGATGGGTGTGGGATGGGTGTGGGACGGGTGTGTGATGGGTGTGGGATGGCTGTGGGATGGGTGTGGGATGGGTGTGGGATGGGTGTGGGATGGGTGTGTGATGGGTGTGGGATGGTTGTGGGATGGGTTGGGGGATGGGTGTGGGATGGGTTTGGGATGGGTGAAGGATGGGTTGGGGGATGGGTGTGGGATGGGTGTGGGATGGGTGTGATGGGTGCGGGATGGGTGTGGGATGGGGATGGGACCGTGGTGAGATCGTGGTGGGATTGGTATGGGACTGGTGTGGGCTGTGATGATGAGGCGCCGATGGCTCGCCTAGACGGATGCCTTTCTCGAACGCAAGTGTGGTGGGACTTTAGGATTAGCTGCGAGGGGGAGTTTAGGGAAACGGGAGGAGGATGCATTTGTCACGTGCTCCTGTCTCACTTGCTCCCTCACTGCCTTCTTCCGTTCTGGTTCTTTCCATATCTGAAACTTTTTCTCTCCCTTTTCCTGTCAGATTCAGCAGATGTCGTGCAAGATTGTTGCACTGCAGGAGCAGATGGAGAGGAAGAGGGAGCGGATGAGGCTGGATAGTGGGGGGGATGGCGGACAGGAGGGGCGTGGGGAAAGAACCCCTGCGCGGCGCGTTCTGATTTCGGACTTCGAACAGGTGGGGCTATCAAGCCAATTGCCAGCTGCGACTGCTGACAGCGGGGAGGGGGGAATGGAGATGTGTGGCACCATAGGGCGTGCCGGCGGAGTTCATCGGGGAGGTGAACTGGTGAGGGTGTTCGAGGTTGGCTCTCCTCTAGCATCGTCTGCCGCTTCTCGTGCTGCAGCTGCTCTTACTCCGGCTGAGGCTGCATCTGAAGGTGGTTACAATACGACCACAGCAGCGGAGGTAGAGCAGATTGCTGCTCCTGAAGCGGCAACACCATTATCCCCACAAGCAATTGCACCACCATCGCCCCCAGCAGCATCACTTCCACCAGCACCAGCTGCAACACCACATGCACCTGCAGCAACACCACATGCACCAGCTGCAACACCACATGCACCAGCAGCAACACCACATGCACCAGCTGCAACACCACATGCACCTGCAGCAACACCACATGCACCAGCTGCAACACCACATGCACCTGCAGCAACAACACATGCACCTGCTGCATCACCACATGCACCTGCAGCAACAACACATGCACCTGCTGCAACACCACATGCACCTGCAGCAGCACCACATGCACCTGCAGCACCACCACCAGAAGCAGCAGCAGCAGCGGCAGCAGCGGCGGCGGCGGCGGCAGCAGCAGCAGCAGCAGCAGCAGAAGCAGTAGCAGCAGTTGTGCCACCAGCACCAGAAGCAGCACTAGCAGCAGCAGCAGCAGCAGCAGCAGCAGCAGAGGCAGCGCAAGCAGTAGCACCACCAGCACCACCAGCACCACCTGCACCAGAACGCAAGGGCAGCAAATTCTCTGGAGTGGTATACAACAACGATACTATCTACGTGAGCGTAAACATCAACGTGGACGGTGCTCGTGACCAGCACCGCGGAGGGCGGTTCGAGACCGAGGAAGAGGCTTCACCCTGGGCTGGAGCTATCCGGGTGCTGAAGACTGAGGGCGTGGAGGGGATGCTGCCGCTGGTCGAGGGTGTGTTGACTCTAGACGAGGTAAAGGCAATACAGGGAAACAGGGGGGAGATGGAAGAATTGTATGACAGGTTTAGGAATCCAAAAATGAGCGTGGAGGAGAGGCGGATGTGGGGCCGCCGAGAGGTGCTGCCAAAGGCCTTGCAGCCTCTGCACGACGCGTGGCTGCGAGGCCGGGCTATGGCAGCAGCAGCAGCAGTGACGCGAGCAACAGCAGCAGCAGAGCGAGCAGCAGCAGCAGCAGCAGGTGGGGAAGTCTTGATTGGGGCTTGACAGGAAAGTACCAAGTGGGGAGGGGGGGGGGTTGGCACGTGATGGCATGAGCAGGTGTGGGTTGGCCTCCAAGTACTCAGGTAATGGTCGTGACCATCGCACCTGAGATGGTTGCAGCCATCACCTTCGAGGAAGGGAGGAAGTAGGCGGAGCATCTGAGTGGTTGTACCTATCGAGATGTGTTGCTCTTTCACTTTGATTGTACGGTTCGGTTATTTTGTCATGTACTTCTCATTCTAAAACTACCAGGAACTTAAAGCACTAGGTGATACAAGGAGTTTCTCTGCCTAGGCTTACTGTAGGCAAGCAAAAAGGAGGACTCTAGTACCAGAACGGTTAGAAGAACTCAAAACAGCTTACCGGTATGTGGGAGCAATGCGACAGCTTATGGCATGTGCACATTTTCAGCAAACAAACTGCTCTACGGATTCACATCACATACAGGTACTAGTACGGTACCCTAAATCCACCCTCCGCGTTTGAACAGCTGAGCAGACACATGCGGTATTCTCATCTCATGCGGTATTCTCTTCTGGCATGAACAATGCAGTCAGCTCAAAACTGTGCCCTTCCTGCATGGAGCAAGACCAAGCAAGCAGTAGCCGGTAATGCTCCTCTCACCACTGCCACCTTGTCACACTGATTGGCCGTTAGCATGCCCTGCTGCCAGCACCACCCTTCACAGTGTGAGGCCGACATGATGAGTACATGTGTGACGCAGTTGAGAGGGGGCGTAACACATCAAGCAAGACCAGGCAGCAAGGGTGCTCCCTTGTCACCACGGCCCTGACCTGGACCTTTGAGTTGCCTTTCTGCTAGTAGCACCCTTCCCACCTGCAGCTGCTGTTGCTGGACCTGGCAAAGGCGTGTGAGGCTGAGACAGTCTGTGCAGGTGTGAAGCGGTTGAGAGGGGTAGTGCATGCAGATTGGACAGTCCGGCTGGTGGTGGTGGTAGGAGAGTGAGTGGCGTGCCTGGTGCCGCTGCTGCCGGTGCGGCTGGTGCTGTTGAGCTGCTGCTGTTTGTGTTGCTGCAAATAGAGAAGTAGGCACTGCTGCTGGCTGCAGGGTTTAGGGAAGGTGAGGGGAAGAAGACAAGGCCGAAGGGGACAGAGGTGAGAGAGCAGAGAGTCAGAGATAGAAAGACAAGGCCGAAGGGGACAGAGGTGAGAGAGCAGAGAGTCAGAGATAGAAAGACAAGGCCGAAGCGGACAGAGGTGAGAGAGCAGAGAGTCAGAGATAGAAAGACAAGGCCGAAGGGGACAGAGGTGAGAGAGCAGAGAGTCAGAGATAGAACGAGAAGGCCGAAGGGGAGAGAGGTGAGAGAGCAGAGAATCAGAGATAGAAAGACAAGGCCGAAGGGGACAGAGGTGAGAGAGCGGAGAGTCAGAGATAGAAAGACAAGGCCGAAGGGGACAGAGGTGAGAGAGCAGAGAGTCAGAGATAGAAAGAGAAGTGAAATTGATAGTGGAGGGCAATGGTTTTTTTGTCGACTAAAAAATAAGAAAGACAAGGCCGAAGCGGACAGAGGCGAGAGAACAAAGAGTCAGATAAGAAAAGAAGTAATATCCATGGTGGAGGGGAATGAGAATCAGTTGGGACTGAATGTAATGATGGGAATGAGAATTTGTAAAGAGCCGTGCTGCTGAGTGGCGGCAACAGTAACGACAATGTCCACCATGTTTTGTGGTGTGGTGCGGTGTGGTGTGGTGAGGTGAGCTATGGGGGTGGTGGGAAAGGAAGGGCAGCATGGCATGTGGTCAGGAGAGAGAGCAACCACATGCCATGCTGCATGTTCCCACCACAGACACCACTCGCCTTGACACCTCAACCTTCCTGCTCCCACATGAAGACCTCCCCTCACCGCACTTCACCTCACCCACCTCACCTCACCGCTCCCCTCCTGCCCCGGAACTGTGTAGCGAACTCTCTGTTATTTTATCATCCTCTTCTGCCTCACTCTCAAAGTCTCAGTGTGGCACAACATCGAAACACGACAATAAGCAAACCCTTCTTCACCTCACCGCACATTACTTCACCTCACTGCACTGCACCTGTTTCCTCGCCCGCGACTGAGCAGCTGACTCTCTGTTCTTGATCATCCTCTTCTGCCTCCTCTTAAATTCTCAAGAGACTTGGCACACTCACATCGTATCTGACATGGCAGGGCATCTCAGCAGAAGAAAAAGGAGAGTATGCCAAACACCACAGCAACCCAGAGCAGGTGAATGAGAGTATGCGCCGTGGGTTGCTGTGGTGTTTGCCTCTTCCGTGACGCCAAACACCACAGCAACCCACCCCGTGCTGAGCTGACACCTCACATCTCAAACTACATCACCCCGTGCTCACCCCTACGTCACATCACAACACATGTTGCATAGCACAGTGACTCACCAGGCAAAGGACAGTTACAGCAACGGGCCATCCGTTGCAGACCGAGAGGTATTGATCAGTGCAGTGCCGTTGGAATCACAGCAGCACCTTTCCAGGCACGGCAGTGTGCCATTGGTCATCGAGTGCAGCTCGAAGCAGCAGCGAGGCGGAGAGCAGGGGGGGAAGGGCGCGTGGGTGGGGTGGGAGTGAGTGAGCGAGTGCAGCGTGGGGGCATGCATGGGATGCCGTGCCTCCTGCGCTGCAGCTTTCACCGCCACTTGTGTTTGCGCAAGGCGGATGGGGAGGCGAGAGAGAGTGGAGAGGGGCGGAGGCGGAAAATGGGGGGAAGGGGAAGAATTGGGCAGTGTAGAGTATTGCTGGAATAGAACAGAGGTCGGGAGTGGGAGAGGGAAGATGGGGAGGGAAGATGGGGAGGGGGAGGGCCGATTATACGCAGCACGCGCAACAAAACAAGGCAGCCACACACGAGCATCTGACACACGAGCATCTGACACACGAGCATCTGGCACACGAGCATCTGAGTGCAAGCGTGCTTAAGCTTGGTGCAATATGGAGCGGGAAGGACGGGCCAGCGGGCCAGCGCAGCAGCAACACGCGCGCCACTCGTCCTCGCCTCCTCCTCCGCATCTCATCGCATTGCATCCACTCCCTTCCCCTCCTCGTCCTCGCCTCAGCGCAGGGAAGGGGCGCAGCGCAGGCAAGGCAAGTCGTGCAGCGCAGGGTGAGTGCCTCGTGCCGTGCCACTGCTGCACTTGGAAGGCAGGAGCAAGCACAGCGCAGGCGGGGGCAGCAGAGGAGTGAGCGCAGTCACTGTGGCGGCTCGTGGGCCATGGCAGCAACGAGAACACTGCTGGCGCCTGACTCAGGAGAGAGAAAGGGGAACGGGGGGAGGGGGACGTGGGAGGGAAGAGGAAGACAAGGGGGACGGGCAATGAAAAGGGATCAGGATCACTCCAAACAACCAGTCCCTTGGGTTACTTGGGGAACGACGGAGTACGATGGGGTACGATGGGGTACGATTCGGTACGATGGGGTACAAGCAGGGAGGAGGCAGGGAGAGGGAGCACCACCTATTCAGAAGCTTCAATACCCGAGTCTTATCAAAGCATGTGGTGGTATGGTATGGAGGGAGGCGAACGAGCGGCACAGCAAGGTAAGTCGGCTCCTCCTCGCGCATCCCTTTCATTGTGCCCTCCCCCTCCCCGCCTGCCCCTCTTCTCCCCGCCTGCCCCTCTCCTCCCCACCGTCCCCCCACCAGCATTCCCCTGCCGCCAAGCGTGCCTCGCGGATGCCGCCGCCCACCACCGTCGTCATGCGCGCCTCCACCGGCACGGACGAGGCGCGGACGATGCCAGGGGGAAGGATCGCGAGAGAGAGCGGCTGCGGTAAGGGCGGCGCGAGAAGGTGATCGGCTCGCGGCTCTTGTTCCTCATGCCGCCGCGCGAGCCCTCACACTCCGCTCCCCTCGCATCCCGATCACGATAACGTGCCGGTGTTAGTAGCGATGGTATCAGGCGGCATCGCCACACACTCAGCCACGTGTATCCATGCCACCGTGTCAAACCGCCCACAAAGTAGATGTCACTGGAGGGGGGAGGAGGAGGAGAGGGAGCGGGAGGGAAGGACATGGGTGTGTTGAAGAACGGTCTCACATACTCAGCCTCATCAATCCACGCCACCATGCCAAAGCTGCCCACAAAGTCAATGTCGCTGGAAGGGGGCACAAGGGAGGGAAACGCGAGATGGGGAGGAAGGGGGAAGGGCAAGAGGGTGTAATTATGTGAGTGTCGTTTCACACACTCAGCCACGTCAATCCATGCCTCCGTGCCAACCCCCCTCCCAGAAAGTAGATGCTGCCGAAAGCGATTACCAATTGACCAGATGAATGCGCTTACTACATGAATGGTATCCATGAGGTAAAACTGAAAGTTCCACCACTGCTGCGCTGCCTGTGCTGGAGCCGTGGTAAGATGTGGAGGCGGGGCACAGAAGGGGGGAAACGGAGGGAGGTGAAGAGCAGTAGAGGATGCATAGTGCAAGGAGCACTCGTGTAGCCCATGCTGGTGCCGCTTCGCATAAAAGCCCCGTGCCCACTCCTGGCAGTGGTGGTACAGGAGGGGAGGGAGGGCGGTGAGGCGATGGGGAGAGCAGCGGTGCAAGGGACGTACAGCATCAAGTGCCCTCGTGCTGGTGCCTCTTCACATAGCAGGCCCGCACCCACTCCTAGCGGGGGTAAGGGGGAAGGGAAGTAGGTTGTACGATGTATCTGTGCTTCCACCTCTTTTTACCCAAACGGGAGAGGGGAGAGCAGGAACATGGGATCTGGGGGGGATGGGGTGGGGGGATGGTGGGGTGGAATGGCAGGAAAGGGGGGTGGAGTGTAGGATGTCAACATGCATTCATTTGGGTTCCTCTCACTCTCCCCTCTTCTCCCTGCCCCAACTGCCCATCTTGCTCTCCTCCTTCCCTCCCCCTCCCACTCTCCCCCTCGTTGACTCACGGCCATCAGCATCGGTCGTAAAATCGAGCAGCGACCCCAAGGGATACCCCTTGCGGCGGTGGTGCGAGCGGGGCATGATGGAGCAGAGCTGCGCGTAGCCTACTGCGCCTGCTCCACCAGGTCGCGCACTGCCACTGCTGCCGCAACCTGAACGCGTGGCGGAGACTGGAGAGAGGGGGGGGTTGCGGGAACGGGTGTGAGAGGGGAAGCGTGAGAGAGGGTGAAGTGTGTGCGGAAAAGAGGAGGGTGAGTGAGCGGGGAGGAAGGGTGCGAGGGGGGGGGAAGGGTGTGGGGAAGGAATTCTGGCAAATCAAACGGACAGACGTGGGATGCTTGTGGGGAGGGGAGAAGGGCGGAAGGAGGGGAGGAACGGAAAACTACCTCGCTCACCCGCCCTCCCCCCACCACTGCCACTCACTCGCCCCCACTCTCCCACCGCCACTCACCGGCGCTCACCATCCCCACTCACCCGCCCTCACTGCACGATCCCCCGCAGCGGTCGCCAGCGGCGCCGCCCTCGCATCCGCCTCGCCCGCTCCCCCTGCAGCGGCTGCGCACCACGCCCTCCGCCTGCGGGAGGGAGCGCGCGCTGCGCTTGGCGGAGTGGCGCAGTAGTCGGTGCGGAGAAGGGAAGCGGCGGCTAGCGAGTGGGCGGAGGAGAGTAGGCGCGCGCGTTGCAAGGGTATTCTGGAAAAGAACGGGACCGGGGGGTTGGCGAAGGGGGGAACGGAACGAGAAGAGGGATAGGGGGGGATGAGAGAGGAAGAAGGGAACAGGAGGGAGGGAGAAGGACAGGCGAGAGTCGAGAGCGGGGGGAATGAGGAGTTAGAATCAAGTGGGGAAGAAACGCGGTCAGAAGGAGGACAAGAGTAGATGATTCGAAAATGAGGAGAGCAGCCGCTCTTGCTCTGAAATGCTGTTCCTATCGCAGCAGCGTATGCGGCCTACGCCGCGTGTGTAGACGACTGTTCCAGCTTGCGATTAAGCGCGCATGGCTTGCGAAAACGCCGCACCGGCGACGACCCACCTAATGTGTTCGTTCGCTACTGTAACACTCGCCAGAGGGAGCGTTCCTGGGGGCAAGGCGGGGTGGACGCGGAGTGCCATGGGCCAGAGTCGCGCGGAACGCGGAACGCAGCGCGAGGAGAAGGAACACGCTCGGCGACAATCACTAGGGAAACATCAATGGACGGCGTTGCTCGTTTCGTCGGCGGCTGTCAATGCCCGGGCAATAAAAATGCTGTTGGTGGCGATTATAGCACGCGCGACGCGGCTGCTGATGATGTCTACGCGCGCTGGGAAGAGATGGGATGGGAGGGACTCTCGAAGGGATAGACATGTTTTTCTATCTAGCTGTTGTAAAAAAGCACTCGCTGTATATCGAAGAAAAGGCGAAATCCGTGCATTGTCGGAAATTGCGCTTCTCTCAATCAAATCGACCTGAATTGCTCCGACATCGCCACGTGTGCGTTTTTCTAAATTGGATGGACCGCCATTTCCCCGGCCCCCCAACACGATTTTCCCGCCCTTCCCCTCCGAAATTCGGGCACCCGCAGGAATTTCATGGAATCACAAACAGTCAGGAATACATGTTTTTTTCGAAACGCTAAGATTCCAACAGGCGAGCGATATCTGATTGGACAGAACACTGGTGAGTTACTTCGCGCGCCAAAATCTGATATATTCTAAAATTAGTAATAGCTTGAGCATAACAACTAAATATAATATGAATTTTAATAAGCTCTTTAGCAATAGTATGAGTCTTATTAATTACATGACACTGCAGTAACATATGTTTTAGAATATTTCTAATGGCAGGGTGAAATTTCGTTTGTAAATAATATCAAGCAGTAAAATCAACAAATATATACCTAATTCAAAGATAGTTAGTTCTGATTTACCCTAGAGTGACCACTATAATAAATTAATAAATTTAAACTAAAGATTTTTTATAGTTCCAAATTATGAAATAGACTATGAAAATAGAAAACATAGAAAACTATAGGTTACTAGTATCTCTCGTGTTTTCATGCGCCCCTATCTACTAAGGGGCCCAGCCAGTCATTTAGTCCTATCGACAGTTTTAGGGTTGGCCGCATTATACCTTAGCACCACCCCACAATTCTCGACAATTCTCTCGTCGGTATCCCCGCAACGAGCGCCGCCACCTGCATTGGGTACTATATTTCTACCGAGCATATGCTATCGACTCTGCGGAAAGCGCCATCCTAGGAGCCCATCTGGACGTCTAGCCGGCTGCCATTGCCATTCCTTAGGCCGTAAGCTGTGGCTTCCGCAACAGCAGAGACAGCGGATTTATTAATGCGCGTTTCGGTACATTGGAAGGAAGACAGTCGATTTGCATTTATCTTCTTTTCAATCTGGCGGAAATTGGTGGGAAGTCTGGAACAAGCGTCCCATTTGCGAGCCACTGGCCGTCTCGTCTTCTTAAGGCTCCGTTAGAAGGCTCTCCGGCTGTAGCTCACTGTCATGGCGAACCGTCGCAAGTCACTTGAGGTGCCAATTATCGTGCACAACCGTCCATCTCTCGCCAGCAACGGCCTGAATAGCGTTGGTCGCGCTGCCGCTCCGAGATACGGCGACCGGGAAGACGGCGACTGGCGTAGAGTCGAGCAGCAACAGCAGCAGCAACAACAGGCACGGGACAGAAACGACGAGCCGCAGCAGCGGTGGCAGCCGGCTCAACAACCGGCCGTTGCTGACGGCGACGACTATTACGACGGTGGCGGCTGTCGCGCGTCCGGAGAATGCGATGATCTAGCCAGTAGCGGGGGCAGCGGCAGCAGCGACGTATGGGAGGGTGCGGACGATGGGTACGACGGGGAGCGGGATCCGCGCGCTTACGCGGACGGCGACTGGCGCGCGCAACAGGGGGGAAGAGACAACATAGCCCGCGGGGACTTGGGGATAGGCGGCGGAGGCGGAGGGGAGGCGCGGGGAACGGGGGGAGGCGGACGCGGCGGCGGCGGCGGCGGCGGCGGGGGAGGTGATGACGGGGATGCATGGGGCGGGGGAATGGGGGCGGATTATTATATGGATGGTGGAGGGCGATATGAGCTGGGTGCGGTCTGTATCTGGGCCTGACTCGGATGATACTGTGTGGGTGAAGCTTGCGCTCGTTGCCGACCCGGATTGCGGCAAGTCGAGCTTCATGGTGCGTCGTGGGTTGTGCGTGCTGGTACGCTTGGCTTGTGGTTATGGCATGTGGCATGGCATGTCGCATCAATCCCCCAGATGTCGCATACAATCCCCCAGATGTCGCATCAATCACTCACTCACACGCATTGCATGCGTCCACCCCACCCTTCCAGGCCCGTCTACTCGAAGACTCCGACACTGATATTGGCGCCAGCAGCGGGAATGGCAACGGCGTTGCCAGCGCGCCTGGCGACGGCAGCAGCAGTAGCAGCAGCGCCGCTGGTAGCAGGGTCAACGGTCGTGCGAGTGGTAGTGGCGGTGGTAGCGGCGGTGGGGGGTTACCAGTTGATGGGTTGTCAAACGGGGCAAGGGCAGGCGAGTAACGGAGGAGTGGGAGGAGGAGGAGGCGGAGCAACGGGGGGGTGGTCAGCAGTGTATGCTCCAACAGTGGGAGTGGACTGTCATCATCACAGCATCGCGCTTCCTGCTTACCATATCTATTACCTCCTTGGAACTCTCAGGTGCTTTTTGAGGGACGTAGTTGGTTGGTTGGTTCTTGTCATTTCTCTGAAGCTTTTGATGTGTTTAACCCTCCTCAGTGGTCCAGTGAAACCCCCGCCTTGGATACTTTTCAAAAGTGATTTTAGTGTGTACCAGATATCGTGTCTCTCGTGTTTTACCCTTTCTGTAATGACTCCAACCGTACCCCGCCAAACACCTCTGTTGAATAACCCCTCTTCGCATAATACTTCTCTTACCCCTTTATCCCGTGTCATGCCATGTCCTGTCCTGCCGTGCCATGCCCAGTCGTGTCGTGCCCCTCATTCTGCTCTCCCTCTTCCCTTCTCCGCCACGCCACGCCAGGCCGGCGTCAGTTTGCGTCGCTGCTGCCCTTTGTGTGCAACGATGCAGCAGCGCTTCTGCTCTTCTTCGACCTCACTCGCCCCTCCACCCTTCGCAGGTACCTTACCTTGCCTGCTACCTAACCTCTCTGCCTGCCGTCCTGCCCGCCGTCCTGCCTGCATGCCTTAACGTGGCCTGAGATGTTTTCTTGTTGCACGTGCTCGTCGCAATGTAGACTTCTATGCAGTCAGAGTCACATGCAGTACGCTCAAGCAGCACACGTTTCTCTCAGCCTCCTCAATTTTCACTGGTTCAAATTCCTCATTACCCCTCTTCAACCAGTCTGTCTCCTCTCACCGCACCCTTTTTCTCACCTCTTCTTACCTTGGCTCACCTTCTCTCTCTTCCGTCCATATCACAGCATTAAATCATGGTACTTAGATTAGAAGCCCGGGCCCACAACCAGGTATCACCACCAACCAACCATCCCATATCTCCACCCTCTTGCCTGTAAACATCCCCATCATGTGTTCTCTGCTGCTGCTCATCGTCTTCACCATGTTCTCTTTTCCCTCACATCCATGCGTGTTTCCCTTCGCCTTGATGCGCACATGCTCGTGAGAATCCTCTAATAGCATCTACTCCACTCCCATTGGTATTGGCGGCTCTTCTGTGCCCCCCTTTGTTCCATCGTTCCCTGATTGCACCGGTCTTGAGACGCCTCAAAACTTCTTTCAAAAGTCACGATTGCTACATGTCTCCTTGTTTTGTCTCTCCCTGGTTGCATGGTCTTCCCCATCCGTCTGTGCTCCGCAGTGTGCTCTCCCTGTGCTGGTCGGCACTAGGTTTGACCTATTTTTGCTGCAAGCACAGGAGACGCAGCACCGAGTTACCAAGCAGGTACACGTGTGTGTATGGGTGTGGGTGTGGTGTGTGGGTTTGTGTGTATTTGTGTGCGTTTGGGTGTGTCGGCGTATGTGTGCCTTATGTATATAGTGTGTTTTCATGCAGGTTCATCCATGCAGGTCCATCCATGCATGCATGCACATGCCTTATCACTGCTTTCTGCACCTCTGGTTGCATAGACGCAGCAACTATGTACTCCCTGTAGGCGCAACTGTTTTAAACAAGTCTGTTTCTTTTAGTTCAAAAAGTTGCTCAATCTGTACAGTATTATGACCTGCAAGCCTGTATTCTGATTGGATCTTCAGCATTATCAGTCACAACCAACCTTTTCACCTGATACCCTCTCCCATGAACCTTTTCCAACCCTCCTCTTCCCCTCTCTCCAACTATCCCACCCCACCCCTCCCCCCCACACACCCCCCTTCCCCCATCCCGACTCTCCGCTCCCCCCGTCCTATCAGGCAAAGCTGTGTGCGAGGGCCATGCGCGCTCCTCTCGTGCTCTGCTCTGTGCCGCACAGAGGGAACGTGCACAGAATCCTGCGCCTCATCCTCTCACGCCTCTTCAGCCTTCCAGCACCACATCAACCCTGCACAACCTCTGGCGAGCCGCTCCTCTTTCCATGACTCGCATAACTCTCGTGGGGGAAGGAATATCAAGTTTTGAGACGTCTCAAAACACTTATTCTTGAGGCGCCTCAGGACAGACACCCGGTGCCGCCCCAACCCTGCACCACCTGCTGCGAGCCCCTCCTCTTTCCGTGACTCTTATGAAAAGTCATCACTGCCAACGCTCTCCCCAGTCACACACCCACCTTTTATTTCTAATTCACCTGCAATCCCTCAGATGACTAAATTCTCTCTACCTGCACGAAGATTCACGCGCTTCAGATGCCTTTTCGTTTGCCCCTAAAGCCTTCTGGGCGTCTTGTGTGCTGCTGCTGCTGCTGCTGCTGCTTCCGAGACGAGACCTTGAAGCCATTCGCACAAGGCTTTCTCATCGCACCCATCCTTGCTCACAGCACCACCTCCCTCTCCTCGCCAGCATCAGAACCACAAACTTCTGGCCCTTCCCACCCAATCACCTCAAGCCCCACACAGTATGCGTTGCCCATAATTAGTCTAGTGAAAGCTTCACTCCACTGCTTCAACTTTTCCACCCTCCCCCCGTCCCTTCCTCTCGTTCTCCCTTCCTCCCTTCCTCCCTTCCTCCCTTCCTACCTGCCATCCTCCCTCCCCTCCTCGTTTTCTTCCGTCCCCTCGTTTCAACCCACCTCAAGCATACACTCCTATGCCTAGAAATTCCAGCCATCCCAGCATTTTCCACTTCATTTATCCTCTGAATTCTGACTCCCTCCCCAGCCTTCCCAATCCGAGTTTGATAAGACCAAGCACTCCCATGGGGGTGGGGGGGGGGTGGTGGTTGGGGGGGGGGAGGGGGGGGGGGGGGGTCTTACTGATAGACTGCCTGCCTGCCTGTTTCTGTTCCAGCCATCATTCCACCCTCGTCCAAATTCCATTTTAAATTTGGCTTTCCATGCAATCCCGTATCTGGTGCAAAGGCACCTTCCTTATGATTCGTTACAGAAGCATTGGATCAAGGTGGTTTCATATTGCTTTAAATTAGTATGGCTAACTGACGGTTTCAAAATTTGGTAGTAATAGAATTTAGGTACCATCATTTTTATGAAAGTGTTGATGATGGTTGGGGTACAAGAGTAAACCTTAACATGTGTACCCCCTAAGACAAACCTCACTACAGGCTACCAACATTTGACACACCCCCATAGCCTAAGTGAGGGGTGTCGAACAAAACCAAAAGAGTACGGTCATAAGACCAGTCACAAAGAAACAAAGCTCAGGGTGGATCACAACGTCACCACACACTCTGAGCACAAGCAACAATGGCCACAAGGCCAGTCCAAGCAATAACAGAGATATATAGAAAGTGTACAAGCAAAGCAAACAGTGAACTCAAGACTAAGTAAGCCGAAAACCAGTGTCAACAAGGCCTAACTGCACACAACACCTGTGGTGGTCACAAGGCGGAAGCGCCTTGGTGAAGATGTCTGCAGTGTTGGCCTCAGACTCCACAAACTCGAAGCGAGCATGTCCACGTCTCTGCAACTCTCGCAGAAGGAAGTACCTGACGTTAATGTGCTTCACTCTGCTCTCTAGTCGCGGCTCTCGACAAAGGAGAATCGATGCCTTGTTGTCAGTGAACAAGGTCGGTGCAGAGCTCGGCCGCTCACCCAGGTCGGCGAGCAAGAACGTCAACCAACGCAGCTCCTGTGCCGCCATGGCACCAGCGTAGATCTCAGCCTCAGCTGTAGAGGTCGAGACCGAAGAGGAGCGCGTGGACCGCCAGGAAACAGCTCCAGAACCCAGGCTGAAACAGTACCCCTGAGTAGACCTGTGAGTCTCAGCGTCGTCAGCGTAAGAAGAGTCACAGTGACCAGTAAGTACGACAGACTGCTGCCCTCCAAGAACTAGCCCCACGCCTGATGTCGTCGCTAGGTACTTCGCCACCCTCACAGCTGCTGTCCAGTGAACAGGACGGTGTCTCCCTGGCGCAACAAAGCGCGCAAGGATGCTGAGAGGGAAAGCGAGGTCCGGGCGAGTACAAGTCATCAGGTACATGAGGCAACCCACAAGCTCTGCGTAGGGACCACTAGGCTCAAACGGCTCGTCAAGAAAGGGTCCAGTGAGTCTGTGGTCAACAGCAAGAACGCCAGCTGCTCCTCACGGGCACGGCGAACACGATCCCGGTGCCTAGTTGGGTAGGGGTGGGGGGGCGGAGTAGTGTCCGGGGCAGCGGCAGCCCCAGAGTCCACCTCCGAAGCACCAGGCGCACCACCCCCAGAGGCAGCACCAACACCAGCTCCAGACCCAGGCTCACCAGAACCCGAAGGAGGCGCACCCTCACCCCCAGACGGAGCACCCCCAGTGTCCGCGCGACCAGCACCAGCTCCCGGAAGACAAGAGTCCTCTGCACCCACCGGCTCAGCTCCAACTCTGTGAGAGTACGACGGCTTATGCTTGTTATTCATGCTTGCTATTATTTCCTTACGCTATTCCTAGCTTAGGTTTATTTTCTGCATGCATGAATTGCTTGATTCCTAGGCTAGGTGCTTTCCTATATTTTATTATAGTTATAAGCACCGTGCTAGGTTACACCGAATTCGGGGCTGTTCGGTTGCCACCGAAATGCCTTCTACCGAATTCGGGAAGGGTCTGTTCGGGACGCTTCGCGACCCGCAGAACCTTCGCGTAACACCTGGTTACTGCCCCTTGTGTCGAGCCTATATATAGCCTCGTATTGTACCCAGGTGATCATTCAATTCACATTCTCTTTTCTGAGCTCGATCCTAGATCCTCACACTTGGTAATCAGAGCCCGTTTACACGCGAAGTACTTTCAACCGCTAAAACCCAGTCTTGAAAAAACCGCAGGGGCGACGCAGTTAAACATCGATTTCGGGTACGTAAAACCGGTTCCGTGTTTTTCACTCCCCCTTGATTTGGTTTTTCGGACGCGTTAATGTCAGGCATGGAAGGCCAGGGCGACAACTACGCGACTACGAGCGACATCGCGAGCCTCCGCACCGACATGGAGCAGACGCAGGCGACGCTTCGTCGACTCGAGGCTTTTCTGACAAGCCACCCAGGGTTCGCCACCTCAGCAGCAACGACCGCAACGACTGCAGCACCGACAACTCCAGCAGCAGTGGCGACACCGACATTTCACGGACCGATGGCACCACTGTTGCCGACCCTCGAAGCAGCACGACCGAGGCTCCCGGAAGCGTTCGATCCAAGCGCGAAGGGATCCAACGTTCGGCGATTCGTGGCCACCCTCGAAATTTACTTCGAGGCCATTGGCTGTTCGACCCCGACACACGACGCAACACGAATCCGGCTCGCAGCGACACTGTTACGCGGACCAGCACTCGAGTGGATCTACAACACTGACGTGGCCCGCGGGGAGAAAACGTGGACGCAGTTTCGGGCAGAATTAATCGGGCGTTTCGAACCAATTAATACTACCTACATGGCGCGGCAACAAATTCATCGGCACAAGCAGTACAGTAGTGTAGCACAGTACACGCAGCAGATGGAGCTCCTGTTCACCCGCATCCCCGACCTGACCGAAGGCGAAAAAATCCAGGCGTACAAGCGGGAGAATGGGGCGGGGTGATGGAAAGAGGGAGAATGGGACGGGGTGATGGAAAGCGGGAGAATGGGGCGGGGTGATGGAAAGCAGGAGAATGGGGCGGGGTGATGGAAAGCGGGAGAATGGGGCGGGGTGATGGAAAGCGGGAGAATGGGGCGGGGTGATGGAAAGCGGGAGAATGGGGCGGGGTGATGGAAAGCGGGAGAATGGGGCGGGGTGATGGAAAGCGGGAGAATGGGGCGGGGTGATGGAAAGCGGGAGAATGGGGCAGGGTGATGGAAAGCGGGAGAATGGGGCGGGGTGATGGAAAGCGGGAGAATGGGGCGGGGTGATGGAAAGCGGGAGAATGGGGCGGGGTGATGGAAAGCGGGAGAATGGGTCGGGGTGATGGAAAGCGGGAGAATGGGGCGGGGTGATGGAAAGCGGGAGAATGGGGCGGGGTGATGGAAAGGGAGAATGGGGCGGGGTGATGGAAAGCGGGAGAATAGGGCGGGGTGATGGAAAGCGGGAGAATGAGGCGGGGTGATGGAAAGCAGGAGAATGGGGCGGGGTGATGGAAAGCGGGAGAATCAGGCGGGGTGATGGAAAGAGGAAGAATCGGGCAGGGTGATGGAAAGCGGGAGAATGGGGCGGGGTGATGGAAAGCGGGAGAATGGGGCGGGGTGATGGAAAGCGGGAGAATCGGGCGAGGTGATGGAAAGCGGGAGAATGGGCCGGGGTGATGGAAAGCGGGAGAATGGGGCGGGGTGATGGAAAGCGGAAGAATGGGGCGGGGTGATGGAAAGCGGGAGAATCGGGCGGGGTGATGGAAAGAGGGAGAATGGGGCGGAGTGATGGAAAGCGGGAGAATGGGGCGGGGTGATGGAAAGCGGGAGAATGGGGCGGGGTGATGGAAAGCGGGAGAATTGGTGATGGAAGCGGGAGAATGGGGCGGGGTGATGGAAAGCGGGAGAATGGGGCGGGGTGATGGAAAGCGGGAGAATGGGGCGGGGTGATGGAAAGCAGGAGAATGGGGCGGGGTGATGGAAAGCGGGAGAATGGGGCGGGGTGATGGAAAGAGGGAGAATGGGGAGGGGTGATGGAAAGCGGGAGAATGAGGCGGGGTTTGGGAAAGAGGGAGAATGGGGCGGGGTGATGGAAAGCGGGAGAATGGGGCGGGGTGATGGAAAGCGGGAGTATGGGGCGGGGTGATGGAAAGCGGGAGAATGGGGCGGGGTGATGGAAAGAGGGAGAATGGGGCGGGGTGATGGAAAGCGAGAGAATGGGGCGGGGTGATGGAAAGCGGGAGAATGGGGCGGGTGATGGAAAGAGGGAGAATGGGGCGGGGTGATGGAAAGCGGGAGAATGGGGCGGGGTGATGGAAAGCGGGAGAATGGGGCGGGGTGATGGAAAGCGGGAGAATGGGGCGGGATGATGGAAAGCGGGCAATGGGGCGGGGTGATGGAAAGGGGTAGAATTGGGGGGCGGGGTGATGGAAAGCGGGAGAATGGGGCGGGGTGATGGAAAGCGGGAGAATGGGCCGGGGTGATGGAAAGCGGGAGAATCGGGCGGGGTGATGGAAAGCGGGAGAATCGGGCGGGGTGATGGAAAGCGGGAGAATGGGCCGGGGTGATGGAAAGCGGGAGAATGGGGCAGGGTGATGGAAAGCGGGAGGGTGATGGAAAGCGGGAGAATGGGGCAGGGTGATGGAAAGCGGGAGAATGGGGCGGGGTGATGGAAAGCGGAAGAATGGGGCGGGGTGATGGAAAGCGGGAGAATGGGGCGGGGTGATGGAAAGCGGGGGAGATGGGGCGGGGTGATTGGTAAGCGGGAGTATGGGGCGGGGTGATGGAAAGAGGGAGAATGGGGCGGGTGGGGAAATGGGGAGAATGGGGGAATGGAAGCGGGATGGATGGAAAGGGGGGAAAATGTGGCGGGGTGTGTGATGGAAAGCGAGAAGAATGGGGCGGGGCGGGTGATGGAATGGGGCAATGGGGAATGGGGCGGGGTGAGAAAGCGGGAGAATGGGGCGGGTGATGGAAAGCGGGAAGCGGTGATGGCGGGGTGATGGAAAGCGGGAGAATGGGGCGCGGGTGTGGAAAAGCGGAGAATGGGGCGGGGTGATTGATGGAGCGGGAATGGGGGGGGGGTGATGAGGAAATGGGCGGGGTGATGGAAAGCGGGAGAATGGGGTGGGGTGATGGAAAGCGGGAGTATGGGGCGGGGTGATGGAAAGCGGGAGTATGGGGCGGGGTGGTATGGGAAATGCGGGAGAATGGGGCGGGGTGATGGAAAGCGGGAGAATGGGGCGGGTGATGGAAAGCGGGAGAATGGGGAGGGGTGATGGAAAGCAGAGAATGGAGCGGGGGTGATGGAAAGCGGGAGAATGGGGCGGGTTGATGGAAAGCGGGAGAATGGGGCCGGGTGATGGAAAGCGGGAGAATGGGGCGGGGTGATGGAAAGCGGGAGAATGGGGCGGGGTGATGGAAAGCGGGAGAATTGGGCGGGGTGATGGAAAGCGGGAGAATGGGGCGGGGTGATGGAAAGCGGGAGAATGGCGCGGGGGTGATGGAAAGCGGTAGAATTGGTCGGGGTGATGGAAAGCGGGAGAATGGGGCGGGGTGATGGAAAGCGGGAGAATGGGCTGGTTGATGGAAAGCGGGAGTATGGTCGGGGTGATGGAAAGCAGGAGAATGGGGCGGGGTGATGGAAAGCGGGAGAATGGGGCGGGGTGATGGAAAGCGGGAGAATGGGGCGGGTGATGGAAAGCGGGAGAATGGGGCGGGGTGATGGAAAGCGGGAGAATGGGGCGGGGTGATGGAAAGCGGGAGAATGGGGCGGGTGATGGAAAGCGGGAGAATGGGGCGGGGTGATGGAAAGCGGGAGAATGGGGCGGGGTGATGGAAAGCGGGAGAATGGGGCGGGGTGATGGAAAGCGGGAGTATGGGGCGGGGTGATGGAAAGCGGGAGAATGGGGCGGGTGATGGAAAGCGGGAGAATGGGGCGGGGTGATGGAAAGAGGGAGAATGGGGCGGGTGATTGAAAGCGGGAGAATGGGGCGGGGTGATGGAAAGCGGGAGAATGGGGCGGGTGATGGAAAGCGGGAGAATGGGCCGGGGTGATGGAAAGCGGGAGAATGGGGCGGGGTGATGGAAAGCGGGAGAATGGGGCGGGGTGATGGAAAGCGGGAGAATGGGGCGGGGTGATGGAAAGCGGGAGAATGGGCCGGGGTGATGGAAAGCGGGAGAATGGGGCGGGGTGATTGGTAAGCGGGAGAATGGGGCGGGGTGATGGAAAGAGGGAGAATGGGGCGGGGTGATGGAAAGCGGGAGAATGGGGCGGGGTGATGGAAAGCGGGAGAATGGGGCGGGGTGATGGAAAGCGGGAGAATGGGGCGGGGTGATGGAAAGCGGGAGAATGGGCCGGGGTGATGGAAAGCGGGAGAATGGGGCGGGGTGATGGAAAGCGGCAGAATGGGGCGGGGTGATGGAAAGAGGGAGAATGGGGCGGGGTGATGGAAAGCGGGAGAATGGGGCGGGGTGATGGAAAGCGGAAGAATGGGGCGGGGTGATGGAAAGCGGGAGAATGGGGCGGGGTGATGGAAAGCGGGAGAATGGGGCGGGGTGATGGAAAGCGGGAGAATGGGGCGGGGTGATGGAAAGCGGGAGAATGGGGCGGGGTGATGGAAAGCGGGAGAATGGGGAGGGGTGATGGAAAGCAGGAGAATGGGGCGGGGTGATGGAAAGCGGGAGAATGGGGCGGGGTGATGGAAAGCGGGAGAATGGGGCCGGGTGATGGAAAGCGGGAGAATGGGGCGGGGTGATGGAAAGCGGGAGAATGGGGCGGGGTGATGGAAAGCGGGAGAATTGGGCGGGGTGATGGAAAGCGGGAGAATGGGGCGGGGTGATGGAAAGCGGGAGAATGGGGCGGGGTGATGGAAAGCGGGAGAATGGTCGGGTGATGGAAAAGCGGGAGAATGGGGCGGGGTGATGGAAAGCGGGAGAATGGGGCGGGTGATGGAAAGCGGGAGAATGGGTCGGGGTGATGGAAAGCGGGAGAATGGGGCGGGTGATGGAAAGCGGGAGAATGGGGCAGGGTGATGGAAAGCGGGAGAATGGGGCGGGGTGATGGAAAGCGGGAGAATGGGGCGGGGTGATGGAAAGCGGGAGAATGGGGCGGGGTGATGGAAAGCGGAAGAATGGGGCGGGGTGATGGAAAGCGGGAGAATGGGGCGGGGTGATGGAAAGCGGGAGAATGGGGCGGGGTGATTGGTAAAGCGGAGTATGGGGCGGGTGATGGAAGAGGGAGAATGGGGCGGGGTGATGGAAAGCGGGAGAATGGGGCGGGGTGATGGAAAGCGGGAGAATGGGGCGGGGTGATGGAAAGCGGGAGAATGGGGCGGGGTGATGGAAAGCGGGAGAATGGGGCGGGGTGATGGAAAGCGGGAGAATGGGGCGGGGTGATGGAAAGCGGCAGAATGGGGCGGGGTGATGGAAAGAGGGAGAATGGGGCGGGGTGATGGAAAGCGGGAGAATGGGGCGGGTGATGGAAAGCGGGAGAATGGGGCGGGGTGATGGAAAGCGGGAGAGTGCGGCGGGGTGATGGAAAGCGGGAGAATGGGGCGGGGTGATGGAAAGCGGGAGAATGGGGCGGGGTGATGGAAAGCGGGAGAATGGGGCGGGGTGATGGAAAGCGGGAGAATGGGGCGGGGTGATGGAAAGCAGGAGAATGGAGCGGGGGTGGGTGATGGAAAGCGGGAGAATGGGGCGGGGTGATGGAAAGCGGGAGAATGGGGCGCGGTGATGGAAAGCGGGAGAATGGGGCGGGGTGATGGAAAGGGAGAATGGGGCGGGGTGATGGAAAGCGGGAGAATTGGGCGGGGTGATGGAAAGCGGGAGAATGGGGCGGGGTGATGGAAAGCGGGAGAATGGGGCGGGGTGATGGAAAGCGGGAGAATTGGGCGGGGTGATGGAAAGCGGGAGAATGGGGCGGGGTGATGGAAAGCGGGAGAATGGGGCTGGGTGATGGAAAGCAGGAGTATGGGTCGGGTGATGGAAAGCAGGAGAATGGGGCGGGGTGATGGAAAGCGGGAGAATGGGGGGGGGGTGATGGAAAGCGGGAGAATGGGGCGGGTGATGGAAAGCGGGAGAATGGGGCGGGGTGATGGAAAGCGGGAGAATGGGGCGGGGTGATGGAAAGCGGGAGAATGGGGCGGGTGATGGAAAGCGGGAGAATGGGGCGGGGTGATGGAAAGCGGGAGAATGGGGCGGGGTGATGGAAAGCGGGAGAATGGGGCGGGGTGATGGAAGCGGGAGTATGGGGCGGGGTGATGGAAAGCGGGAGAATGGGGCGGGGTGATGGAAAGCGGGAGAATGGGGCGGGGTGATGGAAAGAGGGAGAATGGGGCGGGGTGATGGAAAGCGGGAGAATGGGGCGGGGTGATGGAAAGAGGGAGAATGGGGCGGGTGATGGAAAAGGAAGAATGGGGCGGGAGTTGGAAAGAGGGAGAATGGGGCGGGGTGATGGAAAGCAGAGAAATGGGGCGGGGTGATGGAAAGAGGGAGAATGGGGCGGGGTGATGGAAAGCGGGAGAATGGGCCGGGGTGATGGAAAGCGGGAGAATGGGGCGGGGTGATGGAAAGCGGAAGAATGGGGCGGGGTGATGGAAAGAAGGAGAATGGGGCGGGGTGATGGAAAGCGGGAGAATGGGGCGGGGTGATGGAAAGCGGGAGAATGGGGCGGGGTGATGGAAAGCGGGAGAATGGGGCGGGGTGATGGAAAGCGGGAGAATGGGGCGGGGTGATGGAAAGCGGGAGAATGGGGCGGGGTGATGGAAAGCGGAAGAATGGGGCGGGGTGATGGAAAGCGGGAGAATGGGGCGGGGTGATGGAAAGGGAGAATGGGGCGGGGTGGGGAAAGCGGGAGAATGGGGCGGGGTGATGGAAAGCGGGAGAATGGGGCGGGTGATGGAAAGCGGGAGAATGGGGCAGGGTGATGGAAAGCGGGAGAATGGGGCGGGGTGATGGAAAGCGGGAGAATGGGGCGGGGTGATGGAAAGCGGGAGAATGGGGCGGGGTGATGGAAAGCGGGAGTAATGGGGGCGGGTGATGGAAAGCGGGAGAATGGGGCGGGGTGATGGAAAGCGGGAGAATGGGGCGGGGTGATGGAAAGCGGGAGAATGGGGCGAGGTGATGGAAAGCGGGAGAATAGGGCGGGGTGATGGAAAGCGGGAGAATGGGGCGGGGTGATGGAAAGCGGGAGAATGGGGCGGGTGATGGAAAAAGGAAGAATGGGGCGGGAGTTGGAAAGCGGGAGAATGGGGGTGGGGTGATGGAAAGCAGAGAATGGGGCGGGGTGATGGAAAGAGGGAGAATGGGGCGGGGTGATGGAAGGAAGGCGGAGAATGGGGCGGGGTGATGGAAAGCGAGAGAATGGGGCAGGGTGATGGAAAGCGGGAGAATGGGGCAGGGTGATGCAAAGCGTGAGAATAGGGCGTGGTGATGGAAAGAGGGAGAATGGGGCGGGGTGATGGAAAGCGGGAGAATGGGGCGGGGTGATGGAAAGAGGGAGAACGGGGCGGGGTGATGGAAAGAGGGAGAATGGGGCGGGGTGATGGAAAGAGGGAGAATGGGGCGGGTGATGGAAAGCGGGAGAACGGGGCGGGGTGATGGAAGGCGGGAGAATGGGGCGGGGTGATGGAAAGCGAGAGAATGGGGCGGGGTGATGGAAAGCAGGAGAATGGGGCGGGGTGATGGAAAGAGGGAGAATGGGCGGGTTGATGGAAAGCGGGAGAATGGGGCAGGGTGATGGAAAGGTGGCGAAGGGGCGGGTTGATGGAAAGAGGAGAATGGGGCGGGGTGATGGAAGAGGAGAATGGGGCGGGGTGATGGAATGCGGGAGAATGGGGCGGGGTGATGGAAAGAGGGAGAATGAGGCGGGGTGATGGAAAGCGGGAGAATGGGGCGGGTGATGGAAAGCGGGAGAATGGGGCGGGGTGATGGAAAGAGGGAGAATGGGACGGGGTGATGGAAAGCGGGAGAATGAGGCGGGGTGATGGAAAGCGGGAGAATGGGCCGGGGTGATGGAAAGCGGGAGAATGGAGTGGGGTGAGGAAAGTGGGAGAAAGGGGCGGGGCGATGGAAAGCGGGAGAATGGGGCGGGGTGATGGAAAGCGGGAGAATGGGGCAGGGTGATGGGAAGCTGGAGAAAGGGGCGGTGATGGAAAGCGGGAGAATGGGGTGGGGTGATGGAAAGCGGGAGAATGGGGCGGGGTGATGGAAAGCGGGAGAATGAGGCGGGGTGATGGAAAGCGGGAGAATGGGGTGGGGTGATGGAAAGCGGGAGAATGAGGCGGGGTGATGGAAAGCGGGAGAACGGGGCGGGGTGATGGAAAGAAGGAGAATGGGGCGGGGTGATGGAAAGTGGGAGAATGGGGCGGGGTGATGGAAAGGGAGAATGGGCCGGGGTGATGGAAAGCGGGAGAATGGGGCGGGGTGATGGAAAGCGGGAGAATGGGGAGGGGTGATGGAAAGCGGGAGAATGGGGAGGGGTGATGGAAAAAGAGGGAGAATGGGGCGGGGTATGGAAAGTTGAGAATGGGGCGGGGTGATGGAAAGTTGAAGAATGGGGCGGGGTGATAAAAGAGGGCGAATGGGGCGGGGTGATGGAAAGTTGGTGAATAGGGCGGGGTGATGGAAAGCGGGAGAACGGGGCGGGGTGATGGAAAGAGGGAGAACGGGGCGGGGTGATAGAAAGTTGGTGAATGGGGCGGGGTGATGGAAAGGGAGAATGGGGCGGGGTGATGGAAAGCGGGAGAATGGGGCGGGGTGATGGAAAGTTGAGAATGGGGCGGGGTGATGGAAAGTTGAAGAATGGGGCGGGGTGATATAAAGAGGGCAAATGGGGCGGGGTGATGGAAAGAGGGAGAATGGGGCGGGTGATGGAAAGTGGGAGAATGGGGCGGGGTGATGGAAAGAGGGAGAATGGGGCGGGGTGATGGAAAGAGGGAGAATAGGGCGGGGTGATGGAAAGAGGGAGAATGGGGCGGGGTGATGGAAAGCGCGAGAACAGGGCGGGGTGATGGAAAGAAGGAGAATGGGCGGGGGTGATGGAAAGAGTGAGAATGGGGCGGGATGACGGAAAGCGGGAGAACGGGGTGGAGTGATGGAAAGCGGGAGAATGAGGCGGGGTGATGGAAAGCGGGAGAATGGGGCGGGATGATGGAAAGCAGGAGAATGGGGCGGGGTGATGGAAAGAGGGAGAATAGGGCGGGGTGCTGGAAAGCGGGAGAATGGTGTTGGTGCAACCCTACGGTTTGCACTCGGCTTGTTGTCCGTGTGCGTGTGTGTGTGCATGCGTGTGTGCATGGAGTGGTATGAGTGCATGAAATAAATATATATATTTCATGCTTATAATGGTGTGTGAATGATGGGTCATGATGTCGAGTGTGTGTGTCAAGTCTATAGCGAGTTATCGCTAGTCGCGTGTAACGCGGTCATTTTGTGTGTCCCGCGCGGTTTCTACTTTGTCGTGCGCGGTTTCTATTTTGTCGCTTGTTGAACGTTCGGCGTGTCGCAGGTGTTTGCAGCAGACCCATCAAGAACTCAAGGATGAGTTTTGTGATGAAGAACCCGAGCCTTGGTTCAAGCTTCAAGTGTTTTCGAAGCTCGCCAAAAGGCTACACCTCAAGATATTGAAGATTGTTACATTACAATTTGTAGTGTAACATTTCTATGGGTGTAGGCCCTTGTGGAGGGTAGTTTCGAGACCCTTCTTGGTTGGGGACAGTGTGGCACTGTTCCCCATCACTGTAGCTCGGTTCTTGGGGTTTGTAGGAGCTGGGAGTCCTTCCCAACTCGTAACTCTTCCTAGCTGTTCGTAACTTGTGTTCTAAGACTATGTTGCTGCCATAGTGCCGTTTGTTCAAACCGACGCTGTGTTGTCAATTCTTAATGAAATCGTGCGATCTAAATTGCCTATTGTAGGGCACGTTAAGACGCTCCAGATCCAAGTTGAATGAGGTCAATTGGAGCTGTGACCAGATCGCTATGATCGTTTAAACCTGCTGTGCAGAAATCTGACTTTGCACTCTATCTTTGGTTCTAGGCACATTGAAGCCTATTGGAGCCTATTGTGACTATAACAAGTGGTATCAGAGCGCCTTGGAGGCCATGTTCAAGGGTGCTGATGGGAAGATGGTGGGCCTCAAGAACGTGCTTTGGGTGCCCAGCCTTGCTGCGAACCTGATTTCCGTGCGGCGGTTGGCGAAGGCCGGCATGGACACGAACTCGAAGGGGGCCAAGACCTACACCGCAAGGATTGGCGACCGGATTCTTTGGGACCTTCATGAGGACAGGGATGTCTACAACGAGATGTGGCAGATCCCTGTGGTCCCCATGCCTAAGGAGAGGCAAGTGGCAGCAAGCGTCAGCACCAAGGGTGACGCGGTTGGTAGCGGCGATGGCGCGAACGGCCGCGCTAAGGAGAACGAGCTCAAGAAGGGCAAACCTGGAGTGACCAGCAAGCTCGGTGACCACAAGGAGAGTGGTGCAGCAGCCAAGGAGCAGCACAAGGGTGAGGAGAACCCCGAGGCAGCAGCGAAGGAGGACTACGGAGAGAGTATGTGGGGCGCTATTGCGAGCGCGGCATTCTCCAACCCGACTTCGGCTACGGGGGAGTGTGATTGGCTCACCTTGCATCGTCGGATGGGGCATGTGGCCCTACCCATCTTGCAGCAGCTAGTGAAGAATGAGATGGTTGCTGGCATACGTGTGAAGGGGGAGACCGATGAGGTGCTTGGCTGCCCGACGTGCTTGCAAGCCAAGTTCACCCGGTTTCCGTTCCCTAGTTCGGAGGCAACGGCAAAGGCACCACTTGATGAGGTGGTGATGGACGTGGTGGGCCCCCTGAAGCTTGGAGCTGCTGGAGCTGAATATTTCCTCACCATCGTCGACGTCTACACCCGCATGACCTGGGTGTACGTGCTGGCTAAGAAGAGCGACGTTGCTGAAACGTTGAAGACCGACTTTTTGCCGATGGTGGAGCGGCAACAAGACCGACTTGTGAAGTCGATCCGCACCGATCGAGGGGGAGAGTTCCTGGGCAAGGAGTTTGGGTTGTGGCTGAAGAAGAACGGCATTCGGCACTCCCTCACCATGCCATACTCCCCTGCAATGAACGGCATCGCCGAGCGAGCGAACCGGACGATCACGGAGGCGGCACGCGGGTTGCTCATTGAAGCTGGGCTACCTGACTACTTCTGGCCTGACGCGGTGCGGAGCGCGTGTGTGGCCAAGAACAGAGTTTTGACTCATGTGGGAGCAGACAAATGGGTGCCCTATGTGGAGTGGCTCGGCAGGAAGCCAAAGGTGGATATGCTTCGGGTGTTCGGGTGCATGTGCATGGCGCTCGTACCTAAGCATCTTCGGCACAACAAGCTTGGTGCTAAGGCGGTGTGGGCCGTGCACTTGGGCATGGCTCAAAACAGCAAGGGGTGGCTTCTTTGGGACCCCTTCACCAAGAAGTTCATGTACAAGGATTGGAAGGCGGAGAATGAGGCGAAGATAGGCGTGCGGTTTGGAGAGGTGAAGAGTTCCGGGTTGGAGCACGTGGAGCTGCCTTTGGAGCTGAGCAGCGGCAGCACCACCACGAGGCAATCTTCCCTTGTGAATGGGGGAGAGGAGGCCAAGGATGCAGAGGAAGAAGAGGAGGAGGTGCAGCAAGTGAGCGAGCGTGCACCGACGCTCCCTTCCCGCACTACGAGCGCTCCACGGAACCGCACCACACCGCAGCAGCGCCAAGGCCTTCAAGTCCCTGCAGCTGAGGAGGAAGGAAGGGGCAAGAGGAGAGTCCAAGCCCCTAATAGACTGACTTTTGATGCGCCGGGGAAGCAGGGCAAGACGGCCCTAGCTGGAGCGGCAATGATGGTCGGAGACGACGAGGAGAGTGACTACGAGGAGTGTGCCTCTCAAGGAGGCCTTGGAGAGTGGTGATGCTGAGGAGTGGAAGAAGGCAATGGAGAGTGAGCTGAAGAGCATTGAGGAGAACGACACGTACGAGTTGGTGGAGCTACCGGAGGGGCGTACGGCGATTACGTCCAAGTGGCTCTTCAAGATCAAGTCCGACGCCGACGGCAAGATCGAGCGTTACAAGTCTCGGCTGGTGGCCAAGGGGTACCAGCAGAAGGAGAATGTGGACTACAAGGAGCTGTTTGCTCCTATGGTGAAGCCGACAACGCTGCGGACCCTACTCGCGGGAGCCGCGATCAAAGGTTGGGTGGTGAAGCAGCTAGACATCGTCACGGCGTTCCTCAACGGAATCCTCGAGGAGGAGATTTTTATGGCGCAGCCAGAGGGGTTTGATGACGGCAGCGGCAGAGTGTGGAAGCTGAAGAAGGCCCTCTATGGGCTGAAGCAGGCCCCTAGGCAGTGGTACCTGAAGCTGCGTGAGGTGGAGGAGATCGGCTTCACTCTTTCAACGGCCGATCACTCCTTGTTCATGCTTGGCGAGGGGGAGCAGAGGAGCTTCATGGTCGTGTACGTGGACGACATCCTCATCTTCTCACCCTCCTCTGACCTTGTGAAGGAGGTGATGCTGAAGCTGCAAGACAAGTTCAAGTGCAAGTCCCTTGGGGACGTGAACTTCTACCTCGGGCTCCACATCGAACGAGACGTGGAGAAGCGGTGCATGCGGGTGCACCAACGCAAGTACCTGGAGGCATTGGCTGCCAACTTTGGGCAGAATGAAGGCCATGTGGCTACTCCATTCCCCTCTGGGTTCAAGTGTGTGAAGGGACCAGAGGAGGAGAGTGTTGGAGAAGAGGAGAGGCGCCGTTTTCACTCATTGGTGGGCAGCCTCATGTACGCAGCAGTAAACACACGACCGGATGTCGCGTTTGCTACCGGGCAGCTGGCAAGGGTTGTGCAATGCCCTAATGAGGAGCAGGTAGCAGCTGGAATGAGGGTGGCCAAGTACCTTGGCCAAACACCGACCGTTGGGCTGCAATACTCGGCGGCGGCACAAAGGCGCCAAAAGGGCGCGGATGGTGTGGAACCTGGACGTTTGTTCCTCACCGCATTCTCGGATGCCTCCTATGCATCAGAACCAGAGGACATGACAAGTGTTGGAGGGTTCATATGCTGTGTTGGTGGAGGCCCAACTGCTTGGGAGAGCAAGAAGCAGGTGGACCAAGCATTGAGCTCGGTGGAATCCGAGTACATGGCACTCTTCCGTGCCGTACGGGAGATTGTGTGGCAGCGGCGTTTGTTGGCTGAATTGGGGGAGGAGCAGCAAGGACCTACCCCACTCTATTGTGACAGCCAGGGAGCCATTGCTCTAGCCAAGAACCCTGTGTTGCATGGTCTGACAAAGCACATGAGGGTGAAGTGGCACTGGACGAGGAGCATGGTGGCCGCGGGTGAAGTTGAGTTGCGTTACGTGAAGACGACGGGGCAGCCAGCAGACATGATGACCAAGAGGCTGGTGGAGCAGCAGCACTGGAAGTGTTGCAAGCTGGCTGGGATGGCTCTGAACTGAGAGAGCAAGATCCTACGACCAACAACCCTGAGGGGGAGTTTGTTGGTGCAACCCTACGGTTTGCACTCGGCTTGTTGTCCGTGTGCGTGTGTGTGTGCATGCATGTGTGCATGGAGTGGTATGAGTGCATGAAATAAATATATATATTTCATACTCATAATGGTGTGTGAATGATGGGTCATGATGTCGAGTGTGTGTGTCAAGTCTATAGCGAGTTATCGCTAGTCGCGTGTAACGCGGTCATTTTGTGTGTCCCGCGCGGTTTCTACTTTGTCGTGCGCGGTTTCTATTTTGTCGCTTGTTGAACGTTCGGCGTGTCGCAGGTGTTTGCAGCAGACCCATCAAGAACTCAAGGATGAGTTTTGTGATGAAGAACCCGAGCCTTGGTTCAAGCTTCAAGTGTTTTCGAAGCTCGCCAAAAGGCTACACCTCAAGATATTGAAGATTGTTACATTACAATTTGTAGTGTAACATTTCTATGGGTGTAGGCCCTTGTGGAGGGTAGTTTCGAGACCCTTTTTGGTTGGGGACAGTGTGGCACTGTTCCCTATCACTGTAGCTCGGTTCTTGGGGTTTGTAGGAGCTGGGAGTCCTTCCCAACTCGTAACTCTTCCTAAGACTATGTTGCTGCCATAGTGCCGTTCGCTCAAACCGACGCTGTGTCGTCAATTCTTAATGAAATCGTGCGATCTAAAATGCCTATTGTAGGGCACGTTAAGGCGCTTCAAATCCAAGTTGAATAAGGTCAATTGGTGCTGTGACCAGATCGCTATGATCGTTTAAATCTGCTGTGCAGAAATCTGACTATGCACTCTATCTTTGGTTCTAGGCACATTGAAGCCTATTGGAGCCTATTGTGTGATTATAACAAATGGGGCGGGGTGATGGAAAGAGGGAACATGTGGTGGGGTGATGGAAAGCGGGAGAATGGGGCGAGGTGATAGAAAGTTGAAGAATGGGGCGGGGTGATGGAAAAAGGGCGAATGGGGCCTGGTGATGGAAAGAGGGAGAATGAGGCGGGGTGATAGAAAGTTGAAGAATGGGGCGGGGTGATGGAAAGAGGGAGAATGGGGCGGGGTGATGGAAAGAGGGAGAATGGGGCGGGGTGATGGAAAGTGGGAGAACAGGGCGGGGTGATGGAAAGCGGAAGAATGGGGCGGGGCGATGGAAAGCGGGAGAATGGGGCGGGGTGATCGAAACAGGGAGAATGGGGCGCGGTGATGGAAAGAGGAAGAACAGGGCGGGGTGATGGAAAGAGGGAGAACCTGAGGGGGGGGTGATGGAAAGCGGGAGAATGGGGCGGTATATGGAAAGCGGGAGAATGTGGCGGGGTGATGGAAAGAGGGAGAATGGGGCGGGTAATGGAAAGAGGGAGAATGGGGTGGGGTGCCATGGAGAGAGGGAGAATGAAGTGGGGTGATGGAAAGAGGGAGAATGGGGCGGGGTGATGGAAAGAGGGAGAATGGGGCGGGGTGATGGAAAACGGGAGAATGGGGCGGGGTGATGGAAAGTTGAAGAATGGGGCGGGGTGATGGAAAGTTGAAGAATGGGGCGGGGTGATAAAAAGAGGGCGAATGGGGCGGGGTGATGGAAAGAGGGAGAATGGGGCGGGGTGATGGAAAGCGGGAGAATGGGGCGGGGTGATGGAAAGAGGGAGAATGGGGCGGGGTGATGGAAAGAGGGAGAATGGGGCGGGGTGATGGAAAGAGGGAGAATGGGGCGGGTGATGGAAAGCGGGAGAATGGGGCGGGGTGATGGATAGAGGGAGAATGGGGCGGGGTGATGGAAAGAGGGAGAATGGGGCGGGGTGATGGAATGCGGGAGAATGGGGCGGGGTGATGGAAAGAGGGAGAATGGGGCGGGGTGATGGAAAGAGAGATAATGGGGCGGGGTGATGGAATGCGGGAGAATGGGGCGGGGTGATGGAAAGCGGGAGAATGGTGCGATGTGATGGAAAGAGGGAGAATGGGGCAGGGTGATGGAAAGAGGGAGAATGGGGCGGGGTGATGGAAAGCGGGAGAAGGGGGCGGGGTGATGGAAAGAGGGAGAATGGGGCGGGGTGATGGAAAGAGGGAGAATGGAGCGGGGTGATGGAAAGCAGGAGAATGGGGCGGGGTGATGGAAAGCGGGAGAGTGCGGCGGGGTGATGGAAAGAGGGAGAATTGGGCGGGGTGATGGAAAGAGGGAGAATGGGGCGGGGTGATGGAAAGAGGGAGAATGGGGCGGGGTGACGAAAAACGGAAGAATGGGGCGGGGTGATGGAAAGCGGGAGAATGGGGAGGGGTGATGGAAAGAGGGAGAATGGGGCGGGCCGTGGAAAGCGGGAGAACGAGGCGGGGTGATGGAAAGAAAAAGAATGGAGCTATGGAAAGCGGGAGAATGGGGCGGAGCGTTGGAAAGAGGGAGAATGGGGCGGGGTGATGGAAAGAGGGAGAATGGGGCGGGGTGATGGAATGCGGGAGAATGGGGCGGGGTGATGGAAAGCGAGAGAATGGGCGGGCTGATGGAAAAAGGGAGAATGGGGCGGGGTGATGGAAAGAGGGAGAATGGGGCGGGGTGATGGATAGAGGGAGAATGGGGCGGGTTGATAGGCAGAGGGAGAGTGGGGCGGGGTGATGGAAAGAGGGAGAATGGGGCAGGGTGATGGAAAGTGGGAGAATGGGGCGGGGTGATGGAAAGCAGGAGAATGGGGCGGGGCGATAGAAACCAGGAGAATGGGGCGGGGTGATGGAGAGCGGGAGAATGGGGCGGGGTGATGGAGAGCGGGAGAATGGGGCGGGACGATGGAATGGAGAACGGGGCGGGGTGATGGAAAGCGGGAGAATGGGGCGGGGTGATGGAAAGCGGGAGAATGGGGCGGGGTGATGGAAAGCGGGAGAACGGGGCGGGGTGATGGAAAGCGGGAGAATGGGGCGGGGTGATGAAAAGCGGGAGAATGGGGCGGGGTGATGGAAAGCGGGAGAACGGGGCGGGGTGATGGAAAGCGGGAGAACGGGGCGGGGTGATGGAAAGCGGGAGAACGGGGCGGGGTGATGGAAAGAGGGAGAATGGGCCGGGGTGATGGAAAGAGGGAGAATGGGGCGGGGTGATGGAAAGATGAAGAATGGGGCGGGGTGATGGAAAGAGGGAGAACGGGGCGGGGTGATGGAAAGAGGGAGAATGGGGCGGGGTGATGGAAAGAGGGAGAATAGGCGGGCTGATGGAAAGCAGGAGAATGGGGCGGGGTGATGGAAAGCGGGAGAATGGGGCGGGGTGATGGAAATAGGGAGAGTGGGGCAGGGTGATGGAAAGCGGGAGAATGGGGCGGGGTGATGGAAAGCGGGAGAATGGGGCGGGGTGATGGAAAGCGGGAGAATGGGGCGGCGTGATGGAAAGCTGGAGAACGGGGCGGGGTGATAGAAAGGGAGAACGGGGCGGGGTGATCGAAACAGGGAGAACGGGACGCGGTGATGGAAAGAGGAAGAACGGGGCGGAGTGATGGAAAGAGGAGGAGAGGGGGGGGGGGTGATGGAAAGAGGGAGAATGGGGCGGGGAGGGGCTGACATCCTCTTCTCCAAGGGTCCCACGACGGCCATGCTGGCCACGTCCCTTTTTCTCTTAGACAAATCTAGTAGTTCTCCCATAGCGACGTTTAGGGCGACACAACAAAGAAGACTCGTTCTATGAGGGAAAAACTTCTAAATCCCAAATCAATGCTCTGTGATTTGTGACTCTGATGCTTGTCAACGAAGGCTCACTGTATGAGGGATAATCTCGACGACGAGGATCCGTTTTGAGGAATGTCGACGACGGGCGGTGAATGGGAGGGCGACGAAGCCGCCGACGGAGGCACGAGATGAGGAGGGCGCGCGCACGGGCGCGAGCGGGCGGGCGTGCGGGCGGGGATGGCGCTGGCGGGCGGGCGCCACAACCACAATGCTCGGCCCTTGTAGGTTTCGCGTCGTAGTGATATCTGGAAATGATAAGAAATGAATATTCTCATCCCTAAACGCGCCTTAACCCCCCCGCCCCGTGCGCTATTTTAATACCTTCATGTTTTTATATTTTTTATACTTTTATAATTTATATTCTTTTATACTTGCACTTTTATATTGTGTTTTTTTGCGGAGAGTCACTACACAACGGGAGTGGCTGATCGCGTTTTAAAAATGCTGAACTGCGTCTTATGCCTCTGCCAATAATGCCACTGAAGAGAAGAACAAGAGAGAAGAGGGTGCGGGGCGGCGGCGGGCGGTCGGGGCATACTTGATAAGCATACTTGCACAAACTTCAACCCTAACTTTAACGGTGAAAGGAGCAAATCTGCGCACAGGACATTCAATACAAGTGCATGGCGTGCAGTGTCAGCAAGGCCGGAATCCGCTGGTGGCCGGATATACACTTGCTGCTACAGCACGGAGAGAGTACTCGATTTCAGACGAAGTAGTAAGCATCATGCGTCAAGCTGACCAAATTCTGCACGGGGGTGTGATAAGACCAAATGTAAGCTGACACGGGCTATCGGACTCCATTACCCTCAATGCGGTGTACTCTGTTATGTACATTCCTCCTCTTTCTTCTCCTCCCTTTTCTACTTTCCCCATGTTCGTGTCAAACATTATATGTGTTGTGCTTGTTTAGGCTGCAGTGGGTTAGCCTATAGGGGGTACACAATTCTAGGGTTAGGTACTTGTACTCATTTCACTGCTAGTTCATTCATTCCTCGTTCAGTTCTTCTGACATGGTTTCAGAGCAGGTCCTTCGCTAGGACCTAAGTTTTTTTTTCGGGCCCACCTCTACTAGCGCCTTAGTGCGCCCTACTGTCGGAGTGCTGCGTTAGCGCCTCCCCCTCAGCGCCCTCGTGCGCCCTCGTGTACGGCCCCTTAAGGCCCCGTCGACCCCGCACGCTGCCCCTTAGTGGCCCCGTCGCACCCGCGCGCGCCCCGATTCCGGCCCGCTTGGCCCCGTCGACCCCGCGCGCACCCCGTTTAGCGGCCCCGCGGCCCCGTCGACCCACCCTAGAGGCCCCGCGGCCCCATGCGCACCCCGTGTAACGGCCCCGCGGCCCCGTCGACCCACCCTAGAGGCCCCGCGGCCCCGCGCGCACCCCGTTTAGCGGCCCCGCGGCCCCGTCGAACCCAGCCTAGAGGCCCCGCGGCCCCGTCGCCCGCCACCTCACGGCCCCGCGACCCTGCTGCGCCCCGCTTAGCGGCCCCACGGCCCCGTCGAGCCCCGCTTAGAGGCCCCCGCGGCCCCGTACCGCCCCGCTTAACAGCTCCGCGCAGCCGCGCAACCCGAACCGAGCCGCGCCGCCCTACCTGAACCGAGCCGCGCCGCCCGTACTGAGCAGCAGCCCCATCGATACTTCTGCTCCTCCTATTTCTTCTACGGCTACTACTACTGCTCCTACTGCTACTACTGCTACTACTGCTGCCACTATGGCCAGTCCTCCCGTGCTTGCTTTCGATGCTGAGGGCCGCCCAGTGAAATTTGACACCTGGCTAGATGACCTGCACCTCTTCCTACAGCTCACTGCCAAGGAGGATATTTCGCTGTACGATCATGCCCTCGGTCACGCTACTGCCCCTCCTACCACTGCAGACAGCACTCAGCGCTCACAGTGGCAGACTCGTGACGCCCACGCTCGCTTCGCTATTCGCAACTCCCTGCCACTAGATGAGCGCGAGCACTTTGGCCAGCACAAGACTGCTAAGGACCTGTACACTGCTGTAGTTGCTCGTTACTCCTCACCTGCCTCTGCCGCACTAGGCCGCCTCACCCTCCCCTACCTGTTCCCCGACCTGGCCTCCTTCAGCACAGTCGCTGACCTCATCACCCACCTCAGGACCAGTGAGGCCCGCTTTCGCGCTGCTATGCCTGACGAGTTCCTTGCCAGCAACCCCCCCCCGCTCTGGATCACGCTCTACCACATCGTCACCCGCCTCCCTGACTCTCTGCGCGCAGTCAGGGATCACTTCCTCGCTCGCTCTCCCACTGAGCTCACCATTGCCCTCCTCGAGAAGGAATTGCTTGCAGCTGAGGCGAGCATCGTCGCTGTAGGCACCTCTCGTGGCGACCCCCGCACCCCGTTCTTTTAAGGGTTGTTCCCCTTCCCCTCTCCTCCCCTCTGTCGCCTCTGCTGCTGCTGTCGACCTCCTTGGTGCTGAGAAGGTCGGGGCCGCGTCTGCTCCGAGCGGGCGCCGCAGGGGCAAAGGGGGCAAGGGTGGAGGTGGCGGCGGGGGAGGCGGGAGTGGTGGCGGTGGGGGTGGCGGTGGGACTGGAGAGGCTAGTGGCGGCAGTGGGGGTGGTGACAGCAGCGGCGGGAGCGGTGGCAGGGGCGGAGGCGGCAGCGGAGGCGGAGGTGGTCGTGGCGGCGGCAGGGGTGGAGGTGGCCGGGGCGGTGGCGGCGGCGGTGGTGGTCGTGGAGGCGCTGGCGGTGGCCAGAGTCAGCAGCCCGCCCCGTCGCTTCAGGCCGCCCGTGAGTGGTATGCGCAGCGCGGCTTTACCTGCACGTACGTCATTCGCACTGGTGACCGCACTGGCCAGCAGTGTGGGAGGCCGCATCCCACACAGCGCTGTTTCGCGCGCCTTACTGACGCGTGGCGTGCCCAGTTTCCTGATGCCACTGAGCTGCCCCGCTGGGCTGATCTGGAGAAGAAGGGAGTTGATATCTGGGCTTTAGACTTTGATGCTATTCTCACTGCCATGTATGCGATGTTTACTAGTGGAGAGGGTGCTCAGTACTTGCGTGTTCCGCCCGACCCGGGCATTCTGACCAGTCCGGCTGCCGCTCTAGGTGCTAGTGAGTCTGCTGCCCCAGGTCCTGGTGAGGCTGCTGCTCTAGGTGCTAATGAGTCCGTTCCCTCTGATACTGAGTCGACTGCAGCACTGCACACCTTCATTCTTATCGTGGCGTGTTCGGTCTTACGAGGAACTAGCTGTGTTTTCAAGCTGGTGCGGTGATTCTCTCTACATGATTAGTCATCCTGCCATTATGTACAACTGATTTCTTTAGAACCTTGTCGCGGTGCGCGTTGTGCAGTTTATGTATCACCACCTATCTCCTGCTTCTCGTCCCTCAACAACCTTTCACGCCTCAAATCCAGCTGTCTGCGTCACCACACATGCCCTGTTTCTCAAGAACTGGCAGGCGGGGGTGTGAGTGCGGGGATTTTCAACATCTATCCAGCCTCCTTTACCTCCTATGGTTCGCCCATCTCTCCACCTTCGCCCCCCCCCCTAGAATCGTCATACAGCGGGCGCGCGGACGCGGGGGCGCAAACAATTTCCTCCTAGGACGCCAATTCCCAATTCCTTTTTCTCCTCACCCAATTCCATTTCCTCCTCCAATTTTTTTTCCACCTCCAATTTCTTCTCCTTTTCCTCCAATTCTTCTTCCTCCTCTTATTCTTTTTTCTCCTCCTCCAATCCTCCAACCCCTTTTTCTCCTCCCCCAATTATTCTTCCCCCTCCTTCGATGCCTTCTCCTTTTCCTCCACCTCCAATTCTACCGGTCGTCGAGCGACCAGCGACCTCGCGCGACCAGCGACCTCGCGCGACCAGCGACCTCGCGCGACCAGCGACCTCGCGCGACCAGCGACCTCGCGCGACCTGCGACCTCGCGCGACCTGCGACCTCGCGCGACCTGCGACCTCGCGCGACCTGCGACCTCGCGCGACCTGCGACCTCGCGCGACCTGCGACCTCGCGCGACCTGCGACCTCGCGCGACCTGCGACCTCGCGCGACCTGCGACCTCGCGCGACCTGCGACCTCGCGCGACCTGCGACCTCGCGCGACCTGCGACCTCGCGCGACCTGCGACCTCGCGCGACCTGCGACCTCGCGCGATCTGCAAGGTTGTTGCCAAATGCTGCTCGCCGCGTCCTCGTCGTCCTCGTATCTTCCAGAGACCATCACAACCCTTTATATTTCTACATATTTTTTTACCTTTGTACTTATAATTTCATACAATTTATACTTTTGTACATTTTATACTTTTATATTAAAGTATACAACGTATATATTTTATATTGAAAAATAAAAGTATAAAGATATAAACGTATAAATATTATAAAGTATAAATAATATTGTTGCCACCCTGTCCGATGTACCAAATGCTGCTCGCCGCGTCCTCGTCGTCCTCGTATCTTCCAGAGACCACCACAGCCTTATTATTATCGCGTCCTCGATGTCCTCGTATCATCAGAAGACTGTTGCCACGGCTGCGGCCTTATTGCCACATCCATTACATTTCGTGTCTCCGCATTGCGAAAATGCATTATCAAATAATTACAAATTATCAAAACACATTCACGTTCACAACCACAATTCTCAGCCCTTGTAAGATTCTCGTCGTATTGAAATTTGAAAACGATAAAAACTGAATATTTGCGTCGCTGAATGCGCCCAAAACCCCCCGGCCCGTGCGATGTCGCAACTGTCGGCAACAGTCGGCACGTCACCCGCCGAACGCTTACATGACGCCGAAGCACCGCTCCCACCTGTCAGAGGTCCACTGGTGATCCCCGATTGATCCTCTGACACCACCCGCTCATATCCACCACCTTTTTTGTCTTGTCCCTCACCTCGTCTGCATAGTAGCGCGCGCTTGGGTGGGAGGAAGAGAGGGGAGAAGGGGGGGAGAGGGCGAGGAGAGGGAAAAGGAGTGAAAAGAGGGGGTACAAAGTCGAGACGGCGTGGGTGAGCAGCGAGAGGAGTGAGAAAGTGAAGGGGAGAGAATGTGAGATATGCCGATGGGCTGGAGGTGGGTGACATGGGTGAAGGTGAACGACCTTGCTGACCCTGCACTCCATGCACTTGTATTGATCGGCTCCTTTCACCGTTAAAGCTAGGGTTGAAGTTCGTGCAAATATGCTTATTAAGTATGCATGCAGCGCAACTAGTAGTGGATGGGCGTACACGATGGATGACACTCATACGAATGTCTTCTTGAGGACGGTAGAGATGGAGGACGGCCACATCGACCATAATGACTCCTTCAACAGCTTCCTGCGCTTACGCAAGCAGAGCAACACGCGGAACGCATGCACGGTTCGCTGGCGGACGGACGGGCGGTCGCGGGGCGGCGGAGGGCTACAGTACAAGGAACGCTCCCAACTGTGCGCCTGCTTTCGCCCCTAGGTACACTCGCGCCCCGCGCCCAGTGCCCCGTGCACCGCGCCCGTGGCTCCCACCCCACGCCCGTCGAAAACGAGGAAGAAAACAGAGAACGAGGCCGAAGGCATGGTGGCGAGAGTGAAACGAATTTTCCGTCTGCACTGATTTTTTCCCGCACCAGCTCGTCCGTGCTACGAAAACAGACCCACTTTCTAGGACACCCCTACTAAAGTACCACTACTACTACCGCGTCATCAGCCACTCTCTTCAAGCTCTCTTTGCCGTCACCAGCTCCCTTCAAGCTGTCTTTGCCGTCACCAGCTCTCTTCAAGCTCTCTTTGCCATAACCACCCCCTTCTTCCCCACATTTGACGCTGTTCTAACATTCAGAAGGAGTTAGACGTGGAGGAAAATGAATTGGACGAAAAAGAGAAGGCATTGGGGAGGAGAAAAAAGAATTGGAGGATAAAGAGGAGGAGAAATGGAATTAGAGGAAGAAGAGGAGAAAGAGTAGGAGAAAGAGGAGGAAAGTGAAAGGGAGAAAGAGCAAGAGAAAGAGAAGAGAGGAGAGAAAGATGAGGATAATTGGGAGGTGGAGAAAGAGGAAGCGAATGAGAGGAGGATGTGGAAGAGAAACAGGCAGAGGAGAAAGAGGAGGAGAAAATAAAGGGGAAATAAGAGGAGAAGAAAATACGCATAAACGACACCCTGGACGTCCAGATGGCGTCCTGGGAGGAAATTGTTTCTGCCCCCACGTCCGCGCGCCCGCTGGATGACGATTCTAGTGAGGGGCAAAGGTAGAGAGGTGGGCGAACCGTAGGAGATGAAAGATGCTGGACAGATGTTGAAAATTTCCGCACCCGTTTGAGCAAGACACACATCACAGAAAAGCAATTCTCGTCTCGAGAATTTGGCTTGGTCCAAACGTGTTCGAGTTCGATCATTGTTCTGTCTAATCACAAAGTTTATGCATTTCTCGGTTGAGAAGTACGCAAGGTAAAATGTAGTAACAATATTCATCGAACATCATCGACATGACCAGCATTGACCCGGCCCAAAACTTCTCCACCCCATCATAGGCACTGGTAGGTCAGGTCGACTCGCAATCGGGCCGGAGGACAACTGATCCGATCCGGGCTTAGAGGGTAAGTTGGACCTCCTACCTGCGCGGAGTGGCAATTTCGATCACCAATCTGCACGGATCAACACATGTTGACCGTCGACCTGAGATCATGATCGCCGATCTACAAAGATAGGGCACCTCAACGATTCATCCTCGCATATAACTGCCCAAGTCGGGTCATAGGGCGACCGAAACTGGTGGGTCGAAAAGGACCCGACAATTACGAGTCAATCGGGTCTCGGGTCGATATGGCCAAGCGGGGTCGTTGCACTGATGAATCAACCTGGCCAGCAATATCGCTCGGGTGAAGCCATGGCTCTATATTGAGCACCAAAGACGGGATGGATTGTACCTATGCAAGTGTTCTCCATACAACAAGCTTACTTGCTAACCACAAGCCAGGATACATCATCCCACATCACTTTACTCCTTGCTATCTAGCCTTACGAATACAGAAAGTAAACAACTCACTGCACATCCCCAGAATTTCTATTTTCAGCCTTCAGCCATTTTCTGCCTTAAGAAACGGCTATTGGACTGGTCCGCCTTGACCCGGAGACAGCCTAGCCTTATACAAAGGGGCCAGCAAGCCAGCCCAGGTCATCCGGCCCAAGCCAGGACCACATTTAAGGCTCCAGACTGGCTCAGGACCAGGCCGACGCCGTGCTCCATTGCACTTTGCCGCCCAAGATAACAAATTAACTCTCCAGATTCTGTTAATTAGTATGGTTCACACACAATCCTGTTCATATGAACATTAACCGGCTTCATTGAAACTTGACTGGGCAACAAAACTTCCGTTTTCAAGCACCCACAAGAATCAATTGACAATAACAAAATTGTGCGTGCACATGGGGAAAGGGTGAAACCTGGTCAATCGTGAGAGGCGGCTGGTTGGGGTTACGAACGAGAAGGAACTTGTGGACAAGGAAGCCTTGTTTGCCAACCACATACTTATGTTGCTTCACCTATTGTGGTTACGGGATTAAAACAAAAAAGAAAAGGAAAAAGAAACAAAAGAAAGAAACATGCATCAGGCATAAAATGGTGTAGTGATGCCTACACTTGATCTAAAACTATTAAAGATAAGCCAATCAACAACAAAGTGGGGTGAGAGAGTCTGAAGACGACTCGGGCTGATCCATGTGAACCCAATAGACGCAGGGTGTTGAAATGGGGATGCACGCCAGCCTGGGTCGAACCAGGTCGGGCCAGCAACTGAGTAAGGCCAGATCCAAACCGGCCCCGATTGGGAATGGTAAGATGGTGACATTCCAAGGTGTTCCACATGAACGGCACCTGTCCCTTGCTAAGGGCGGGGTCAGCGCGTTCCTTTATAGCCCCATAACAGTTCATTTTGAGCGGTTACTCTCGTTTCGTCACGGTTTATTTTAGCGGTTCAAACTTGCGCTTAAACTTGCGACTAAAACCGCCTTAAACCATTTGAAATCGTTATGCACCACGACGGATGAACTGTACAGTCATGCAAAATGAACGTGCTGACCCCGCCCTAACGTGGACCCACGAAGCATTCATATAACCTCTTAAAGTGGGACGCACCTTATAGAGCCCATCGTATGTGAAGGCCTGTCCGACGATAGACTTCTTGCTTTTGTGCCCTCGAATGACCCGCACATCATTCTTCACATTGATGCTATTCTGTACCACCGCAAACACGCAAATTTGGGAAAGGGAAAATAAAACGCATGTTACAACAAACACATGGAGAATCTAAATTCATGCAGGTTGTTTCAACCCCAAAGATTACATAATTGAAAGGTTACATCTCACCGCCTACTCAAATTTAGGTACAACCCTGACTGACTTTAAAAGTTAGTAGGGTGAGGCACGTCGAACTGGTTTGAGGTTAAAAAAAAAAAAATCATCAGCTAAACCGGTTTGACTCCAAACAATGCAAATCGGGACATTGAGCACATCAAAGTTATTGATTTGTGTCAAGTTGGAGCTCGGTGAGCTTCAACTCCCTAGTAATTTACCCCATGGCAACCCTCACTACTAGGCATAAGCAGGGGGCGAACATTTCACCTGGGCAAACCGAACAGCGAACACTTTCAGGGAAAAGGGTGTTCGTTGTTTGCCTCTAGGGGCGAACACCCTCATGTTCGCTCGTGTTCGCCTGTCACAGCCCTCGATATAGTCAGTGTACAGTCCTAATCTGACCTTAATGATGAATTCGCCTACGATTTCAGCAGGGGCAGATGGATTCTCATTGGACTAAACCCCAAATAGCAGTATAAAGCCTTTGCCGGAATCCTATCTACTCTCCGTACTAACTACGCTACCTTAATTGTGTACATTAAGCTGGTGCATAGTGTTGCTGGTGGGAGTATGGGCTGTGGGTGGGATGATCGCCAAGGTTTGTTGCCATAACCACCCCTTTCTTCCCCACATTTGATGCTGTTCTAACATTCAGAAGGAATTAGAGGTGGAGGAAAATGAACTGGAGGAAAAAGAGAAAGCATTAGAGGAGGAAAAATAATTGGGGGAGGAGAAAAAAGAATAGGAGGATTGGAGGAGGAGAAATGGAATTAGAGGAAGAAGAGGAGAAAGAGTAGGAGAAAGAGGAGGAAAGTGAAAGGGAGAAAGAACATGAGAAAGAGAAGAAAGAAAGAGAGAAAGATGAGGATAATTGGGAGGTGGAGAAAGAGGAAGCGAATGAGGGGAGGATGTGGAGGAGAAGCAGGCGGAGGAGAAAGAGGAGGAGAAAATAAAGGGGAAAGAAGAGGAGAAAAAAATACGCATAAACGACACCCTGGACGCCCAAACGGTGTCCTTGGAGGAAATTGTTTCCGCCCCCACGTCCGCGCGCCCGCTGGATGACGATTCTAGTGAGGGGCGAAGGTAGAGAGGTGGGCGAACCGTAGGAGATGAAAGAAGCTGGATAGATGTTGAAAATTCCCGCACCCGTTTGAGCAAGACATACATCTCAGAAAAGCAATTCTGGTCTCGAGAATTTGGCTTGGTCCAAATGTGTTCGAGTTCGATCATTGTTTTGTCTAATCACAAAGTTTATGCATTTCTCCGTCGAGAAGTACGCAAGGTAAAATGTAGTAACAATATACATCGAACATCATCGACATGACCAGAATTGACCCAGCCCAAAACTTCTCCAGAAGCTGAAGGAGCCGACGCGGATCCAGAAAAGGTTTCTGGGAATTTGAAGCTCGTATTGCACGCCGTACGCGACTTGATGCCATTGCTTGCTAACAAGTGCGTGCTCTAACTGGCCATCAGGTCGAACCAGAAAACACAGGATCCGAGAAAGAACATCTTCAGGTAACCGCTGGATCGGCGATTCGTCTGACATTATGAATGGCGGAGAGAACAAAACAATAATGGCTGTCCACCTCGTCTGCTACTTAGGTAACCTGACTCTTAAACCTCAACCAAGCTATGTCAGTCATGAGACAGAAAGAGAACAATCAGGATTCACGAGGAGAAGCGGACAGGGTCGTCCCAACAGGAGACCCTTAGGTGTCTGTGGCACCGCGCACAACCGCCCGGTTTTCCTGGAAGTCACATGTCCTCTTTCAAAAGAAGGAAGGCTCACAACTGCACGGGGCACCGGGCGCGAGCCTACCTAGGGGCGGGGGCAGGCGCGCAGTTGGGAGCCTTCCTTGTTTTGTAGCCCTCAAGGATGCTATGACAGCCTTCTTTGAAAAAAGACGCGGTTGGTCTTCGGAGAAGATGCGAGGGAGGCGGAGAGGGCGGGTTCGGGAGGCCAGGAGACGCGGTGGTAGGAGACGCGGTGGTAGGAGACGCGGTGTACATAGGAGGTACACTCGCAGCGCGCTCTGTGGGGCACGTGCGCCCGCCCGCCCGCGGTCGCTCGCGGCCGCGCGCCCGCTGCCACCTGTGGCCGCGCGCCCGCCACCGCCCGCGACCGCCCGTCCGTCCGCCAGCGAACCGTGCATGCGTTTCGTGTGTTGCTCTGCACGCGAAAGCGCAGGAAGCTGTTGAAGGAGTCATTATGGTCGATGTGGCCGTCCTCCATCTCTACCGTCCTCAAGAAGACATTCGTATGAGTGCCATCCATTGCTTACGCCCATCCACTAGTAGCTGCGCTGCAGGCATACTTAATAAGCATATTTGCACGAACTTCAACCCTAGCTTTAACGGTGAAAGGAGTCGATCTGCGCACAGGACAATCAATACAAGTGCATAGAGTGCAGGGTCGGCAAGGTCGTTCACCTTCACCCTCGTCACCCACCTCCATTACATCTGCATATCTCACATTCTCTCCCCTTCACTTTCTCACTCCTCTCGCCGCTCACCCACGTCGTCTCGACTCTGTCCCCCCTCTTTCCACTTCTTTTCCCTCTCCTCGCCCTCTCCCCCCGTTCGCCCCTCTCTTCCTCCCACCTAGGCGCGCGCTACTATGCAGACGAGGTGAGGGACAAGACAAAAAAGGTGGTGGACATGAGCGGGTGGGAGCGGTGCTTCGGCGTCATGTAAGCGTTTGGCGGGTGACGTTAATGGAAAGCGTGCGAATCTGGAGAGCGTAACAAGAGATTAAGTCCGCCGACTTCGGCGAAACATTGCGTGCAGCTCACGTGACATAGAACAATGAGCAAGTACGCGTTAGAAAGGTCTTAATCTCTAATTTCCAGAATGGTAAAGCACGCCTTCAACCAAGATCTAGGCCGATCGCTATCGCGATTTATGTGCGACGGGGTATCCTGGCGGAATTACTTGGCAGCCATGGATTAGATCTAGGAATGCCATAAACAAGAGTTCAGATCTCAAAAGTGACGAGTTTGTCAAACCCTACCATCCCAACCCTCGCCCTACAACAATCCCCAACAACCCAAAATGCCAAACTAGCAACACCAAAGGTGTTGTAGTCGGTAACAAAGGTTTGTTGGTGCTTGTTGGGTGCGAGTTCAAATCCAGCCCGCAACAAGTCCAACCACCACATTTTGCCCAAACCCTTAGCCCACAACCAGCTAGAGCAAAATACCACAACCACCTACAACAGACGTGCCGACAGTTGCCAACAGTTGCGACATCGCACGGGCCGGGGGGTTTCGGGCGCATTCAGCGACGCAAATATTCAGTTTTTATCGTTTTCAGGTTTCAATACGACGAGAATCTTACAAGGGCTGAGAATTGTGGTTGTGAACGAGAATGTGTTTTGTTAATTTGTAGTTATTTGATAAAGCCTTTTGGCAATGCGGATACTCGAACTGTAATAAATGTGACAATAAGGCCGCGGCCGTGGCAACAGTCTTCTGAGGATACGAGGACAAAGAGGACGCGACAATAATAGGGCTGTGGTGGTCTCTGGAAGATACGAGGACGACGAGGACGCGGCGAGCAGCATTTGGTACATCGGACAGGGTGGCAACAACACTTTTAATACCTTTATACTATTCATACGTTTTATATCTTTATACTTTTATTCTTTTGATTCTTTAATATAACAGTATAAAATGTATAAAAGTATAAATCGTATGAAATTATAAAAGTATACAACATATAAAAGGTATAAGTGTAAAGGTATAAAAAATAGAAATATAAAGGGCTGTGATGATCTCTAGAAGATACGAGGATGACGAGGACGCGGCGAGCAGCATTTGGCAACAACCTTGCAGATCGCGCGAGGTCACTAGTCGCGCGAGGTCGCTGGTCGCGCGAGGTCGCTGGTCGCGCGAGGTCGCTGGTCGCGCGAGGTCGCTGGTCGCGCGAGGTCGCTGGTCGCGCGAGGTCGCTGGTCGCTCGACGACCGGTAGAATTGGAGGTGGAGGAAAAGGAGAAGGCATCGAAGGAGGAGGAAGAATAAATGGGGGAGGAGAAAAAGGGATTGGAGGATTAGAGGAGGAGAAAAAAGAATTAGTGGAGGAAGACGAATTGGAGGAAAATGAGAAGAAATTGGAGGAGGAAAAAAAACTAGAGAAGGAAAAGGAAATGAATATTTTTTTTAACAAAAAAATTTACAGATTGTGATGCGACTTGAAGAGGGGTTTGCTGTAAAGGAGACATGCTCCTTTACATTTCGGCAGGTCCAAAGGACCTGCCACCTAGTCTCATTTGCATCTTTCACTCTCTCTTGCTTACAACCTGCACACATTAAACCCTTCCTATGCCCAAATCTGGTCATAGGAGTATCTTGTTAGAAGACGTAATTAATTTCAGGTTCACAAACATGGCTAGCAGACTCATTTCTGCTGCAAGCGGACGACCTCCCACGACGACAATGAATTTGTGAAGTAGCGGGCGTGCTGTTTCTCCCGTCCGTGAAAGAGATCGTGATTCCTCCTCCAGGCGTGAACGTTCCCGCTCTCCTCGTGGAGGAGGTTCTGCCGCTGTGACTGCTCTCGATTTGTTAAATCGTGCGCGACAAGCCTCTGCAAGGAGCCCAGCAACTGCGGAAGGCGAGCGCGACGGTTCGTCCCGCCGGGATTTTCCTCCCGGTTTTCACGGCGAGCGACGTGAACCTGAGAGTCGTGTCACAATTTGGGGGAGGGGGGAAAAGAATTGGGAATTGGCGCCCTAGAAGGAAATTGTTTTCGCTCCCGCGTCCGCGCGCCCGCTGTATGACGATTTTGGTGGGGGGGCGAAGGTGGAGAGATGGGCGAACCATAGGAGGTAATGGAGGCTGGATAGATGTTGAAAATCCCCGCACCCGCACCCCCGCCTGCCAGTTCTTGAGAAACAGGGCATGTGTGGTGGCGCAGACTGCTGGATTTGAGGCGTGAAAGGTTGTTGAGGGACGAGAAGCAGGAGATAGGTGGTGATACATGAACTGCACAACGCGCGCCGCAACAAGGTTCTAACGAAATCAGTTGTACATAATGGCAAGATGACTAATAAAGTAGAGAGAATCACCGCACCAGCTTGAAAACACAGCTAGTTCCTCGTAAGACCGAACACGTCACGATAAGAATGATCGAACATGGGGAAAGTAGAAAAGGGAGTAGAAGAAAGAGGGGGAAGGTAATGGAATCACATAACGGAGTGCACCGCATCGAGGATAATGGAGTCCGACACCCCGTGTCAGATTACATTTGGTCTTATCACAACCCCGTGCAGAATTTGGTCAGCTTGACGCATGATGCTCACTACTTCGTCTGAAACCAAGTACTCTCCGGCCACCAGCGGATTTCGGCCTTGCTGACCCTGCACGCCATGCACTTGTATTGATTGTCCTGTGCGCAGATTTTCTCCTTTCACCGTTAAAGTTAGGGTTGAAGTTTGTGCAAGTATGCTTATCAAGTATGCCCCGACCGCCCGCCGCCGCCCCGCACCCTCTTCTCTCTTGTTCTTCTCTTCAGTGGCATTAGTGGCAGAGGCATAACACGCAGAGCAGCTTTTTTAAAACGCGATGAGCCACTCCCGTTGTGTAGTGACTCTCCGCAAAAACACACAATTTAGAAATGCAAGTATAAAAGTATATACATTATAAAGGTATAAAAAAAAATAAAAACATAAAGGTATTAAAATAGAGCACGGGGTGGGGGGTTTGGGGCACGTTCAGGGACGAGAATATTCATTCTTATCATTTCCAGATATCACTACGACGCGAAACCTACAAGGGCCGAGCATTGTGGTTGTGGAGCCCGCCCGCCAGCGCAATCCGCGCCCGCACGCCCGCCCGCTCGCGCCCGTGCCCCCATCTTGTGCCTCCGTCGGCGTCTTCGTCGCGCCCCCATTCACCGCCCGTCGTCGACATTCCTCAGAACGGATCCTCGTCGTCGAGAGTATCCCTCATACAGTGAGCCTTCGTTGACAGAGCATCAGGGTCACAAATCACAAAGCATTGATTTGGGATTTAGAAGTTTTTCCCTCATAGAACGAGTATTCTTTGTTGTGTCACCCTAAACGACGCTATGAGAGAACTACTAGATTTGTCTAAGAGAAAAAGGGACGTGGCCAGCATGGCCGTCGTGGGATTCTCGGAGAAGAGGATGTCAGCCCCTCCCCGCCCCATTCTCCCTTTCCATCACCCCGCCCCATTCTCCCTCTTTCCATCACCCCGCCCCATTCTCCCGCTTTCCATCACCCCGCCCCATTCTCCCGCTTTCCATCACCCCGCCCCATTCTCCCGCTTTCCATCACCCCGCCCCATTCTCCCTCTATCCATCACCCCGCCCCATTCTCCCTCTTTCCATCACCCCGCCCCATTCTCCCTCTTTCCATCACCCCGCCCCATTCTCCCTCTTTCCATCACCCTGCCCCATTCTCCCTCTTTCCATCACCCCGCCCCATTCTCCCTCTTTCCATCACCCCGCCCCATTCTCCCTCTTTCCATCACCCCGCCCCATTCTCCCTCTTTCCATCACCCCGCCCCATTCTCCCTCTTTTCATCATCCCGCTCCACTTCCTCTCTTTTCATCACCCCGCCCCATTCTCCCTCTTTCCATCGCCCCGCCCCATTCTCCAGCTTTCCATCACCCCGCCCCATTCTACCTCTTTCCATCACCCCGCCCCATTCTCCCGCTTTCCATCACCCCGCCCCATTCTTCCGCTTTCCATCACCCCGCCCCATTCTCCCGCTTTCCATCACTCCGCCCCATTCTCCCGCTTTCCATCACCCCGCCCCATTCTCCCGCTTTCCATCACCCTGCCCCATTCTCCCGCTTTCCATCACCCCGCCCCATTCTCCCGCTTTCCATCACCCCGCCCCATTCTCCCGCTTTCCATCACCCCGCCCCATTCTCCCTCCTTCCATCACCCCGCCCCATTCTCCCGCTTTCCATCACCTCGCCCCATTCTCCCGCTTTCCATCACCCCACCCCATTCTCCCTCTTTTGATCACCCCACCCCATTCTCCCTCTTTCCATCACTCCGCCCCATTCTCCCGCTTTCCATCACCCGCCCCATTCACCCTCTTTCCATTCCCCCCCGCCCCATTTTCCCGCTTTCCATCACCCCGCCCCATTCTTCCGCTTTCCATCACCCCGCCCCATTCTCCCGCTTTTCATCGCCGCGCCCCATTCTCCCTCTTTCCATTGCCCCGCCCCATTCTCCCGCTTTTCATCACCCCGCCTCATTCTTCCTCTTTCCGTCACCCCACCACATTCTCCCTCTTTCCGTCACCCCGCCCCATTCTCCCTCTTTCCATCACCCCGCCCCATTCTCCCTCTTTCCATCACCCCGCCCCATTCTCCCGCTTTCCATCATCCCGCCCCATTCTCCCGCTTTCCATCACCCCGGCCCATTCTCCCGCTTTCCATCACCCTGCCCCATTCTCCCGCTTTCCATCACCCTGCCCCATTCTCCCGCTTTCCATCACCCCGCCTCATTCTCCCGCTTTCCATCACCCCGCCCCATTCTCTCGCTTTCCATCACCCCGCCCCATTCTCCCTCTTTCCATCACCCCGTCCCATTCTCCCGCTTTCCATCACCCTGCCCCATTCTCCTGCTTTCCATCACCCCGCCCCATTCTCCCTCTTTCCATCACCCCGCCCCATTCTCCGCTTTCCATCACCCCGCCCCATTTGTTTCCTCCCATAACCCACTCAACCGCTTTGCAAACCCACAGAGTAGCGCCTCCATCTCCCTACTGCCTCTCCTCAGAACGGACTCTTTGCCTCGCATGCACAGCATTCCTCTGCACTACTGACGGTTCTACAACACCCATCTGCCTCGCCGTCCCCCTCGCCCGGTCCCGCCTCAGTCTAGAAACACGCTGGTTTGCGGAGCTCAGCCAGACTTGGCCATTCCAGTAACCACGCGGGTGCTTTGGCCGGTCGTAGCACTTTCATTGTTGACTTATGCTGACTTTTGATGATTCTTGATGGCTCCTGCCAACACACCCATATTTATCCCATTGATGTGAGCAACCCCCATCTCGGTTCATTTCCTTGCATGCACAACAATTCTCTGCACGACAGACGGCCTTAAGAAATCCTCCTCTCCCCGCTGCCCCCTCCCGCCACACCTGAATCTAGAAGTGTGCCGGCTGCAGCAGTTGTTAGGGCTGCTGGAGGCGGGTTTGCCTCAGCCAGAATCGGGAGTTCCAATGCCCAGGGAATCCACTTTCACCACTGACTTTGGACGTGCTGCTCATTTTAGAAACACATTGGTTGGAGCAGCTTCAAGTGCTGGTGGAGGTCATGACACTCTCGACTCGACTGCTCGTCGTAATTATGCTTCGTAGTTATGCTCCATTTCATCTCCCGTTAGCTGATTGCTGAATAGCTTCAAACACGTTCGTCTGAGGGTGTCAACAAACACAAAAGTGTTTGCCGCCCCGACCAACATTTTTAGGTCGTCAGCTGGTGATGGCAAAGACAGCTTGAAGGGAGCTGGCGACGACAAAGAGAGCTTGAAGAGAGCTGATGACGCGGTAGTAGTAGTGGTACTTCAATAGGGGTATCCTAGAAAGTGGGTCTGTCTGCGTAGCACGGACGAGCTGGTGCGGGAAAAAATCAGTGCAGGCGGAAAATTCGTTTCACTTTCGCCACCATGCCTTCGGCCTCGTTCTCTGTTTTCTTCCTCGTTTTCGGCGGGCGCGGGGTGCGAGCCACGGGCGCAGTGCAGGGGGCACCGGGCGCGAGCCTACCTAGGGGCGGGGGCAGGCGCGCAGTTGGGATGGTCTGAGAGCCTTCTTTGAAAAAGAGCGCGGTTGGAGGATCTTCGGAGAAGATGCGAGGGAGGCGAAGAGGGCAGGTTCGGGAGGCCAGGAGACGCGGTGTACATAGGAGGTACACTTGCAGCGCGCCCTGTTGGGCACGTGCGCCCGCCCGCCCGCGACCGCCCGTCCGTCCGCCAGCGAACCGTGCATGCGTTCCGCGTGTTGCTATGCATGCGTAAGCGCAGGAAGCTGTTGAAGGAGTCATTATGGTCGATGTGGCCGTCCTCCATCTCTACCGTCCTCAAGAAGACATTCGTATGAGTGCCATCCATCACGTACGCCCATCCACTACTAGATGCGCTGCAGGCAAACTTAATAAGCATATTTGCACGAACATCAACCCTAGCTTAAACGGTGAAAAGAGCCGATCTGCGCACAGGATAGTCAATGCAAGTGCATGGAGTGCAGGGTCGGCAAGGTCGTTCACCTTCACCCATGTCACCCACCTCAAGCCCATCTGCATATCACACATTCTCTCCCCTTCACTTTCTCACTCCTCTCGCCGCTCACCCACGTCGTCTCGACTCTGTCCCCCCTCTTCCCACTCCTTTTCCCTCTCCTCGCCCTCTCACCCCGTTCTCCTCTCTCTTCCTCCCAACCAGACGCGCGTTACTATGCAGACGAGGTGAGGGATGTCAGAATCTAGAATAGAACGAGAATGGATGAACTAGCAGGAAGGTGGGTACAAGTATGAAACCCTAAGTTTGTGTACCCTCTAAGGCTAAACCCACTATAGCCTAAACAATATAAACATACAATGTTTGACACACCCCCATAGGCGAAGTGGGAGACAACCAGAGGGTCACAAGACCAGTCAAAGCAAAGCAAAGCAAAACAGGCTCAGGGTGGATCTCAAGGATACCACACAAATTCCGAGCACAAGCAAGCGGTCACAAGACCAGTTCACATGCAGTTTGATAATATAGCAAGAGATACAGTGATCGCAACCTAGCAAGTGTAAGCATGCAGGTATATATATAGAGATCACAGTACAAACAGAGTCAAGAAGTAAGCAAGTGAGGTCCAGCAGGCACAAGGCCTAGAAGAGTACAGAAGCGCTGATGGTCACAAGGCTGTAGCGCCTTGGTGAACACATCAGCAGTGTTGGCCTCAGTGGCCACGTAACGCAGACAAAGCTGACCGCGCTGCTGCAGCTCTCGAGCAAGGAAGTACCGCAGGGCGATGTGCTTCGTTCTGTGCTCCAGTCTGTGCTCCTCACACAAGGCAATGGCAGCCTTGTTGTCGACGTACAGCACTGGAGGAGAACGAGGCTGCTCTCCCAAGTCGGTCAGCAGGTAGGTCAGCCAGCGTAGCTCCTGGGCCGCCATGGCTGTGGCGTAGATCTCAGCCTCACAACTCGAGCTGAGAACAGAAGAAGAGCGTGTGGAACGCCAAGAAACTGAGCCGGAGCCAAGGCTGAAGGTGTAACCCTGAGACGACCGCTGAGTAGCCTGGTCGTCCGCCCAAGAAGCGTCTGAGTGACCAGTGAGTACAACTCGGTCTCGCCCTCCAAGCACTAGCCCCATGCCCGACGTACTGCACAAGTAGCGCAACACCCTCTTAGCAGCATCCATGTGCTCCTTCCTGTGACGGCCAGGAGCGACATAGCGTGCAAGGATGCTAAGAGGGTATGCAAGGTCAGGTCGAGTGCAGGTCATCAGGTACATGAGGCAGCCCACAAGCTCTGGATACGGGCCACTCGGCTCTACGGACTCATCCGAAGGCAGAGCTGAGAGCGAGTGACCTGTAGGCAGAGGAGTGGACTGTGGCGAGGAGTACGTGAAGCGGAAGCGCTGAAGGATCTGCTGCACCATGTGTGACTGAGTCAAGGTAATGGTGCGCCGTGCTCTGTCCCGGGTGATCACCCAAGATAGCTTGTCAGTTCACCCAGGTCTGTGCACGTGTGTCTCTTCTGCAGCTCCGACTTCACGTGGGCGAGTGCCACAGTGTCAGCAGTGGCAAAGACCAAGTCGTCGACGTACACGAGGATGTAGAACGGCGGCAGCGAGGTGTCGGTGCGTAGAAACAGCGACGGGTCAGCAGTAGAAGGAGCGAACCCAAGAGCCGCAAGTGTAGTCCTCAGTGTGTCGTGCCACTCACGCGGCGCCTGGCGGAGACCGTAGACCGGTCGCTGGAGCCTCCACTGGGTGCCAGGAGGAACCGACCCAGTGAAGCCAGGAGGGCGACGCAGCCAGATCTCCTCGTGCAGGCTGCCCTGCAAGAAAGCTGTGCTGAAGTCAAGTGAGTGAAGCTCGTAGTCGCGCTGAGCGGCTATGTGCAGCAGCACCCGAAGAGTAGTCATCTTCGGGGTGGGGGAGAAGGTCTGGAAGAAGTCTACTCCCTCTCGCTGACTGAAGCCTCGAGCAACGTAGCGCGCCTTGAAGACAGGAGGAGAACCCGGCGGCCGCTTCACCCTGAAAATCCACATGCCACTGACGATGTTCGCCCCAGGTGGGGGAACCTCGTCGACGTAGGTGCCTGTGGACTTCCAGGAAGCCATCTCTGCGTCCATAGCTGTCTGCCACTGAGAGGAGTAGGGACCCTCTATCGCCTCTGCGTAAGAGCGCGGGGTCGGGATGTCTGGTGCATCCGGGTCTCCCTCAGGGGCAACTAGCATGGACACGAGATGGGGCAAAGCAGCAGCAAAGCACTGGAACTCCTCCTGTCTGTCCTCAAGGACGTCCGTGCCAAGAGCACACTCACCCCCGACGGACGGAGGACAGACAGACTCAGACTCAGCAACAAGGCTAGCGGCGTAGTCTAGACGACACCGGGCAGCAAAGTCAACCAACTCAGCGACCAGAGCAGACGCAGCAGAGGACTCAAAGGTAGGGTCAGTGACAACAGTGGCGAGGAGACGCGTGACAGTGGGACTGGCAGCACGACGGGAGTCAGACTCCGGGTCAGGAAGAGTAGGTAGAGAGGACGCAGGAGGAGACGGTAGAGGGACACGCTGAGGAGCAGTGGAGGGACGCAGGGTCATGTAGTGAGTGCCAGGGACAGGAGGAGGACGCTCACGTGGGACACGACGACCAGTGCGAGCAGTACGAACAGGCGACGCAGGACGAGACTCAGGCTCACGACGCTCCGTAAGACCTCCTGTGGGACCAGTGTAAGGAGAGGGACCAGGGAGAGGCGAGGCAGGCGGTAACTGGGACTGCGACTGGACAGGCGGAGGACACTCTAAGGAGGGAGCAGGACAAGGAGGAGGAGCCTGACCAAGAACCTGCTGAAGGAGTGGTACGAAGTACGGTCGCGGCCGCGCAGCGTCTCCAGAACCACCAGAGACACCAGCGCCAGGGTCCTCAGCACCAGCAGTAGCTCCACCGCCCGGGTCCTCAGCACCAGCAGCAGCTCCACTGCCCGGGTCCTCAGCACCAGCAGCAGCTCCACCCCTCGGGTCCTCAGCGCCAGCAGCAGCTCCAACGCTCGGGTCCTCAGCACCAGCAGTAGCTCCACCGCTCGGGTCCTCAGCACCAGCAGCAGCTCCAACTCCAGGGTCCGCAGCACTAGGAGCGCCACTCCGAAGGCTGCAGCGCCGTGTGTACCACTCTCGGATCTGCTGAAGGGAGGGGAGCTCCCGGGTAGGAGGGGAAGCACTGGTACCCGCTCCAGCAGCACCTCTCCGGAGGTCGCAGTACTGTAGGTACCTCTCCTGCAGCTGCTGCGAGGAGAGGGCTCCTCCAGGTGTGGCACTCTCAGGCTCAGCACCCCCAGACTCAGCACCTCCAGGCTCAGCACCCCCAGGCTCCGCACCTCCAAGGTCTGCACCCCCAGGCTCCGCACCCCCAGGCTCAGTACCCCCAGGCTCAGCACCCCCAGGCTCCGCACCCCCAGACTCAGCACCGCCAGGCTCCTCACTCGCAGGCGCAGCACCCCTAGCAGGACGAGAGTCGACAGCGACCTCGACAGGCTCAACCGGGTCTACCTGGGACACACCTGAGGGAGCGGCACCCTGAGGGGGGAGGGGGTCTACCACAGCAGCACCTGGCGCGAGGAAGAGAGGCGGGGGAGGGAGCGGGGCAGTGCGGTAGGGGAAGAGGCGGTAGTAGGGGACGGACTCGTCAAAAGTGACGTCCTGAGAGGGCAGAACCCGGCGCGAGGTGACGTGGTAAAACTGCCAACCAGGGGCGTCCGGGACAAAGCCAAGGAAGACACAAGGAACAGCGCGACGGGAGAGCTTGTCCGCGGACGTGTCGCGAACAAAAGCTCGGGATCCCCAGACCCGGAAACGCGACGCATCGCCAACCTCTCCCGTCCAACGCAGTGTCGGGGAAGTCTCCGGCAAGGAGACACGGGGCCAGAGGTTGAGCTGATGCGCAGCGTATCGGACTGCAAACGGCCACAGAAAGTGGGGAGCAGCCGCATGGATCAGGGAGGTACGAGCGACCTCCATGACCAAGCCAATGCGGCGCTCAGCAACCCCATTCTGCTGTGGAGAGGCCGGAAGCGTGAACGACTGCTCAATGCCGTGCTCGGCACAGTAGGCTGCCAGAAGGTCGGAGGTGAACTCACCACCTCTGTCAGAGTGCAAACGCAGGACAGGAAAGTCCGAGCGGAAACGCTCGCTGAGCTGGAGACGAGCTCTGCTGATCCAAGGGATCAAGACATCAGGGACCTCACCCTTGGTGCGCAAGGGGAAGACCGTGGTGTAGCGAGAGTAGTCGTCAACAACAATCAGGAAGTACCTCTCCTGACCCTGTCCACGGACGCGGGCTGGGCCCCACACGTCCAGGTGGAGCGTCTGCAGGGGAGCAGTCGTCGGGGGAAAGGAGGAGGAGTGAGGAGCGGCGCGCTGCCGCCCCTCGACACAGGGAAGACAGGGAGGAGCAGGCGAGGGTGGGAGGGGAGGGAGCACCCTGGGAAGACCAGAGACAAGCTGCCGTTTGTGCATGGCACGAAGGCGCTGCACAGACGGGTGGCCAAGTCGGTGGTGCCAGAGAACGGTGTCGTGCGCCAGAGAGCGACACGAGCAGGGGGCCGACAGCTGACCTGACGCAGACGCGGACGCAGCTACCTGAGGGGACTCAGTGGTCAGTGTGTACAGGTCCGACCCCGGCTGCCGAGTGAAGGTAGCCAGGTGACGGCCCGTCCGAGCACACGTGAAGTGTGTCACGCGCTCGTAGGCAGGGGTGAACTGGTGAACACCCGCATCCTGGAGCGCACAACCCGCCACCAAGTTCGTAGAGAACGAGGGGAGGTGGAGACCTGACAGTGTGCCCGACGGGACCGCAGGACAGGGAAGAACAGTGGAGGAGGTCGCAATGACCGGACCCCCAGAGGGGTCAGCGAGGGAGACAGCAACTGGCCGAGCAAGCGGCTCAAGGGCAGTGCGGTCACGAAAGAAACAGCGAGAAGCACCTGAGTCCAGGGTGAAGGTGTGCAGGGCCTCAGTCGACTCAGTACCAGGGGGCGCAGACTCACTAGGACCTAGAGTAGCAGCCTCACCAGCACCTAGGGCAACAGACGTACTAGCACCTAGAGCGGCAGCCTCACTGACAGGACACGGCAGCTGCACCTGTCCACTACCAGAAGCTCCCGAACGATGCACTCCAGAGCGACTACCACTACGGCCACTCCGACAGCTCAAACTAGCGTACCACTCACGCGCACGAAGCAGCTGGGGCGAAGGAGGACACGGCTGCTGCACCTGTCCACTACCAGAAGCTCCCGACCGATGCACTCCAGAGCGACTACCACTACGGCCACTCCGACAGCCCAAACTAGCGTACCACTCACGCGCACGAAGCAGCTGGGGCGAAGGAGGACACGGCTGCTGCACCTGTCCACTACCAGAAGCTCCCGACCGATGCACTCCAGAGCGACTACCACTACGGCCACTCCGACAGCTCAAACTAGCGTACCACTCACGCGCACGAAGCAGCTGGGGCGAAGGAGGACACGGCTGCTGCACCTGTCCACTACCAGAAGCTCCCGACCGATGCACTCCAGAGCGACTACCACTACGGCCACTCCGACAGCCCAAACTAGCGTACCACTCACGCGCACGAAGCAGCTGGGGCGAAGGAGGACACGGCTGCTGCACCTGTCCACTACCAGAAGCTCCCGACCGATGCACTCCAGAGCGACTACCACTACGGCCACTCCGACAGCTCAAACTAGCGTACCACTCACGCGCACGAAGCAGCTGGGGCGAAGGAGGACACGGCTGCTGCACCTGTCCACTACCAGAAGCTCCCGACCGATGCACTCCAGAGCGACTACCACTACGGCCACTCCGACAGCCCAAACTAGCGTACCACTCACGCGCACGAAGCAGCTGGGGCGAAGGAGGACACGGCAGCTGGGGCGAAGGAGGACACGGCTGCTGCACCTGTCCACTACCAGAAGCTCCCGACCGATGCACTCCAGAGCGACTACCACTACGGCCACCCCGACAGCCCAAACTAGCGTACCACTCACGCGCACGAAGCAGCTGGGGCGAAGGAGGACACGGCAGCTGCACCTGTCCACTACCAGAAGCTCCCGACCGACCCACTCCAGAGCGACTACCACTACGGCCACCCCGACGGCCCCGACTAGCGTACCACTCACGCGCACGAAGCTGCTGGGGCGTGGGGGACTCACGCGCACAGCCCTGGAGCTGCATCTGGCCACGTCAGGAGCAGCAGTAGTAGCAGTAGCGGCAGTAACAGTAGTAACAGCAGGAGCAGTGGCAGTGGGAGTAGAAAAGGCAGTTGCAGCAGTACTGGGCAATGCTCACCAGTGGTCGGCGCGGCAGGCGCAAGACGGTGGCGACAGTGGGGCCGCTACAACTGCAGGGCTGGGCCGGGCCGCAGCAGGGAGCTCCGCGGCAGCTGCGGCAGGGCGAGGCTGGGCCGCGACGGCAGCTGCTCCAGGTGCCACTGGGGCGGCTGCTGCAGGTGCGGGCTGCTCCAGGGGCGGCTGCTGCAGGTGCGGGCTGTTCCAGGGGCGGCTGCTGCAGGTGCGTGCTGCTCCAGAGGGGGCTGCTGCAGTGACGGGCGGCTCCAGGGGCGGCTGCTGCAGTGGCGAGCGGCTCCAGGGGCTGCTGCTGCAGTGGCGGGCGGCTCCAGGGGCTGCTGCTGCAGTGGCGAGCGGCTCCAGGGGCTGCTGCTGCAGTGGCGGCTGCTCCAGGGGCGAGAGGCGGATTAGGTCAGGGCGACGCGGCGGGCAGGTGGCGACGCCGCGGGCAGGGCGACGCGGCGGGCAGGTGGCGACGCCGCGGGCAGGGCGACGCGGCGGGCAGGTGGCGACGCCGCGAGTAGGGCGACGCCGCTAGCAGGTGGCGACGCCGCGGGCAGGCGACGACGCCGCGGGCAGGCGACGACGCCGCGGGCAGGGGACGACGCCGCGGGCAGGCGACGACGCCGCGGGCAGGCGACGACGCCGCGGGCAGGCGACGACGCCGCGGACAGGGGCTACGTCGCGGGCAGGCAACGACGCCGCGGGAAGGCGGCGACGCCACGGGCAGGGCGACGCGGCGGGCGGCGAGAGCCTGCAGGGGCGGCGCGCGGTCGTGCAGAGGCTGCGCGCGGGCCTGACGGGTGTGCAGGGGCGGCTCTCGGGCCTGACGGGCCTGCAGCGGCGGCTCGGGGGCCTGACAGACCTTCAGGGGCAGCTCGAGAGCGCACGAGGGCGCACGAGGGCGTACGAGGGCGCACGAGGGCGCACGAGGGCGCACGAGGGCGTACGAGGGCGCACGAGGGCGCACGAGGGCGCACGAGGGCGCACGAGGGCGCACGAGGGCGCACGAAGGCGCACTAGCAGAGAAAGGCGCACGAGGGCGCACGAGGGCGCACGTAAGGTAGAGCGCACGAGGGCGCACGTAAGGTAGGGCGCACGAGGGCGCACGTAAGGTAGGGCGCACGAGGGCGCGCCTAGCGGAATAGTGGGCCCATTGTAGAAAGCGGTCCTAGGTAGCAACCTAGGCTTCTGATACCATGTCAGAATCTAGAATAGAACGAGAATGGATGAACTAGCAGGAAGGTGGGTACAAGTATGAAACCCTAAGTTTGTGTACCCTCTAAGGCTAAACCCACTATAGCCTAAACAATATAAACATACAATGTTTGACAAGGGACAAGACAAAAAAGGTGGTGGACATGAGCGGGTGGGAGCGGTGCTTCGGCGTCATGTAAGCGTTCGACGGGTGACGTGCCGACAGTTGCCGACAGTTGCGACATCGCACGGGCCAGGGGGTTTTGGACGCATTCAGCGACGCAAATATTCAGTTTTTATCGTTTTCAGATTTCAATACGACGAGAATCTTACAAGGGCTGAGAATTGTGGTTGTGAACGAGAATATATTTTGTTAATTTGTAGTTATTTGATATAATGCCTTTTGGCAATGCGAACACACGAAATGTAATGGATGTGGCAATAAGGCCGCGGCAGTGGCAACAGTATTTTGAGGATACGAGGACAACGAGGACGCGGCAATAATATGGCTGTGGTGGTCTCTGGAAGATACGAGGACGACGAGGACGCGGCGAGCAGCATTTGGTACATCGGACAGGGTGGCAACAACATTTTTAATACTTTTATAATATCTATACGTTTTATATCTTTATACTTTTATTTTTCAATATAAAATGTATACGTTGTATACTTTAATATAAAAGTATAAAAGTATATATCATATGAAATTATAAAAGTATAAACGTATAAAAGGTATAAGTACAAAGGTAAAAAAAATGTAGAAATATAAAGGGCTGTGGTGGTCTCTAGAAGATACGAGGACGACGAGGACGCGGCGAGCAGCATTTGGCAACAACCTTGCAGATCGCGTGAGGTCGCAGGTCGCGCGAGGTCGCAGGTCGCGCTGGTCGCGCGAGGTCGCTGGTCGCGCGAGGTCGCTGGTCGCTCGACGACCGGTAGAATTGGAGGTGGAGGAAAAGGAGAAGACATCGAAGGAGGGGGAAGAATAATTGGGGGAGGAGAAAAATGGATTGGAGGATTGGAGGAGGAGAAAAAAGAATTAGAGGAGGAAGAGGAATTGGAGGAAAAGGAGAAGAAATTGGAGGAGGAAAAAAAATTGGAGGAGGAAAGAAAATTGGAGGAGGAAAAGGAATTGGGGGAGGAGAAAAAGGAATTGGGAATTGGCGTCCTAGGAGGAAATTGTTTGCGCCCCCGCGTCCGCGCGCCCGCTGTATGACGATTCTGGGGGGGGGCGAAGGTGGAGAGATGGGCGAACCATAGGAGGTAAAGGAGGCTGGATAGATGTTGAAAATCCCCGCACTCGCACCCCCGCCTGCCAGTTCTTGAGAAACAGGGCATGTGTGGTGGAGCAGACAGCTGGATTTGAGGCGTGAAAGGTTGTTGAGGGAAGAGAAGCAGGAAGGCCTGTCCGACAAACTCATGGAGAATCTAAATTCATGCAGGTTGTTTCAACCTCAAAGATTCCATAATTGAAAGGTTACATCTCACCGCCTACTCAAATTTAGGTACAACCCTGACTGACTTCAAAAGTTAGTAGGGTGAGGCACGTCGAACTGGTTTGAGGTAAAAAAAAAAATTCATCGGCTAAACCGGTTTGACTCCAAACAATGCAAATCGGGACACTGAGCACATCAAAGTTATTGATTCGTGCCAAGTTGGAGCTCGGTGAGCTTCAACTCCCTAGTAATTTTACCCCATTGCAACCCTCACTACTAGGCATGAGCAGGGGACAACATGTCACCTGGGCAAACCGAACAGCAAACACTTTCAGGGAAAAGGGTGTTCGCTGTTTGCCTCTAGGGGCGAACACCCTCATGTTCGCTCGTGCTCGCCTGTCACAGCCCTCGATATAGTCAGTGTACAGTCCTAGTCTGACCTTAATGTTGAATTCGCCTACGATTTCAGCAGGGGCAGGTGGATTCTCATTGGCCTAAACCCGAAATGGCACTTTAAAGCCTTTGTCGAAATCCTATCTACTCTCCCTACTAACTACGCTACCCAATTTGTGTATGTTAAGCTGGTTCATATTGTTGCTGGTGGGAGTATGGGCTGTGGGTGGGAGGATCGCCAAGGTTTGAGCTCAAACTGAATGACCCACGACCTAAAAATGTTGGTCGCGGCGGCGAACACTTTTGTGTTTGTTGACACCCTCAGACGAACGTGTTTGAGCTATCTAGCAATCAGCTAACGGGAGATGAAATGGAGCATAACTACGAAGCATAATTACGACGAGCAGTCGAGTCGAGAGTGTCATGACCTTCCAAAGTATGACTGCAGCAAGTCCGCCTCCACCAGCACTTGAAGCTGCTCCAACCAATGTGTTTCTAAAATGAGCAGCATGTCCAAAGTCAGTGGTGAAAGTGGATTCCCTGGGCATTGGAACTCCCGGTCTAGCTGAGGCAAACCCGCCTCCAGCAGCCCTAACAGCTGCTGCAGCCGGCACATTTCTAGATTTAGGTGTGACAGGAGGGGGTAGCGGGGAGACAGGATGGTTTCTTAAGGCCGTCTGTCGTGCAGAGAATTGTTGTGCATGCAAGGCAATGAACCAAGATGGGGGTTGCTCACATCAATGGGGTAAATATGGGTGTGTTGGCAGGAGCCATCAGGAATAATCAAAAGTCACCATAAGTCAACAGTGAAAGTGCTACGACCCGCCAAAGCACCCGCGTGGCCACTGGAATGGCCAAGTCTGTCTGAGGCGAAACCCCCTCCGCAAACCAGCGTGTTTCCTTCTGAGGCGGGACGGGGCGAGGGGACGGCGAGGCAGATGGGTGTTGTAGGGCCGTCAGTGGGAGAATGGGGCGGGGTGATGGAAAGAGGGAGAATGGGGCGGGGTGATAGAAAGTGAGAAAATGGGGCGGGGTGATGGAAAGCGGGAGAATGGGACGGGGTGATGGAAAGAGGGAGAATGGGGCGGGGTGATGGAAAGTAGAAGAATGGGGCGAGGTAATGGAAAGGGGGCAAATAGGGCAGGGTGATGGAAAGCTGGAGAATGGGGCGGGGTGATGGAAAGAGGGAGAATGGGGCGGGGTGATGGAAAGAGGGAGAATGGGGCGGGGTGATGGAAAGAGGGAGAATGGGGCAGGGTGATGGAAAGAGGGAGAATGGGGCGGGGTGATGGAAAGAGGAAGACCGGGGCAGGGTGATGGATAGAGGGAGAATGGGGCGGGGTGATGGAAAGAGGGAGAACGGGGCGGGGTGATGGAAAGAGGGAGAACGGGGCGGGGTGATGGAAAGAGGGAGAATGGGGCAGGGTGATGGAAAGCGGGAGAATGGGGCGGGGTGATGGAAAGTGGGAGAATGGGGCGGGGTGATGGAAAGGGAGAACGGGGCGGGGTGATCGAAACAGGGAGAACGGGGCGCGGTGATGGAAAGAGGAAGAACGGGGCGGGGTGATGGAAAGCGGGAGAATGGGGCGGGGTGATGGAAAGAGGGAGAATAGGGCGGGGCGATGGACAGAGGGAGAATGGGGCGGGGCGATGGAAAGCAGGAAAATGGGGCGGAGTGATGGAAAGAGGGAGAATGGGTGCGGGGTGATGGAAAGAGGGAGAATGGGGCGGGGTGATGGAGAATGGGGCGGGGTGATGGAAAGAGGGAGAATAATGGAAAGCGGGAGAATGGGGCGGGTTGATGGAAAGTAGGAGATGGGGCGGGGTGATGGAAAGCGGAAGAATGGGGCGGGGTGATGGAAAGCGGGAGAATGGGGCGGGTGATGGAAAGCGGGAGAATGGGCCGGGGTGATGGAAAGCGGGAGAATGGGGCGGGGTGATGGAAGGAGGGAGAATGGGGCAGGGTGATGGAAAGCGGGAGAATGGGGCTGGGTGATGGAAAGAGAGAGAATGGGGCGGGGTGATGGAAAGCAGGAGAATGGGGTGGGGTGATGGAAAGCGGGAGAATGGGGTGGGGTGATGGAAAGCGGGAGAATGGGGCGGGTTGATGGAAAGCGGGAGAATGGGGCGGGGTGATGGAAAGCGG
>CANIUD010000318.1:0-10630 GCA_947470075.1 Closterium sp. Yama58-4
GAAAGCGGGAGAATGGGGCGGGGTGATGGAAAGAGGGAGAATGGGACGGGGTGATGGAAAGCGGGAGAATGGGGCGGGTGATGGAAAGCGGGAGAATTGGGCGGGGTGATGGAAAGCGGGAGAATGGAGCGGGGTGAGGGAAAGTAGGAGAACGGGCGGGGCGATGGAAAGCAGGAGAATGGGGTGGGGTGACGGAAAGCGGGAGAATGGGGCGGGGTGATGGAAAGCTGGAGAATGGGGCGGGGTGATGGAAAGCGGGAGAATGGGGGCGGTTGATGGAAAGAGGGAGAATGGGGCGGGGTGATGGAAATCGGGAGAATGGGGCGGGGTGATGGAAAGTGGGAGAATGGGGCGGGGTGATGGAAAGAGGGAGAATTGGGCGGGGTGATGGAAAGCGGGAGAATGGAGGGGATGAGGGAAAGTGGGAGAAAGGGGCGGGACGATGGAAAGCTGGAAATTAGGGTGGGGTGGTAGAAAGCGGGAGAATGGGGCGGGTTGATGGAAAGCGGGAGAATGGGGCGGGGTGATGGAAAGCGGGAGAATGGGGCGGGGTGATGGAAAGAGAGACAATGGGGCGGGGGTGATGGAAAGCAGGAGAATGGGGCGGGGTGATGGAAAGCGGGAGAAGGGGCGAGGTGATGGAAAGCGGGAGAATGGGGCGAGGTGATGGAAAGCGGGAGAATGGGGTGGGGTGATGGAAAGAGGGAGAATGGGGCGGGGTGATGGAAGTTGGGGCGTGTGATGGAAAGCGGGAGAATGGGGCGGGGTGATGGAAAGCGGGAGAATGGGGCGGGGTGATGGAAAGCGGGAGAATGAGGCGGGGTGATGGAAAGAGGGAGTGTGGGGGCGGGGTGATGGAAAGCGGGAGAATGAGGCGGGGTGATGGAAAGCGGGAGAATGGGGCGTGGTGATGGAAAGCGGGAGAATGGGGCGGGGTGATGAAAAGCGGGAGAATGGGGCGGGGTGATGGAAGGAGGGAGAACGGCGGGGGGGTGATGGAAAGTTGGAGAATGGGGCGGGGTGATGGAAAGAGGAGAAACGGGGCGGGGTGATGGAAAGCGGAAGAATGGGGCGGGGTGATGGAAAGCGGGAGAATGGGGAGGGGTGATGGAAAGCGGGAGAATGGGGAGGGGTGATGGAACGCAGGAGATGGGGCGGGGTGATGGAAAGTTCAAGAATGGGGCGAGGTGATGGAGAGTTGAAGAATGGGGCGGGGTAATAAAAAGAGGGCGAATGGGGGGGGTGATGGAAAGAGGGAGAATGGGGCGGGGTGATGGAAAGCGGGAGAACGGGGCGGGGTGATGGAAAGAGGGAGAACGGGGCGGGGTGATGGAAAGTTGGAGAATGGGGCGGGGTGATGGAAAGAGGGAGAACGGGGCGGGGTGATGGAAAGCGGAAGAATGGGGCGGGGTGATGGAAAGCGGGAGAATGGGGAGGGGTGATGGAAAGCGGGAGAATGGGGAGGGGTGATGGAAAGCAGGAGAATGGGGCGGGGTGATGGAAATCGGGAGAATAGGGTGGGGTGATGGAAAGTTGAAGAATGGGGCGGGGTGATGGAAAGTTGAAGAATGGGGCGGGGTGATAAAAAGAGGGCGAATGGGGCGGGGTGATGGAAAGAGGGAGAATGGGGCAGGGTGATGGAAAGAGGGAGAATGGGGGGGGGGGTGATGGAAAGTGGGAGAACAGGGCGGGTGATGGAAAGCGGGAGAATGGGGCGGGGTGATGGAAAGCGGGAGAACGGGGCAGAGTGATGGAAATCGGGAGAATGAGGCGGGGTGATGGAAAGCGAGAGAATGGGGCGGGGTGATGGAAAGCAGGAGAATGGGGCGGGGTGATGGAAAGAGGGAGAATAGGGCGGGGTGCTGGAAAGCGGGAGAATGGGCGGGGTGATGGAAAGCAGGAAAATGGGGCGGGGTGATGGAAAGCGGGAGAATGGGGCGAGATGATAGAAAGTTGAAGAATGGGGCGGGGTGATGGAAAGAGGGAGAATGGGGCGGGGTGATAGAAAGTTGAAGAATGGGGTGGGGTGATGGAAAGAGGGAGAATGGGGCGGGTTGATGAAAGTTGAAGAATGGGGTGGGGTGATGGAAAGCGGGAGAATGAGGCGGGGTGATGGAAAGCGGGAGAATGGGGCGGGGTGATGGAAAGCGGGAGAACAGCGCAGAGTGATGGAAAGAGGAAGAATGGGGCGGGGTGATGGAAAGCGGGAGAACAAGGCGGGGTGATGGAAAGAGGGAGAATGGGGCGGGATGATGGAAAGCGGGAGAATGGGGCGGGGTGATGGAAAGCGAGAGAATGGGGCGGGGTGATGGAAAGCGAGAGAATGAGGCGGGTGATGGAAAGCAGGAGTATGGGGCGGGGTGATGGAAAGCGGGAGAATAGGGCGGGGTGATGGAAAGCGGGAGAATGGGGCGGGGTGATGGAAAGCGGGAGAATGGGGCGGGGTGATGGAAAACGGGAGAATGGGGCGGGGTGATGGAAAGCGAGAGAATGGGGCGGGGTGATGGAAAGCAGGAGAATGGGGCGGGATGTTGGAATCCGGGAGAAAAGGGCGGGGTGATGGAAAGCGTGAGAATGGAGCGGGGTGATGGAAAGCGGGAGAATGGGGCGGGGTGATGGAAAGCGGGAGAATAGGGCGGGGTGATGGAAAGCGGGAGAATGGGGCGGGGTGATGGAAAGCGGGAGAATGGGGCGGGGTGATGATCCCATCAACCCCAATGTGCCAACCAGAAAATGGGGCATGATCTCATTATGGTGACACGTCATGTGAATGTCAACTTACCTCCTCATAATGATCGTTTTTCCATCTCAACCTCTCAATAGGTGAGTTGGTCCAACCGGTCCATTGGACCAATAGGTCAGTTGGTCCAACCGTTCCATTGGACCAATAGGTGAGTTGGTCCAACCGGTTTATTGGATCAACAGGCCAGTTGGTCCAACCGGTCTATTGGACCAATAGGCCAGTTGGTCCAACCGGTCCATTGGACCAATTAGTGAGTTGGTCCAACCGGTCCATTGGACCAATAGGTCAGTTGGTCCAACCGGTCCATTGGATCAACAGGCCAGTTGGTCCAACCGGTCCATTGGACCAATAGGTCAGTTGGTCCAACCGGTCGGTTGGACCAATAGGCCAGTTGGTCCAACCGGTCCATTGGACCAATAGGTGAGTTGGTCCAACCGGTCCATTGGACCAATAGGTCAGTTGGTCCAACCGGTCCGTTGGACCAATAGGTCAGTTGGTCCAACCGGTCCATTGGACGAACAGGCCAGTTGGTCCAACCGGTCCGTTGGACCAATAGGTGAGTTGGTCCAACTGGTCCATTGGACCAATAGGTCAGTTGGTCCAACCGGTCGGTTGGACCAATAGGCTAGTTGGTCCAACCGGTCCATTGGACCAATAGTAGAGTTGGTCCAACCGGTCCATTGGACCAATAGGTCAGTTGGTCCAACCGGTCCGTTGGACCAATAAGTCAGTTGGTCCAACCGGTCCGTTGGACCAATAGGTGAGTTGGTCCAACCGGTCCGTTGGACCAATAGGTGAGTTGGTCCAACCGGTCCGTTGGACCAATAGGTGAGTTGGTCCAACCGGTCCGTTGGACCAATAGGTGAGTTGGTCCAACCGGTCCATTGGACCAATAGGTCGGTTGGTCCAACCGGTCCATTGGACCAATAGGTGAGTTGGTCCAACCGGTCCATTGGACCAATAGGTGAGTTGGTCCAACCGGTCCATTGGACCAATAGGTGAGTTGGTCCAACCGGTCCATTGGACCAATAGGTCAGTTGGTCCAACTGGTCCGTTGGACCAATAGGCCAGTTGGTCCAACCGGTCCATTGGACCAATAGGTGAGTTGGTCCAACCGGTCCATTGGACCAATAGGTCAGTTGGTCCAACCGGTCCATTGGACCAATAGGTCAGTTGGTCCAACCGGTCCATTGGACCAACAGGTCAGTTGGTCCAACCGGTCGGTTGGACCAATAGGCCAGTTGGTCCAACCGGTCCGTTGGACCAATAGGTGAGTTGGTCCAACTGGTCCATTGGACCAATAGGTCAGTTGGTCCAACCGGTCGGTTGGACCAATAGGCTAGTTGGTCCAACCGGTCCATTGGACCAATAGGTGAGTTGGTCCAACCGGTCCATTGGACCAATAGGCCAGTTGGTCCAACCGGTCCATTGGACCAATAGGTGAGTTGGTCCAACCGGTCCATTGGACCAATAGGTCAGTTGGTCCAACCGGTCCGTTGGACCAATAGGTGAGTTGGTCCAACCGGTCCATTGGACCAATAGGTGAGTTGGTCCAACCGGTCGGTTGGACCAATAGGTCAGTTGGTCCAACCGGTCCGCTGGACCGATAGGCCAGTTGGTCCAAGCGGTCCATTGGACCAATAGGTCGGTTGGTCCAACCGGTCCGTTGGACCAATAGGTGAGTTGGTCCAACCGGTCCATTGGACCAATAGGTGAGTTGGTCCAACCGGTCCATTGGACCAATAGGTCAGTTGGACTAACCGGTCGGTTGGACCAATAGGCCAGTTGGTCCAACCAGTCCACCGGACCAACAGGTGAGTTGGTCCAACCGGTCCATTGGACCAATAGGTCAGTTGGTCCAACTGGTCCGTTGGACCAACAGGCAAGTTGGTCCAACCGGTCCATTGGACCAATAGGTGAGTTGGTCCAACCGGTCCATTGGACCAATAGGTCAGTTGGTCCAACCGGTCGGTTGGACCAATAGGCCAGTTGGTCCAACCGGTCCATAGGACCAATAGGTGAGTTGGTCCAACCGGTCCATTGGACCAATAGGTCGGTTGGTCCAACCGGTCCATTGGACCAATAGGTGAGTTGGTCCAACCGGTCCATTGGACCAATAGGTCAGTTGGTCCAACCGGTCCATTGGAAAAATAGGTGAGTTGGTCCAACCGGTCCATTGGACCAATAGGTGAGTTGGTCCAACCGGTCCATTGGACCAACACGCCAGTTGGTCCAACCGGTCCATTGGACCAATAGGTGAGTTGGTCCAACCGGTCCATTGGACCAATAGGCCAGTTGGTCCAACCGGTCCATTGGACCAATAGGTGAGTTGGTCCAACCAGTCAATTGGACCAATAGGTGAGTTGGTCCAACCGGTCCGTTGGACCAATAGGCCAGTTGGTCCAACCGGTCCATTGGACCAATAGGTCAGTTGGTCCAACCGGTCCGTTGGACCAATAGGCCAGTTGGTCCAACCGGTCCATTGGACCAATAGGTCAGTTGGTCCAACCGGTCCGTTGGACCAATAGGTGAGTTGGTCCAACCGGTCCATTGGACCAATAGGTCAGTTGGTCCAACCGGTCGGTTGGACCAATAGGCCAGTTGGTCCAACCGGTCCATTGGACCAATAGGTGAGTTGGTCCAACCGGTCCATTGGACCAATAGGTCGGTTGGTCCAACCGGTCCATTGGACCAATAGGTGAGTTGGTCCAACCGGTCCATTGGACCAACACGCCAGTTGGTCCAACCGGTCCATTGGACCAATAGGTGAGTTTGCCCAACCGGTCCATTGGACCAATAGGCCAGTTGGTCCAACCGGTCCATTGGACCAATAGGTCAGTTGGTCCAACCGGTCCATTGGACCAATAGGTGAGTTGGTCCAACCGGTCCATTGGACCAATAGGTCGGTTGGTCCAACCGGTCCATTGGACCAATAGGTGAGTTGGTCCAACCGGTCCGTTGGACCAATAGGTGAGTTGGTCCAACTGGTCCATTGGACCAATAGGTCAGTTGGTCCAACCGGTCGGTTGGACCAATAGGCCAGTTGGTCCAACCGGTCCGTTGGACCAATAGGTGAGTTGGTCCAACCGGTCCATTGGACCAATAGGTCAGTTGGTCCAACCGGTCCGTTGGACCAATAGGTGAGTTGGTCCAACCGGTCCATTGGACCAATAGGTCAGTTGGTCCAACCGGTCCATTGGACCAATAGGTGAGTTGGTCCAACCGGTCCATTGGACCAATTGGTCGGTTGGTCCAACCGGTCCATTGGACCAATAGTGAGTTGGTCCAACCGGTCCATTGGACCAATAGGCCAGTTGGTCCAACCGGTCCATTGGACCAATAGGCCAGTTGGTCCAACCGGTCCATTGGACCAATAGGCGAGTTGGTCCAACCGGTCCATTGGACCAATAGGCGAGTTGGTCCAACCGGTCCATTGGACCAATAGGTGAGTTGGTCCAACCGGTCCATTGGACCAATAGGTCGGTTGGTCCAACCGGTCCATTGGACCAATAGGTGAGTTGGTCCGACCGGTCCATTGGACCAATAGGCCAGTTGGTCCGACCGGTCCATTGGACCAATAGGCCAGTTGGTCCAACCGGTCCATTGGACCAATAGGTCAGTTGGTCCGACCGGTCCATTGGACCAATAGGTGAGTTGGTCCGACCGGTCCATTGGACCATAGGTGAGTTGGTCCAACCGGTCCATTGGACCAATAGGTCAGTTGGTCCAACCGGTCCATTGGACCAATAGGTGAGTTGGTCCAACCGGTCCATTGGACCAATAGGTCAGTTGGTCCAACCGGTCCATTGGACCAATAGGTGAGTTGGTCCAACCGGTCCATTGGACCAATAGGTCAGTTGGTCCAACCGGTCCATTGGACCAATAGGTGAGTTGGTCCAACCGGTCCATTGGACCAATAGGTGAGTTGGTCCAACCGGTCCATTGGACCAATAGGTGAGTTGGTCCAACCGGTCGGTTGGACCAATAGGTCAGTTGGTCCAACCGGTCCATTGGACCAATAGGCGAGTTGGTCCAACCGGTCCATTGGACCAATAGGTCAGTTGGTCCAACCGGTCGGTTGGACCAATAGGCCAGTTGGTCCAACCGGTCCATTGGACCAATAGGTGAGTTGGTCCAACCGGTCCATTGGACCAATAGGTCGGTTGGTCCAACCGGTCCATTGGACCAATAGGTCGGTTGGTCCAACCGGTCCATTGGACCAATAGGTCGGTTGGTCCAACCGGTCCATTGGACCAATAGGCCAGTTGGTCCAACCGGTCCATAGGACCAATAGGTCAGTTGGACTACCGGTCGGTTGGACCAATAGGTCAGTTGGTCCAACAAGTCCGTAGGACCAACAAGCGAGTTGGTCCAACCGGTCCATTGGACCAATAGGTGAGTTGGTCCAACCGGTCCGTTGGACCAACAGGCCAGTTGGTCCAACCGGTCATTGGACCAATAGGTGAGTTGGTCCAACCGGTCCATTGGACCAATAGGTCAGTTGGTCCAACCGGTCGGTTGGACCAATAGGCCAGTTGGTCCAACCGGTCCATTGGACCAATAGGTGAGTTGGTCCAACCGGTCGGTTGGACCAATAGGTCGGTTGGTCCAACCGGTCCATTGGACCAATAGGTGAGTTGGTCCAACCGGTCCATTGGACCAATAGGTCAGTTGGTCCAACCGGTCCATTGGAAAAATAGGTGAGTTGGTCCAACCGGTCCATTGGACCAATAGGTGAGTTGGTCCAACCGGTCCATTGGACCAACACGCCAGTTGGTCCAACCGGTCCATTGGACCATAGGTGAGTTTGCCAACCGGTCCATTGGACCAATAGGCCAGTTGGTCCAACCGGTCCATTGGACCAATAGGTGAGTTGGTCCAACCGGTCCATTGGACCAATAGGTCAGTTGGTCCAACCGGTCCATTGGACCAATAGGCGAGTTGGTCCAACCAGTCAATTGGACCAATAGGTCAGTTGGTCCAACCGGTCCATTGGACCAATAGGCGAGTTGGTCCAACCGGTCCATTGGACCAATAGTCCAGTTGGTCCAACCGGGCCGTTGGACCAATAGGCCAGTTGGTCCAACCGGTCCATGGACCAATAGGTCAGTTGGTCCAACCGGTCGGTTGGACCAATAGGCCAGTTGGTCCAACCGGTCCATTGGACCAATAGGTGAGTTGGTCCAACCGGTCCATTGGACCAATAGGTCGGTTGGTCCAACCGGTCCATTGGACCAATAGGTCAGTTGGTCCAACCGGTCCATTGGACCAATAGGCCAGTTGGTCCAACCGGTCCATTGGACCATGAGTTGGTCCAACCGGTCTATTTGGACCAATAGGTCAGTTGGTCCAACTGGTCCATTGGACCAATAGGCGAGTTGGTCCAACCGGTCCATTGGACCAATAGGCGAGTTGGTCCGACCGGTCCATTGGACCAATAGGCGAGTTGGTCCAACCGGTCCATTGGACAACCATAGGCGAGTTGGTCCGACCGGTCCATTGGACCAAGAGGCCAGTTGGTCCAACCGGTCCATTGGACCAATAGGCGAGTTGGTCCAACCGGTCCATTGGACCAAGAGGCCAGTTGGTCCAACCGGTCCATTGGACCAAGAGGCGAGATGGTCCAACCGGTCCGTTGGACCAACAGGCCAGTTGGTCCGACCGGTCCGTTGGACCAACAGGCCAGTTGGTCCAACCGGTCCGTTGGACCAACAGGCCAGTTGGTCCAACCGGTCCGTTGGACCAATAGGCCAGTTGGTCCAACCGATCCATTGGACCAACAGGCCAGTTGGTCCAACCGGTCCGTTGGACCAATAGGCCAGTTGGTCCAACCGGTCCGTTGGACCAATAGGCCAGTTGGTCCAACCGGTCCATTGGACCAATAGGCCAGTTGGTCCAACCGGTCCATTGGACCAATAGGTGAGTTGGTCCAACCGGTCCATTGGACCAATAGGTTAGGTTGGTCCAACCGGTCCATTGGACCAATAGGTCAGTTGGTCCAAACGGCCGGTGGACCAATAGGTCATTTGGACTAACCGGTCGGTTGGACCAATAGGCCAGTTGGTCCAACCGGTCCATCGGACCAACAGGTGAGTTGGTCCAACCGGTCCATTGGACCAATAGGTCATTGTCCAACTGGTCCGTTGGACCAAGGCCAGTTGGTCCAACCGGCCCATTGGACCAATAGGTGAGTTGGTCCAACCGGTCGGTTGGAGCAATAGTCCAGTTGGTCCAACCAGTCCGTTGGACCAAGAGTGAGTTGGTCCAACCGGCCCATTGGACCAATAGGTGAGTTGGTCCAACCGGTCGGTTGGACCAATAGGTCAGTTGGTCCAACCGGTCCATTGGACCAATAGGTGAGTTGGTCCAACCGGTCCATTGGACCAATAGGTCGGTTGGTCCAACCGGTCCATTGGACCAATAGGCGAGTTGGTCCAACCGGTCCATTGGACCAATAGGTCAGTTGGTCCAACCGGTCCATTGGACCAATAGGTCGGTTGGTCCAACCGGTCCATTGGACCAATAGGCGAGTTGGTCCAACCGGTCCATTGGACAATAGGCCAGTTGTCCAACCCGGTCCATTGGACCAATAGGTCAGTTGGTCCAACCGGTCCATTGGACCAATAGGTCGGTTGGTCCAACCGGTCCATTGGACCAATAGGTGAGTTGGTCCAACCGGTCCATTGGACCAATAGGTGAGTTGGTCCAACCGGTCCGTTGGACCAATAGGTCAGTTGGTCCAACCGGTCGGTTGGACCAATAGGCTAGTTGGTCCAACCGGTCCATTGGACCAATAGTCTAGTTGGTCCAACCGGTCCATTGGACCAATAGTAGAGTTGGTCCAACCGGTCCGTTGGACCAATAGGTCAGTTGGTCCAACCGGTCCGTTGGACCAATAGGTGAGTTGGTCCAACCGGTCGGTTGGACCAATAGGTGAGTTGGTCCAACCGGTCCATTGGACCAATAGGTCAGTTGGTCCAACTGGTCCAACCGGTCCATTTGGACAATAAGTGAGTTGGTCCAACCGGTCCATTGGACCAATAGGTGAGTTGGTCCAACCGGTCCATTGGACCAATAGTGAGTTGGTCCAACCGGTCCATTGGACCAATAGGTCAGTTGGTCCAACCGGTCCATTGGACCAATAGGTGAGTTGGTCCAACCGGTCCATTGGACCAATAGGTGAGTTGGTCCGACCGGTCCATTGGACCAATAGGTCGGTTGGTCCAACCGGTCCATTGGACCAATAGGTGAGTTGGTCCAACCGGTCCATTGGACCAATAGGTGAGTTGGTCCAACCGGTCCATTGGACCATCAGGCCAGTTGGTCCAACCGGTCCATCGGACCAACAGGTGAGTTGGTCCAACCGGTCTATTTGGACCAATAGGTCAGTTGGTCCAACCGGTCCATTGGACCAATAAGTAAGTTGGTTCCAACCGGTCCATTGGACCAATAGGTCAGTTGGTCCAACCGGTCCATTGGACCAATAGGTGAGTTGGTCCGACCGGTCCATTGGACCAATAGGCGAGTTGGTCCAACCGGTCCGTTGGACCAATAGGTGAGTTGGTCCAACCGGTCCATTGGACCAATAGGTGAGTTGGTCCAACCGGTCGATCGGACCAATAGGTGAGTTTGTCCAACCGGTCGGTTGGACCAATAGGCCAGTTGGTCCAACCAGTCCATCGGACCAACAGGTGAGTTGGTCCAACCGGTCCATTGGACGAATAGGTCAGTTGGTCCAACGGGTCCGTTGGACCAACAGGCAGTTGGTCCAACCGGCCCTTGGGACCAATAGGTGAGTTGGTCAACCGGTCGGTTGGAGCAATAGTCCAGTTGGTCCAACCGGTCCGTTGGACCAATAGGTGAGTTGGTCCAACCGGTCGGTTGGAC